>JBBPDA010000039.1:10603737-10632125 GCA_037974385.1 Arnoldichthys spilopterus
CCCAGGCCGGGACTCGAACCTGAGACCTTCAGGTCTCAAAGGCAGTGTCCTAACCACTAGGCCACCACTGCCCACAAAATCAGTCTCCATAGAGACTATCAAAAACTGCCAGAGCCGACTATGTTTCAAGTCGTCACGGCGGGGTATTGGGTAAAGTTTTCAACTAGCAATAATCGTGCCTCGGATTAACCTCATTGGCTACGATACTGCCACTGCGCAAAGGTGACAAGTAAAGAAAAATTTAAGAAAGTGTAAGAAAAATGCATGTGACCATTTGTATATAATATTTTGTTATAAATTAAAATCTCATGCATTATTTCTAGTGTGAACTCCCTGTTTACAGTATCTTTAGTCAAACTAGATTTCTTCCTACAGTTCCTCTGCTGTAGCTTCTTCCAGCATGATGGAGTTAGTAGCTTGGAAAGCTGTGCTTTCTGAGAAGCTTCCCCAACACAGATTCTTAGATATAACTACAGATTACACTTATTTACAGCATTTTTTGAATTAGGACTCTAGGCCTTTAACAAGAGCTAAACAACTCCGAGCTACCGGTGCAGCCCGGCCGCATTGATTGGGTGGAGGAGCGGAAGTGAGACGCCAATCTGGTGCGAGGAGGAGGGAGCGTGACGGCCGGTTTAGCCTATGGAGCAGGCGCGGGGCGGGGTTCGGCAATTTCGACAAAAGCAGATGCTGCTGTAGGAACAGCTGGAGATGGTGTGCGAAAGACGTCGTGCTGATTAGCAGGCGAAGCTAAAGGTGAAACCGGAGGAGGCGTCCAGTGACAGGTGCCGACTGGCCTTTACACACACTTCAAGCAGCAGGTGAGATTTCACACCTCATCACTAAGATTTCACACATTTGCTGTCTGCGTGTAACCGTGACCATACAGTCACTGTTGCAGCTGTAGGTGACCTGCAGGGACCGGACACCTTTACTGTATGACGTGTTACTCTATATTCAGTCCAAAGCATGTAATGTTTCTGAACAAACTTTTAAAGTCATTATTTAAGAAGAAGTCAGTGGGGGAAAAGAAAGGCCAGAGCAGTTTGGATCAAAAAGTGGTATGGTCAAATGTCAACAGCGTCAAAGGACAGTCCACCAAAAAAATGAAATTTTACCCCAGATGTTGTGAGTGATACAGGACATAGTTTGGTGTCAGACGTTTGCTTTTTTTTTACATTTGCACTGAATCTACAAGGCTGATAGAAAGAAAAGTACATTAAGAATTTGGGGATATGCATCTTTTACCTTTTAGCCTTAGAAGCTCTAGTGCAAAACTAAAAAAAAATAAACTTTACATCCTAAGTGTCTCAGCTGATTGACTATATTTAGGATAAGGGGGTCAATCTTTTGCAATTATCGGAACATTTAATCAGTGATTTTGCCCAACTGCAGGTCAGATTCAGTTAGAGATTCCAGATTTTGCTACAAGTGGTAACACTGATTCAAACACTAAATAACATATTATCTGAGTGTGCACTCAGTCTGAATCATCTTCACAGTTTGGAAGAATGCAATTTTTAAATCACAAGAGCTGCAATGTTAAATTATGTCCTGTATGTTATTGCACAGAGCTGTAAACTGGCAGACTGTATTTAAAATCCATAAGGTCCAAAAACATTTTTGGTGCTGGGAAATGCTTATTAAAAACAACATAATTTACATTATTGATATAACAAAAAATCACTTTTCCCTAAAAATGTTTCCCAGCGTTAACTTGATACAGTGTGACTGAACATCATTTCAAATAAAATTCAGTGAGAGATCAACAGTGACCTGTAGTTCAGTTTAGTTAAGAGGTGTATATTTGCATTCTGAAACTTTGAAACTTTTTGTGCAGCTCTAAAGCAACATATTTTAAACATGACCTTTTACTGTGCAACCCTGGCCTACCAGGATGTAAAACTAGGCTAACTGTATTATCTAAATGTCTGCTGTCACACTTAAACTCAGGCTTTATAGAACTGTAGCCACTTATGAAGATCTATTAATAATCTGTGCTTATAATTGTGCACTTAAAATGAGAGATACCACTGTACTTATTCAGATAATCATTTATTTCTTTGTGTCCATGTGCTTCTAAAGTGTGTTTGTCTATTTTATCACTATTCCACCTGCCATAGAGAAAAAAGATCTCAAAGAGATGCTGGAGAATTGCACTTAATGTGTAGACTCGGGAGTGCTGAGTAAATCTTTGAGCTGCTCCAAGAAAATACAAGCTAGTTAAACTATATCAGGACAGATATATATAAATATCAAATATCAGGGAGCCAGATCAGGCCTTTTTCTCTTGCACTGTGACATGCATGAACCCCTACACCACTATGCACTATGCCAAAATGTCTAGTTTTATCCATGAAACTTATAGTGTTTTTTTTCTTCTATGCTCTAGCTCTAATACAGACTTTCTCATAACTTTGCACTGGCCTAGTGGATGTATGCCTTTCGTATGCAAATGGGGACCTTTCTTGCTATTTTTGGCCTAGTTTAGTTTCTCATCTCACCCGTCTCATCTCCAAGGAGCAGCCCTTTAGTTAAACCTGAAACGGACGGAGTTTTCTAGTGTCTAGAAGCAAATTTCTAAAATCTAAAATATTATAATAATGTATCCAGCAATGTTCAGCTACATTACAAACTGTTTTGAGCCACCTGGTATCCTCATACTTTACATACTGTATTCCAGGTAAATAACCATATATTAGATATTAGTTGCAATATTTAAAATTTTACATGTGATTTGTGCACTAGCTTAGTTAATGGGTGCAGCAGCTTCAACTGTCCATGATGAAACTGTTTGTTGTTGGAGCAGAGACTGTGTTGGTCCTATGAGGGTCTCAGCAATTAGTCTACTTTGGCCCATGTGGGAGAGAGTGTCGGAGAGCCACGACACTGTTGTGCCTTCTTTTCCACTGCCTGGCCTCATAGGAAGACCTACTGGCAAAGTTAAGGAAGCAAACACCATGCAATAGTTGCATGACAGACAAGGGTCTCTACTCTTAAATGTAAAGGCGTCTGGAAGAATTGTTTGGAGCAAAGCCGAAGAAAAAACAATTTTGGTTTCCTAAGGAATCTTTTATCGGATGGATCTTTGAGACCATTCTTCTCAAAGTGGGGTCTGTGGCATTTCTGTGGGGTCCCTGATTTGAATGGCTAATTTGATATGACACAGGTAGAGACTTGTGCCACGTTACATCCAAAATAAAGAGCCTTTGATGTGTCTTTCTGAGCCACTGACTGCAGTGTTTGACATAAATCTATATCCTCCACTCACCACTGGCAAATATTATATCACAAGACTTTGCCAGTAAATGCAATATGTAAGGTAAGGTTTACAGACAACAAAAAGAACTAGTAGTGCCCATCGCCTAACTTAAATCAGCTAATTGTAACTGGATACCTGCCAACATCAATTTTCAAAAATATATGTTTGCATTCATATTTAATTTTTTTTCTGTGTTTAAACATTTGGAGTGTGAGGAGTGAATGGAACTTTGCTCACTTAATAAAAGGTTAATTAACCTTAAAGTGTTGTGCGAGTTTAAAGTGAACCTGTAATAATAATGTAGGTGCAGGGTTCCAAAATTAACTGCTGATGGACTGATGTCCTGATTTGAACCAGGTGTGTTTGAGCATTGAAATCACCAAGCTGTGTTGGACGCTAATCCTCAAGGATCAGAGTTCTGATTTTTTTAGAACCGTCCAAGCCAAGAAGAGTTTGAGAATTTTTATTTTTTCCAAGTGATAAGATGTTTTTGAGAAAGTTCACAGAAAATTTCTGCAGCTAATTTTCTCAGCACTGTGGCTGAGCAAGTCCTGTCTGAAGTATGTCTTGCCAGCCCAGTGTGTTATGAATTTTCTCTACCACTTCTTTTTTGTGGATAGATTGGTAAAAATGAGGAACTTCAGGCTTTAAACAGACGTGAAGGCTTACGATAAAGATCACTTGATAAAGACCACTTCCTTGCATTTCTGTTCATATCTCTGCAAGCCAGCTGTCAGTTGCTGACATGGAGTCACCTGTGAGGTTAATAGGTGTGAGCCAATAAGTTCCACAAGTTGCCCTGAGCGGCATCTTCTTTATAAGGTAAGATTGGCGCATAAGCTGGATTCCTATGAATTCCTGGTGCATCTTGGTGCCAGGAGTGGGCGAGAGGGTAGCTGGGCACTGCTGGGTCATGAGAACCTCCCCACCATATCCGCTCACTATTGGGTTAGAGAGTCTAAAAATAGGGGAGGTCAAACATCTATTAAGCAGGGGGAGGGTGGAGCCCCCTGAGGCTTTTGCATCATCAGTGGACACACTGGGGACAGTGCCCTCCATGCAGAGGGAAACATGGCAACCAAGACTTGAACAGGAATGGTAACAACATGGCTTTATGATATACTGCTGGATATTCATGAGGACCTTTTGTAGTTTATTGTATTTCAGTGATGTGTATCTCATTAAAAGCAATATTAGCTCGGTGACTGAAACCGAAGTATAGGCACAAATAATGTAAACTTTATTTAAAAATAAAACCCATCAGTATCAATGATGTTTTATATATGGGGGGTGTCACAATTCATCAGTTTATATTATTTATTTATTTAATTAATTAATTCATAATGTAGTAATAATAATAATAATAATAACAATTAAGTATATTATTATTGTTATATTGTTATTTAACCTATTTAAAATGTACCATTTTACAATGTACAATTTTATATATATATATATATATATATATATATATATATACAATACAATTGTATACAATATATTGTATTTTTTGTTTAGCTTTTTACCAATAAATTACTTTTTACATTTTAGAAGATTAATCAATGCTAAATTAAGTCATTTTTTAGTTTGCCCTTTTTACACACAGTGTAGCTGTCAAAAAGTCCTATTACGGAGTAATGAGATTATGGATTTAAGAGATTAATATGCAGAGATGGCAATAACATGGCCTCGTAAGATACCAATGTATTAGCTTAAATCTCAATATCACTTTAAATTGGAAAATAGTAGCTCAGTGGTGCTGACTGTCAAAACATTTGTTTCTTTGAATGTGCATCTGAATTTATGGATAATCAACTATTCTGCATTCACTCTATTTAAGCTGTAACCTCACGTAGTAGCCAGCTTTATATTTGATTGACCTGGTATATTTTTCATCAGTCTGATCCTGATGCCTCCTATTTGTCACTCAGTGTCCAAACTCGTGTGTACTCTTTCCCCCTTTTTGGACCTACTGTTTGTGTACATTTCGCTCATGGGAGAGCAGGGGGTGGACAGGAACTTTACCCACATTATGACGCTCTATTATTTTAACCGTGGCTGTAACACTGCTTACTGTACTCTACCTTTAAATGGAGATGGAATATTTTTATCCCATGCCCAGTGGAAATGCTCATACTCACTCTGGGACAGCCCAGACTGTGGGGGAGTTTGCCTGTACTAATTTTAGCCCCCACTGCCTCTCAGGGGTATAAATAAACACCAGTTCATGCTGGGTGGGAGTTGGAGAGGGACAGGCGATGGGACTAATTGCATCATGACAAAACACACTATTTCCCATCAGATTTTAATGGCATGTTGGGCCATATGCCCCCTGTCACACTCAGGCCAACAAATGACCACGTATCTTGGCTTAACTGTGCAGGGCTGAAGGTATACTGCTTTTTGCAGCTGTTTTGATTCACTGTATTGAACTGAAATAAAATCTTTGCTTCTTTTTATTTAAGCTTCTATTGACTAGCGCACAAAGCAGGGCAAATCTGAACTGAACTTGAATATTTTCACACAGGACTTTCATTGAAGAACTGAAGAGAGAACATCATGGGCCGAAAGAAAATACAGATCTCCCGTATTCTGGACCAGCGAAATCGTCAGGTACAGTTTTGCTACACTTTCCTGTTGTTTATCACAGATAACTGGCAGGGCACAATCTGACGGCATCCCCTCTACTATAACAGAGAAAACAGCCAACTAACCTATCTCTGCTCCACCCATAAGCATTTTTAAATATAATTCTTGGTCGTAAACGTTGCTGGATTAAACAAGCCTTCAGAACATTGACATAAATCCCATTTAACCAAATGAGAAACTGTAGATATGTTTAGAGTTGCTGTATGCTACTCGGCTTCTGGTGGAAAATGCTACGCTACTGAGCTGGACTGTGTGTTTGTAGGTAGTTGGCAGGTTGGACACTGACAAATATATTTGCATGATGAATAAAAAACACTTTCTATCCTAACAAAATGTCCTACACACTGAAAACAAACATAATTTGCCAAGAACAAAATGTATTTTAACAACAGCTGAGGTGCACTCTACAGTTTCTCCTAAGATAGAATATAGGGGTGGCAGATATGGCAAAAATATTATTCAACAATTCTTGAGGACAAAATATAGATTATTAGAGGTGGAAGAAAGAATTGTGTAGCATTTATTAATTAATATTTTATTAATTGAATGGTTGTTTTTTTCAAATATACTCCTATTCTGATACAGGACAAACTGTATGCATCACCGAGATGGCTGCAGAGGGTTCTATACATATTTTGCCATTTGCTTTTAAGCCAAAGAATTGTAATAATATTGTATGGTGGCCAAAATGCCATGATAGTGTCACATTACTGCGTCCCTAAACAATATACATCACAGTATTGAATTTTTTTGAATATCGGGATGTGTACCATGTATCACGACAAAACGGATCCATCAGTGCTGTGTTTAAAATATGCACTAAACATTAGTCCAGTAATTTTTATTATTTAACTTTTCACACACTGCACTAAATCTAGTTCAGCCTACTGAAATATACCTGGATTTTAATGAAACACAGCTGTTTAGTACGGTCAATAGCTACACAATATCCTAATTGAAAGAGCAAATGTCTTTGTGAGCAGAGCATGGATGTTATGTTCCTGAAGTTCCCAGTCACACAGGGAGTGAGATGATGAATCCCAGGTTCTGACCTAGAAACCTACTATACTAAATGTATTGGCTTTTCCTCTGCTTTTACACATTCAGCTATTTGACTGGTGGGTTGAATCAGGAGCATCTGAAACTGAGGTCACTCTTTTGGTTCCCTATAAAACCTTTCAGTGAATTCATCTTTAAAGAACTTTTTTTTTTTATAAATGTACGTGTGCAAAGAGCCTATATAAAATTCTCCAGATTCTACACCAAGTAAAGCTTTGTCCTATTTTTAAATGTGAAAATAGCTTTTACTTAAAGTGAAAAGACTCAGCGCTGAAGAGATGGATGTTTTATCCCCTGAACCCTCTTGTGGGGCCCCTCTGACTTCAACTGTGGTTTTTCCAGGTGACTTTCACCAAGCGCAAGTTCGGCCTGATGAAAAAAGCCTACGAGCTGAGTGTGCTGTGCGACTGTGAGATTGCCCTGATCATCTTCAACAGCACCAATCGTCTCTTCCAGTACGCCAGCACTGACATGGACAAAGTGCTGCTCAAATACACAGAGTACAGCGAGCCACATGAGAGCCGAACCAACACTGACATACTGGAGGTACTTACTATAAACTCTTTCCAAGTTCGTACAACGTGGATCGACTGGGACAACATGTTCAGCTAAGACAGGTTTGTTCCTGTGCAGCTTAGTGCAGAGTTTGATTATGACAAATGAAGACAATAATCAAACTCTCCATCTGGATTTATTGTATATGCGATCTAAATGATACAATTTACAATTTACCTCCAGTCAAATTATTGAAAATAGACTTCTTATCTCTCTTTCTTTTTTTTGCTGAGTTTAACATATTAGGGAATAAATATAATGCAGCATAAAATAAAATTTTAATATCTTTTGCATTCACTGTTTTTTTCCCATGTCTTGCCTTTGTGTATTCAAAGTGCTATTTTAAAGGGTTTTTTTTATTGATTATTATTATTATAATTATTTCTATTATTAGTAATCAAGCAAATTTAATTTAGGGATTTAACTATATTTAATTCAGTGTATAACTGACAAGATAATAACAAGGAAGAAATATTTAAATAGTCCAGAATACTCTGAAAAGATGGGGAAGAACTTGAAAGGTTTAAAAGACATTTCAACAAAAAATATGCAATGCAAATTTACATTATATTATTGCCAACTAATTATTGCAGACACTTCAAGGTATTTATTTATTTATTTATTTTAAATAATCAGGCTTTACTGAGTGATCATGACAGCCCTTTTTATCATCTGTCTAAATTAAGAGCAATGTATATGAAAAATTCTAATGTGTTGTTTCTCTCTCATTCTTATCTCTCGGTCTGTCTGCCTGTCTGTCATGACTGTAGACTTTGCGTAGGAAAGGGCTGGGCCTGGATGGAGCTGAGCTCGATCATGAGGACAGCGCGCAGACAGGGTCAGAGAAATACCTGATGAACGAGGGCATGGACCTCTCCATCGCTCGACAACGTTACTACGTCAGTATGAGCGACATTTCTATGATTTTTAATCCGTCCCGTAGACTCTTGTTATGAGTTAAACTGCGTTAATGATGTTCACCTCTCAGGATCAGCTGTGTTTGTATTAAATGCGCTGATACCTTGCTTATATTTTCTTTCTGGTAATCTCATGTTCAATTGTTTGTAATTTTAGCACAAACAAAAACGTGCAACAACAATAACAGTCAGAAGTAGGAATACCTCTTTATAACCGACAACTTTTGTTGAACGCACCACAGATGCATCACACAGATAAGGTGTATATTTAATATTTTAAACATTCACACAGATAAACCTGATATCAGAATCTTTCATCAACCAGAAATTGTTTTTTTTCCTGTTTACAGAAGAAAATAAAGCATTGCATTTACTTGAATCGAGTGTGTACTTTTGACCTAAAAATACATTACATCAACACAGTTTTGGTTGTTCAGAGTTCAAAGACAGTGACATTTTTTCAGGCTTGGTAGTGTATTGTATTTGCAGTGCAGCAATGCTGCAAATGTTCACTGAAGGATCCCTGCCAATCAAAGGGGTGAGATGAGGCTGAAGCTTAGCAGTGTGCATTAAAAAGTGTTTATCTGGCCACAGGCTCCTTCTCTCCTTCCCTCTGAGACTCAACTGCTGATGGGCATCGGGTGTGAGAACGGTTACCCAAGCCCCTCTAACCCCAGCCTGGCATCAAATCGACCTCCATCCTTCAAGCCCTTGAGCTCCAGACCCAGCTCTACAGGCCCCGCTGGTCCCAACGCACACACTGCACTCATGGGCCCACATGCAGGTACAGACTCTTTATCTCTCGACGGCCTATTAACAAAAGATGGCTTACATTTGCTTTTATTAACTGTCATAATAAACACTGCCCCCATCTTAATGTACTTTACTGTAACTTAGTGTCATTCCAAGTCATTTTAGTAGATTTACTAGAAATTTTAAAAATGTATAAAAATGTAACAAATTATTATTGGAGGTTTACATGACACTTTTATATGTGGAACAAAATGTTTTTACACACTGATCAGCCATAACATTATGACCACCGACAGATGAAGTTAGTAAGTAACATTGACTATGTAGTTATTTTATTACAATGGCACCTGTCAGGGGTGAGATATATTAGGCAGCAAGTGAACAGTCAGTTCTTGAAGCTAATTTGCTGGTGAATCAGTGACAGGGTCATGGGCACCCAAAACTCACTGATTGTGTGTGGAGTGAAGACTGGCCTGTTTGGTCTGATCCCAAAGAAAAGCTCCTGTTGCACAAAATGTTAACGCTGAAAAAAGTTGAACCAGAGCTGTTCTGGTGACTGAGGGGAACCTACACAATATTAGGCAAGTGGTCATAATGTTATGGCTGACTGGTATGTATGGGTTATGTTTAGTAGCTATACATTTAAACTGTGCTTATGTTCACCTACCTACTTTTCTATGCGTTATTTACACAAACATGCCAGCACTCGAATGTGTGTAAGTATGTTCTTGAGTGTGCATTGATTCCGTTCTGACCTAAAAACAATCCCAAGTATGAAAACACTGGTGAATTTCAGAAACTCTGTGAACACTGTGTAAGTGGGTTATAAAAAGAAATTTCTTCTTAAGAACGTTTGGTTAAAATGGCCCATTGTTCTTAACTTCAGTGTAAGTTAATGTAAAGAGATTCTATACAAAGTATCTTTAAACTGTTTAAGTTGGTCCGTTTGGTCTGAAATGGGAAGGCAGTTGGTTATAAAGTTGGTAAGAAAATGTACATTTATGGTGCAACGTCTATCTGTCTATCTAACTATGTATCTGTCTATCTATCTATCTATCTATCTATCTATCTATCTATCTATCTATCTATCTATCTATCTATCTATGTGTCTGTCTGTCTGTTCATCCATTGATCTTATCTGATCACACATTAATCTTAGTAGCAAAAGGCATATTGTCACTTATGATAAAAACACATCTTTAAATTTAAAAATCTTATGTTATTCTGCATGTTAATGTAATTGCATTTTATTTCAGATTATTTTTTCTATATGTCTATTCTTCACACAATGTAAAGGGCAGCTGGTGCCTTTAAATACTAAATATTAAATACTGGAGCCATGAGGTTTTTTTTATGTCGCATCAATATGCAGCACCTGTATATTGGGTCAGTATGCTAAAGATTTAAACTGATATTTGTGCAATATTAAATTTTGGGATCATTAAAAATTTTGAATGGTCATCAGACTACTGTAAAGATCTATGCAACTGTTACTAACGCTGAGCTGCTGGTATTAACAATGTCTATAGATAATGGGGTATTGGGAGTCATTCCAAGCGTAGCATACAGTGTTGTAGTAGTTTGAATACAGGAAGTTCTACTATATGAAAGAGCAGCCCTACACATACACACACACTCACGCACACGCCCACATTTTCTTTCACACTCACACTCACACACACACCCACGCACACACACGAACACACTCGTGCAAAACACATGTGAAACAGTTGCTCAGTGCTGAAGGCAGGCTGTGGTTTCTATGCAGAAGAGTGCACCTGCTGGACATCTTGAAGCGGCCTCCACATCAACCCCTCCGCTGCTATTAGTAGTAATGTACAAGAATCCAGCCAACCAAACCATGTGCTCGGGTCTTCAGTTCTCAGCACTAGGCTGCTTCAGGGCTATGTTTGGAATGTGGTGAGCGCCCCTGACACCAGTCTGTCTCTGAAATGCAGACAAACATGCAAAGTTCTTACAGAAATTATTTTTTTTCAATTAGTTTTAAAAGGTTAGTGGGGGAGAAAGTATCGAGGGTGCAACTGGCACTTGCTGGTACCTCTTCACAGATGTCAAGTGTAAATACTGAACAAGGTCAGCTGGGTGAAAAATACTTCTCCTTTCAGAGAATGAGTATGTGACACAGAGATGGAGGGGGATAAGAGTGAAAAAGAGAATTTAACCCACATCTTGTTTTCACTTCTCATCTCTCTACATGTGGGTATAGGCATTGGCTATCCGATGTTCTCCCACGGTGGTCTGAGCAGGGCTCTGGAGATGAAGACGCCGCCCCCTCTGGGACTGGCCAGCGATGGCCGGCGCATGGAGGCACACCCAGGACTTGGGGCCCGCAGCAATCTGACCAATGCTGTGAGAGATTCTGCAAAAGTACTTATTCACATATATGTCATTTTAAGTATTTTCGATGTGATGTGTTGTGCTGCTGTAATTGTTAACTTTAAAATGAAATTTAAATTACCTGGAAAAAATAAAGTAAATAGCATAGCTTTTAAATTGAATTTAGATTGTTCAAATATATATAACTAATGTAGCAAATTAAATGTAAAAGAAGTAGCTAAAGTAATTAAAAGGTATATAACAGAAAAAGTAGGAAGCAAAAATTAAATACAAGAACATATTAAATGTAAAACAAGTAGCTAAAGCAGCTAACACATTCAATTAAAATGGAGTAGTCAAAGCAGGTAACAATAAAATGCAAAAGGATTAGCTAAAATACGTTAATTAAATGTAAACAGCATAGTTAACAAATATTATAAAAATGCTTGTTAACTGTAGGTCATTATTGTAGCTAACTGAAATGTAAGCAGCTAAAGTATCTGAGGTCCCTAACAAATTAAATGTATTAGCAGCAGCTAAAGTAGCGAACAATTTCCATATAAATGTAGTAGCTATAGAAGTATATAAAAGGAGTAGCTTAAGTAGATAACAAATTAAACACAGACAGTGTAGTTAACAACTTAGCTATAAAAGGAATAACCACATTACCTAAAATGTAAAAAGAGAAGCTAACTAGAATAGCTAACAAATATAAAAGTAGTAGCTAAAGTAGCAAACAAGTTCAATTCAAATGGAGTAGCTAAAGACGTTAACATATGTAAATAAAATGTAAAAGAAGTAGCTGCAACAGATAACAAATTAAAAAAGTGTAGCTAACAAGTTAAATGAAAAAGAAATCGCTAAATTATGTAATGTAGCTAAATGCAAGTTAACTAAAATGCAAGTAGCTAAAGTAGCTAATGTTCCTAAGAAATTAATTTTAAAAGCAGTAGCTTAAGTAGCTAAAAGGTAAAAGTATTTCTTGTAAAGAATTCTAAACAAGAGATTTTAATGGTCAGTAAGACTGTAACATCTGAGTGTTCTCTGACTCTTAAAACCTCAAAATTTAGTTTTTAGGTCTTTATACATATTGCAGGATGTAGCAGCTCATGGATACTTTATCTCTCTTTTTAGCCCTTTACAGTGCTTTTAAGTTTTGAGGCCTTGTAGCATGTGCTGTTAATTGCATTAATCACTGTTAGCCTCACTAACATCTTCAGTAATTTTATTAATGTGTATTACTCTGCGTGTAATCAGAGAGCGCTGTATCAGAGCATGCATCCTGGAGGCCACATGGTGGCCATGGGGAAGGCTGGCTTTCTGGGACACAACCTAGGGAATTATGGGAGCTCAGGTAAATGTTCCTTTCTACTCAAATTACTTTTTTTTAGCATTTCTGTATCCTGCTGAGCATCTTAACCCCAAAGCAAATTTTTCAGATATACGTAATAATTACCTTCATAGCTGTTTTTGCATAATTTTTCAGATGTTACAGAATAATAAGCCTTAAAATAAATTATTGAGTAATAAGCCTAGGTTGCAAGGTATTAATGGCAATCATTCATTTGCTCTCTCACCAGAGTATTGCCACCCGGGGTATGCGATGAGCTTTCAGCGAAGCTCAGTAAACACCTGGCAACCTCAAACACACCAGGAGCCGCAGCAATCAGGGTGAGAGTACCTCTTTTACTGTTCTGCCTGTAAAACCATTAGCATAATACAATAGTTCAGAGCGTGTCAGTAGAAGATGTGTAGACCACATGCAGGCTTTTTCTCAAAAGGGTTTTTTTTGCCAATTTTTAACCGCTTCTAATAATTCAGTCATTGAAATATAAAAAATGTTATTCAGAGTTTTATATGAAATGGATCAATGTTGAGAAACTCATTGACCTGATTTAAAGTGTGGATGATAGGAATAAGGGGTGATGATCTCTACAGAAATATCTAACTATCCAAAGTCAACAGTAAACCTATATGTGCCCTTTGAGTTGTTATGTGTAATGCTAGCTAGGGTTAAATAGTGGTTAAGTTACCCTCGGGTAACCTACATGTACCTCTCCACCTCGCATGTTTCAGACCAAAACCAGTGTAAAAAAAAACCAGTGATGTTATGTGTGATAATGCACAACCTTAAGTGTTATATTGGTTTTATTCAACAGATCTACAAAAAAAGTAAAGCAAAGCTTGCAATTTTGTATCAAGTTGGCTTTAATATGGGTTATTGCATGACTGATCTTGGGTTATTGATAGATTCATTCATAGAATTGGAATTTGCTGCACATTTGCTATCACTTTCCTTCAGAGTTTGACCAAACGGGCTGCAATGTCAAATGTAATCATTTAAAGGTTATGTAAAGTGTAGTTTGCCATAGTGTAAAGCAAGACATAGCAAAAATATAACACGTCTTATGCAGTCAGATTGTGCCATTGTAACTAACTATTGTATCATGTGTTTTCTACTGTGTACAGGATGTCATCAGGAGTAGGTTGCTCCTATCCTTCCCAAAGCTCCTCCCCCTCCTCCCCACCTCACTCTTCCCTCAACCTGAGCATTAAGTCAGAGCGGCCCTCTCCTGAACACATTTGCTCCCCAGCCACCCCCACCAGCCACCAAATACCACAGCACTCACCAATGGAGGACCATGATGCCCCTGGAGAGCCGTACACGGCTATGGACAGGGAAGATCTTCAGAAAGGGAGCTACACGGCCCATCCCAGCACAGCCCGTGGCTCTGTGGAGGAGAAGCAGCTGGATATGAACAATGCATGGCAGAGATAACTGAGGGCCCTGGCTTTCTGCCTCCATCCATACCCTTAAGGCTCTGCATACACTAGCCCAAAGTGGACCAGAAATTCAACTCATTCATTCACAATATCTTTTAAAGCAATGGTTCAATCAAAAATCTAATTTATACAGTCTTCCCCCTACCACAAAATGTAGTGGATCAGCCAGGATGTATTTAGAGTCTGCTTGTACTCGCTTATAAAGTTTGCACAGGAGTAAAGTAGCTAATGAAAGCTTATTAGGATTGTGCAAACTGAATACTTTTTTTAATAATGTCAGGTAAAATAGTCTCAAATAGGCCCGCTTGTGCGGTTTCTGAAACCGTGTGACATAGTGACACTTAAATACATATTTATATCTATACAAGTAGGTTAGACCACACCAAATTACTAAAAACCAGCAGTAATCTTCAAGCCAGAATTATGTCCATTCTTTTTTCAGTTTTTATAGGTAACAGTATGTCATATATTGTAAGAAACCTCATAAGTATGTCTCTTTGAGATTAATTAACAACTTATTGGGTTTCACCTGGTTAAAATGAAAATCGCTGCAATTCCTCCCCGTAGGAACTAAAAATTATCCAAACGTGATGTAATTTTTAATGGAATGTCTTCAGATTCAATTTCAAGGTTGCAAACTAGCATTTCTGTACACTGAGCTAGCAACCTTGGCAAGTCGCTTTGGCAGTAGTAGCCTGAGTTTGAGTAGCTGGCCGTACATAACAGTGTTAAATTTAGTGGTTGACTTACTTTTATGCAACATTATTTTAAATAGCTTGCTGTGGGTATGTATAAACATTGTTTGTATTTCAGCTGCTAAATTTGCATTTAGATGATCTTGATAATTAATGCCTTACATTTGTCTCACAGAGAAAACCTACTTAGACCCAGAGTTCCTAATATAGACTTGACACCAACTATAGAGCGACTCACAACTTCAGAGGTCTATTTGAGGCATGAGGTTTACGTGATGCTAACAAGTATACGTTTCCGTTATTTAGCTTGTTAACTTTGTAGCTCCTATTCAAAATGAAAAAGAGAACTTCCGGCACTAAACATGTCTTGACTGACTAACTTCTTTTGCGGTAGGAGTAAACTGTGTAAAACTGATTTTTGGCTGATTTATGACTTTGAAAGGATTGAAAACACAAAAACACACAGCACTGCATATAAAGACTCTCGGTTTGTCAGGTTGCATTAAACCAGCTGTAAATTTCTTATTTTTGATGGTTTTTATTATTATTTGAAATGCATGTTAATCAGCATACCAGTGTTTCCCATTTCCATTTGAAAAGACATTCTTCCTTGTAGGAGTATGGAGAGTAGAGTAGAGTAGAGTATGGAGAAGACACTTATTGTTTTGAGAGCGGAATGTCCTCAGCACTGCCTTTCAGGCTGAAAATTGATTTGGAGGCCACTACATCTAGACAAAAAATAATTTATTAATTGAAAAAACAATCAGAAATCAGTGCATGTGGCAAGAATTGCTACATGAGCATTATATACCCACATATAATCTTCCATGACTTGTCTGTAGTATGTGCTATTTCAACACATCCTACATGGGGGATTAAATATTCTTGGAGACTAAAAATTGATTTGTTTGACAGACTCTCAGGGATTATTTTCTAAAAAAAAAAAAAAAATATTTTAACCAGTTAATGCAGCTTTAAATGGCAAATGCACTATTTTTAAAAGGAAAAGATAATTGATGTAGAAGTCAATATTTTAACGTTTATTTCATTTTTTTTTTTGGGTTTGTTACATAGGTTTTTTTTTACTTTGTTGAATGCTGAAAGTGTATGAAATGTATATTGTGCAGAGCAAATGTCTGAATCAGTTGAAATCTGACTTATGTATTTGTCGCTTTCTGCTAAAGAATTATTTCTGGGGACATCAAGACAAAGCCAGGGGTGCCCAACAAGGAGTTGGACATCTCCGGTGTAGCCTGTAGGCCAGGCCTGTTTTCAGATCAGTACATATATTTCACCAGTGAACTTGAATTTAATATCCAGCTGCTCTGTAACCTTGCACTGATTAAGTGTATGCTTTCTTTGTCTTTTTTTATACTTTTACACTGAACATTGACATAAGCACAGTTTTGTAGGCCTGCCAAATTTATTATTGATGTAATTTTTGTATTGTTGTACTTCTTCTGTGTTAAGATTTTGGTATACAGCTGTGTTTGTATCATTTATATGTCATTTATTGAGTTGTTTCTTTGGCCCATGAAGCTGATGGACTTCTTCAGAACTGTTTAAGCCATTCACTGCATTGTCCACAAGGGGTCAGCACATGACAGAATATTTGTCAGCCACCGAGACCACGGCATGTTGCTGCTATGAGCCCTCATGTAGATTACTTCAGTTTTGCAAAAATTAAAAGTTTTCTTCATTCCTGTTTTTGTTAAACCAGTCATTTGACACAAGGGCCTGAGCTGGTCAGCACTTTTCTCTTGTTCTGGGTTTTTACTTGCTCTACATTACACCAGGCTTAGTTCTGAAGAGACGGAGGTAGAGATCTAACAGAAGAGTGGATGTAAGCTATCTCTGGCTGATGTCCACCTACTGAGTCGCTGATGTTCAGGGACCTACAGTGGAGAAACAGCAATAATGACGATATTCACGGTCACTCTTAGCAAAGAAAACCATGGTTTCTAAAATACTATACACAAAAAATATTCAGACACTCATAATTTGAGTATTCTGCTATTTTAAGTCATCTTGAATATTTCCATAGAAAATCATTGACCAGTAGAATGGGATGCTCTGGACCAGCCACACAGATCCCCAATGCCATCCTTTAGCTAAAGGGCTAAAAACACCCTCCAGCATAGAGCTGTGGAGCAGTGTAACTGCAATGTCTAGGAGCTTTGGGATGAGTACCTCCATACCTGACCACACTTATGTAAAGATTTCCCAGAAGAGTACAGACTGTTACTGCAGCAAAAGGAGGACAAAGTCCCCTATTAATACCCTTGATTTTCTGCAAACCTCTGCCGATGTAATGTACCCAAGCTAGAGATTTGTCACTTTTCAGTATTTATTTTATTTTTTTTACATTTTGAACTTTCAACATTTATCCCCAGAAATATCTGTAGATACTTAATTACTGACATAATAGTGACAGTCCTCAACTATAACTATATATACTGTTAAATGTAAACCCCCTTCCCATAAGAACCACCATACTGTGATCTGGATCAGCATGTAAACACAACAAGGTTCTCTGGGGTCATATGATCACTTTCTGCTTTTATGTGCCAAAATTTTGTAGCTGAGCATAACCTATCAGACCTGCTTTTAAGCCTTTGTATTATTTCTTTTGCCAGTTTTTATTGATTAAATTTACCATAATTTTGCTATACATTCACATTTCAAGCAAAAACTGAGCTGCATCAATGTATAAAATATGCTATTTACATATTGCTCCTTCAGATGTATGCATTTACATTCATTAATAAAAAAAAACGAATTAATAACTATTAATAATATTAACTGTATAATTATATACCTCCACATGCACAGGTGAAACCCACAGTGACCCAAGAGCACTGCTTTCCACACATCCAGCCTTCCAGCTTCAGAAAGTGGGTAACTGTCTGGGTTTACACACCCCCTGTTCTCCTGGAAGGGGGGGGCTTTAGAGGTCATGTCTGGGCGGGTCCAGGGGGAATAAGGGTTCGTCTGCAGGGCCTTTTCTCTCAATAGACCCCAGTCTGGTCCCTATAGCAACAGCTATGGCTGCAGTAGGCCTCAGCCTGGGCCTCCTGGCAGATGCCCATAATGAATGTGATTATATGGATATGTCAGCCCTGTCGCCTTCCACTTCATCATGTCATGTTCTCTTCTCAGGCGCGTCACCGGCCGCCTTGACGTGGGAAAGAGTTTCAGTCTGACCGTTAGACATTACTGATTGTACAGAGAAAATGCGATGAAGGATAAAGGACAGTTGTAAGCGGCGCTTCTACAGGATTGAACGAGTTATGGCTACTGATTGATGGACAAAATACGGCCATTTATGTAATTATACCCTTATATGCTGAGTCAAGAAGGAGTAGGAGGTAAATACAAATGCACATGTCCTAAATGAGGGAAGATAAGTATAGAAATAACCAAACTGAAAGTACAAGAATGGTAGATCAGGTCATAGCAGTAAAGAGCCACCAATCCTCCTGTAGTATTTAAACCAGACTAAGAGGTCTCCAATGAGACCTGACCAGCTAATAAAAAGCTCAGCCATATGACGGTCTGACCCTCCACTGGGCGCCTCGATTCAATCTGCTTTTGTGTGGAAGTCAAATATCATCACATATAAATCATGTCGTTTTTCAGACAAACGCCCTGCAGGCTTGAGCCAAGCAGACGAAACGCAGAGACTGTTAAATGGCCATTCTGTAGTGACAATATGATGGTTTGGTTTCGCTGTTGATTTTTAACATGCAGTGTTGTTCAATATCAGAGAATAACCACAAATAAGGATGACTAAGCACTTTCTTCATGCATGAGTACATTTATACATACATTTCTTTTGGCCAATTGTTTAAATTTTTCTAATATGTTTAAATTTTATGACAAATAATATAAGTCAGGTAAATGCATTCATACCGTATTTGAATGCTAGAGCATAATTATGCATGACTCATAAATAGCCAGATGCCTCTTGCTTCTTATGTAGTATTTTATTAAATTTCTGTTTATTTAAAAAGGCAATAGATTTTTATTGGAAATCTCAAATCACAGTTTAGAAAATGGCTAATAGAAAGTTCTGGAAACGTATGAATGTGTTTTAACTGCACTTCGGGTTATACAAACCCCATTCCAAAAAAGTTGGGATATTTTACAAAATGCAGTAAAAACAAAAATCTGTGCTATGTTAATTCACATGAACCTTTATTTAACTGACAAAAGCCCAAAGAAAAGATATTCTATAGTTTTACTGACCAACTTAATTGTATTTTGTAGATATACACAAATTTAGAATTGGATGGCTGTAACACTCAAAAAAGCTGGGACAGAGACATGTTTGCCACTGTGTTACATCATCTTTCCTTATAATTACACTTTTTTTTTTTTTTAAATGTGGACCTAATTATACACTGATTTTTGTTTTTATTGCATTTTGTAAAATATGCCAGTTTTTCTGGAAATGGGGTTTCGTATATGCACACTGTTTAAACATAATCTCTTCTAATTAGTGAGTTGAGACATTTCAAGGCATTCCCATTGCTGATACAGATGTATAACTGTGCATACGCAGCGTATAATCTTCATACAAATGCTCCAGAGCAGCTGTACATGAGCCTAAAATCATCATACTCAGTGACAAACCTTGGTTAAAGGGGTATTCTTAGCATAAGGCCTTAAATTTCTTAAGTTTCTCAATCCTGCTTATGGAGACCCACTGACCTGCACATTTTTATATATTCCCACCCACGTGAGACAGATATATTGTTGAGTCCATCCTCACAGGGCGTATCCCATCCTAGTATGGCAGCTATTCTGCTCAAGACGAGAAAGTCCTCCAGAGTGGTGAAAATGGCTAAAAAGATCATTGGCACACCACTCCCAGCAATACAGAACATTTAAACCATGCACTGTCTCAGAAAGACAGAGCATTATGAAGGAGCACAGTTTTCACCCCAGTGCTGTCAGATTGCTCAACACATACCAATGTGATATGTAGAGTTTGGAATGTACAATAACAAACGCTCATAATGCAATATAACGTGCAAAGCATGGCCAAAAGTGTCTCACACTTATGTGCAATACTACTAAATCACATTCCAGATGCTAGAAACATGTAGTCATTTCCTACACTTTTACTTGCACTCTATGGCTATAGCTAATGTAGATTTTTCACTGTATTTATTATAATGTTAATTATGTATTATGTTTAATTACATATTGTTAATTGTGTAGTCTGTGTAGAAAGAATTTAAGTAAAAATTTCACTCTAAGCTTTACACAGTTCTTCTTACATGACAAAAACATTTAATCTAGAAGTGAAAGTCATTGAGAACACACTCAAGCACCACGACGAAATGTGCGCCTGGAGCAGTGCAGTGGGACAGTACCTTGCTCAAGAGAACCTCAGTAGTGCCTGGGCCGGGACTTGAACCTGCAACCTTCAGGTCCCAAAGGCAGCATCCTAACCACTAGGCCACCACTGCCCACTAACGGGTCTAGTGTTCTCCTTGCTATTGAAGTCTGCAATCGTGGCAAGAACTAATGTACTCTCTAGGCCAAAGCCTAATGTCTAGGATTTTGATAAGGGATTAAGAAAAAAGTCTCTACATTATTTGAAATAAATCATTGAAAAGGAAAATCATCTACAAGTGGGATTATTTTCAAATGATTACCAGTTTGTCCAGGACTGGCTGCCCAGACGCATTCAGTTTCAGAGTAGACCGTTTGAGAACACCAATCTCTTACCATGTCATTGGTAGGTAACTCTTCCAACTGTTGGTGTGAAAGTTCATATGACTACAATCAGAAAGAGACCAGGACAAATTTGTCCTGCATGGGAGGTGGTTTCTCATTTGCTTTCCAAAACAAAAAGAATTATATACACACACACACACACACACACACACACACACACACAGCAGGACTACAGAAAAGAACACAAACAGGTAAAGCATTTTCCCTGCATTCAACACATCAACATCAAGTGAATGTTGCTTCCTAATATATGCCACCTCTTGTCTAGGTGCTATTGTAATGTAGGTAACAAGATAATGAATGTGATTTAAATCACCCATCAGTAGTATTAATGTTGTGGCCACAGATATTCATGATTAGTGGACTTGTGGAAAACACATTTTTTCTGCACCTCACTTGGTCATTGACCAGCAGTATTACAATGTGTTGCAAAAACATATGAAAATTGTTCCTTGATGGAACTTGCAGATTGCTATTGTTCTCTATAGAATGTCCACAGCAGAAGAATATATTTTCTACCTTTGTTGTCAAGCAAAAACATTTGGATTTTATTAACAAACAACCTCAGTTAAACAGATTTGTCACAAATTTTTCAGTCTTTGTAAAATTGTTCTCAATAGTGCACCTGCATCATTAATTTAACTAATCATATTTGAATTACATGCAGTTCAATGGCACAGAATAAATAAATAAAGCAGAAATGTCCGGGTTCAAATCTGTAGTACTTTTCATGCTACCTCTAAGCCTCGATTGCATTTGATTGACAGGACTGTAGAGCAAAAATACTGCAGAAAGGAAGCAAAAGCTTGAATACATCACACATTATGTTGAAAGACAAGGAGTGACAGCACAACTTTGTAGACAGGTGGGGGTTTTTTAAGCTACAGTATCAAAACTCGATTCAGTCATTCTGTGCTGTTGGGTGTCAATACCATTTGTGATTTACCAACCCTGAGTAACCAGGCACTTAGTGTAACATCACCACCACCAACAAAACAATCAATGAGGGTTTGGATTATTCTAAATTAAATTTGATCTGCAGTACAAAACAGTAATCTATTCCATAGATATAACTCAAATGAAAAGGATCATTATGATTTTTTAAAAATTCCATATTGTTATTCCAGCAATTTCTGAATTTAAAAGTTGCATGTTCACCAAAATAAACAGAAAATTCCAATAAATTCCAAGTTTCATAAAAGGAGGGTACAAACGGTTAGCAGCAGAGGATCCCTAAATTAACAATCTCTTTATCTTTGACCAAAGACATTGTCTCCTGTCAAGATCCTGTCAGTCTTAGATAGCAGGCATTAAAGAGCCCAGCCTGTTTACCGTTTGCACGTTGGCGCTCACAGCACAGCCATGTGTGCAGTTGAGTGGTCAGTAGCTCAAGAAGCTGGGCACCAATTGCCCCAAGCCTTCATAGAATTGCTCCTCAGCTCTGCATGAGATACTGGTGGAAGTAGATACCAAACAAGCTGCTGATGAGCTGACAGGCAGCCACCCACCAGGTGAAGAAGGCAAAGACACCTCTGAAGAAGATTGGCGTGAGGACAGCACGCAGGGCGCTGAAGGCCTCAGACAGGTGTGTCACGGTGGCTTGTATGTCCTCTTCTACGTCCTCTAGGTCATCCTCATCCTCTACCCGGGGTAATGACGGAGGTGCGGTGGGGAGGACAGGTGCAGGGGTCACACCTGGAGTCTCAGGACCTAAACCCCATGAGTAGTCACCTGGTGGGACACGGAACCAATCAAACACAGTCTTGTTCTGTTCACTTTTAGGCCTTTAAATATTGCAATGATTAGTTGACAAAGCTGATTAGTCATCAGCTGAAGGTCGCAGGGTCAAGTCCCAGCCTGGGCATCACTGAGGTACCTTTGAGTAAGGTACCGTCCTACTACACTGCTCTCTGGGTGCTGCTGATAGCTACCCGTTATTCCACGTGTGATGGGTTAAATGCAGAGCTTGAGTGTGTTCACAATGAAAAGTAGTCACTTTTACTTTAAAACTTTCATATATTCTCCCAGTACAATGCCTCCTCTTCAAGCTTTTTTTATGTTGATTGTTAGTGTTCTTTGTTGTTACCCAGCACCTGTCTGCTTCTGTAAAGCATCATTGGGTTTAAGACAGGCGCTATATAAATAAAAATTATTATTAATATTATTTTTTTTATTGACAGTGTTGCTTATGGACAACAGTAGTTTACTTAATAACAAAAGCACTGCAGTTATGTTACACTTCAGTTAGTATCTCTACTTACCCAACACTAATGAACCAGATCCAGTCGGTCAAGCACTTAAAGTTAATTTGCTGGGGCATGTGCAGCAGAATGTTGTTGGAACTAGACTTAATTGATATATTATAACATATTAGCTGCAGCACTAATTTCTTTGCAGTGTGTAACTTCAATAAATTGTTGAGCTGGACCCTTTAATGTGCCCAAAGGATATTTTATCAAACAGTTGAGAAATGGTACCAATGCTCAAGCTGCCAAAGGTCTTTTAAAAATATCTGCTAAATGTGGCTTTTCCCATTTTCTGACCCACTGATGGGATGCTAAGGCAAGTGGAAAATAGCTGCTGGACACAGAATGTGTGGGTGCGTGCTGTCAACCGCCATTTATCCAGACAATTTCAGACACCTTGATAGCACCTTTTCTCAGAGCTAGAGGTTAGCACTGATTGCAGCAGGCTTTACACCTCCCCCAAAGAGTCTGGAGCAGTTGACATTCAAAAGCAGTATTACCACCATGATTTTGATTGGTGGCAGGAAAAAAAAAAAAAAAAAAAGTTTACAACTCAGGCAACTTTTCTCCTTGTAAAACTCAGTTGGGCATTCTTAAATATAGGCTTTAATCAAAATAAATAGTACCTTATATAATCAACTAGTGGTGACAATGGTCTGTAAGAGACCAAAACCTTACCTAAAGATTTGAGGGCCAGGGTTGAGAAGAGAACAAGTAGAATAGGTATGAGGTACTGTAGAGTCACTACAGTCAGGTAGCAGTACACACGGGTCACCTGTAGATAAAACATCAACCTTATGAACAGAGATTTTACCTATAATGAGCTAGGAACAGCAGGTTCGCACCTAATTTTTAGCAACCTGAAATCTACAGACACCTTTTTCATTACATCAATACAGCAAACACTGTCTAATACACATCAAATTAGGTTTGGACTACATTTATACAAATCAGCAAATGTTATTTACCTTTCTTTGGATGTCAATTGCAGCTATACGGCCCGCCTCTTTCTTCATCTGCTCCACCCACTTAGCAGCGAGGTTGAGATAAGCCTGCAGGTGATGGCGGGTGAGTAGGAGCCTCAGCACACACAACACTACGATCGTCCAGAGGCGCACAGTGTCAAAGGCTGAGCTGGAAAGTCTGGGGAACACACATAGGGATTAAAGCACTAAAATAGGAAGCTGTGTTGAGTCTACAGCAAATTCTAAATTTAACAGTATTATATTAGCGTGTCTGACAGCTATATCTAGAGTTATACCAAAAAAAAGTGAAAAAATGATTAGAATGCAAATTAAATATTAAATGTAAAATTAAATAAAATGTTTAAGAAACACCTTAAAATTATTTAGAGTGGTTTGATATAAAACAAAAGAAACAAACCTAAAAAACTGTTGACAGAAGTAATGACAAGAACCAAATGTAAGTAAGTGTAGTGTGTATTGGTGCATTAAATGGTAACGAACACATTGGGTGATGCCCAAAATATTGGAATACGACAATTCTGAGATATTTCTAAAAAAACATTCATGAAGGAGAGGTGCATGCAGGGCACTGTACGGCTTAGAAGAAAAGTTTTACTAAAAATGTATTACTTTTTTTTTTTTATCAATCATAATAGCAGGTGTGGTCCCTAAACAGGTGTGGAGAGTATATTGTTGAGAGAGCAATGTGTGCAAGATAGACAACAGTAGAGTCAGGCCATAATGAAGCCTCAAATACACACTTACAAGGTGACTGAGGTCTTTCCCATAGGAGCTTTTCCCAAGAAATCGCGAGCAAGGGGCTTAACCCACAACACAAGAATAACCAGTGGAGAAAGAAAACTTGTGTGCAAGAGGATTCTGCAAAAAAACAGACAAAAAGAATGATGATCAAGGTAATCTGAGCGCTCAACCATGTCCATGTTGTGTTGTAATTTTCCACATAATCATAGTACAGGGTTTTCTTACTGAATGATAGGCCGACCTGCATTCATCTGCACAGCGTCTAAGTGAGTCTGAGCCAGACGAAGTCCAGGGAATGCGAGTAGAGCTCCAATGAAGGCACAAACGACGGCCAAGCCCAACTTCACTCCCAGTTTGGTGAAAGGAACTCTAAGAAGTATTAAAAAAGCAACTTTAGTTACAGTGGTACTATGTGCGCATGTGTAAAAGTAAAAGGCGGACAAATACTTACGACCACTCAAAGCCTTGTTGTTTGGCAAAAGTTTCAAAGTTGTCAAAGACACTGGTGAAACCTGAAATGCAAGTTATTGACATTTTAAGCCTGGTGGCAATGTTAAAAGAAGAACTGAAGTTAAACAACAAGGAGGTGGTTACTTACCAGGCTCTAGGCCAAACTCCAGATAGTCCTCCCTCACCACCAAAACCAACATGGCTATGAGAAGAGACAGGAATCCAAATGCCAGGCACACAGAGCGCTCACCGCCCTCATCTGAGCGGAAGTAGTGGCTCATCAGGACATGCAAGGTCCTCCTGGAAACTGCAGTCAAGGCATTACAAGATAAAACAGAGGACGTATGCCCCAGCAAAACAGTCAAGATGAGCTGAGGGCTGGTCAATATGTCCTACCTTTTTACCACCTATACTTACCACATAGGTGGACTCTGCAAATACACAATTACAGACTACAGCTCATATGTTGCTGCACAATCTGTCAGGCCCCTGTACCCTGATTTATCACTCAGGGGCTGAATGATTTGGGGAAAGTATATAATTGTAGTTTTTCTGATTAATATTGGGATTGCAATTTAAATGCAATTATTTGCTATAATTTAAGCTCCAGATTCAATCATTTAAGCCCCTTTTTACCAAGTAGAAAAAAACACTGCGATTTTAATATTAAAACAATTAACCGCTCATCCCTACATGGAACCACTACTGGCCAGATAGTGAAGTGGTGGACTACTATGTGGTGCTGTTAATTTGGGAGCAAAAAAAAGTTCTCCCCTTATAACGTGGTGGGAATTCAGGTTTAAGGATACAGGCCAAAGAACACCATCAGGACACACCAGATTGACCCAATGTTGACCTCTTTACTTGCATCCACCACAAAGTAGTAGCCCTCGGTGAAGAGGTAGATGCCCATTGCATACACAGCAAAGTCAATCAACCACTGGTACTCCACAAAGAACCGCAGCACTGCAGACACAAATGACACAACCAGAAAGATGAATGAAGAAGTCAGAACCAAAGTTGTCATTCTGTCAGAACTGAATACAGACTTACCCAGAGCATCTAAAACATTCACAGGGGTACTTTCCAGATGTAGATCAATGTCCTTTGGAACCGTGAGTGGTTTGGACTCACCCTGGCCATTCTGCCTCCTGCAAGAACAACTTAGATTAAAGAGGGATGGAAAAACAGTGAGGAAAACATAGTGCTGTACTGATAGTACCAGCTGCTTTGAATTTTGTTGCCTTTCAACGATCACCTGTCTCTCCTGGTGCTCTTGCTGGGAATCTGCTTGCCTGCTAGAGCACAAAGCTCTCCCTCAGAAGGATGTTTGAACCTCAAGAGGCTAAAATAAGAGAGGAAAGATACAGATCATGGGAGCACTCAGAACGAGAATCATTAATAAAGCTTTATAACTTACCTGCCATTGCATAAGAGCCAGCGGGCAAAAGAGCAATGCGGGGCCATTTTTTGCATTATGCTGACGGCCAGCAAGCTGACCACCAGCTGAACTCCCATCAGCGCCTAATGGACAAGGGAAAACCACATCATACCTTAAACGTTAATTCCAAAATCAAGGACAATAGGAGGGATATTTTTGCTGCGAGTTACACGATTACTCCAGAAAATACAATTTGTCATATGTTGGTGGGCTTCATGCCCCTCTAGCCAACACTTGGCATAGGGAATGGTGATTTTTCCCTTATGTGTAGCATTTTATTGTTCAATTATTTTCTATGGAGATTAAGCAAGTGTGAATGCATTTAAATATTGTATCAGTGAAGAGGGCACATCGGTGTAGCTGAAATCATTAATTAGAAAGTGTGCAGGATACCTTGACGCTGTCAAAGACACTCTTTAAGACTGGATAAACATGAAGTCCATGCAGTCTGTCATACTGAGTCTCCATGAATGGCAATAAAAATCTGGGGTCAGTCAATTTTCTTCTCAGATATACGTGTTCAGTCAAACCAGGTCCATATCTATCATTTACCTACTTTTAGCATATCACTCTAAGCCAGGGGTTCTCAAATCCAGACCTTCTATTTATATTCCTGTCCTGGATTTTGTCATTACAAGTAGATGTGGCCCTAGGCGACCAGTCAATTATATCAACAGTTCAGTAATTGCTGGTGATTCCAAAATCCAGGAGTGGAATGCTGGATTCAAGGTCCAGATTTGAGAACCCCTGCTCTAAGCGTTTAATTTATTTATATATTTATTTTGTTGAACGAGGACTGCAGAAACGACACTGTCATCCTTGAAAAGTACAGAGCAGATGGTGGCACCTCAACTCTGAGGAAAGTGCAGAAGAAGCAGTCACCTAGTCAACTGGCTAGCAAGCTAAATAACTCACTCTGTAGCCTCCATGAGCTAACGTTAGCTCTGTTGGTACAGTAAACAGCATACGACACCATACGACCAACAAGTATGCAGTGCATTTAGTTCGTGAACAGCGCTGCCGTTTTATTAAATTCAGCTGTCACATGCAAATCATGCAGCCAGGTAGCTAATAAGCTATCTGTTAGCTAGCTTGCAGGCTACTGGTGCCAGCTAGCAGAGCATAAACACATCGCGGTTAAGGAGTTATGAAGAATAGGTGCTTCGATGGCATTTTGCTAAGATTTGCACTCACCATATTCGTCTAAAGGTTCCAGTCAGTGATCGAGGTCTCATATGAGTGAGCAGGCAACACTCGTGGTTCCTCAGTGCTGGAACAGCTGAATGAGTATTTTTGATTGACATTCGTGACCTGCGCCTCCTCTGTTTGGAGGTCGATGGGGGAGGGGGCGGGGACTCACATGAGGTCTCATATATGATTGGTCTAAAGAAACGCTCACTCTCTTTCATTGGCTCACACTGTGGAGACGCGATAGTGCAAACGGACAGAAATAGGACCTGGGCAAGTACATGAGGTGTTGTCTCTCAAGAAATTAGAAATGACTAGCAGTTTTAGAAGGTCTGAGAACATATGAACACACACACACACACACACATATATATATACATTTCAAATGTTGAAAATTATAGTTATTTCCATAATTTAAATACATTAAAAAACCAAAACCCTCAGTGACAAGGAAAAAAATATGCACATCGTTAAATGTATAACACATTTCTAGTCTAATAAATATTGTGTTCCAATAATGTGTTCTACATTTAGTTCTAGATTAGTCATTGATTATAACCTTAGAATATATGTAGGA
>JBBPDA010000039.1:10633084-10643717 GCA_037974385.1 Arnoldichthys spilopterus
TGTGTGTGTGTGTGTGTGTGTGTGTGTGTGTGTGTGTGTGTGTGTGTGTGTGTGTGTGTGTGTGCATGTGTGTGTATATGTGTGTGTATGTGCGTGTGTGTGTGTGTTTTTGTGTGTGTGTGCATATGTGTGTGTTTGTGTGTGTGTGTGTGTGTATGTGATATGCTTAGTCAGGATGGTAGCCAAAAACAAAAAGTGGGATATTAGGAGCTACTTTACAGCGAATCCTGTTTTAGGTCAGTTAAATAATATTTCCTCAGTTGCCGTGATGTGTAGAGTCTGTCATTAGTTGCTTTTAGCCTATATCATGACAGATTTTGTTAAGTAACATAGACCAAAAGCCTTAATTCGCTTATTTGCTAACTGTAGTGTTGTTGATTTACATAATCAGAGTTGTGTAAATATTGTCTCTGGAACATATTTATAGATAACACAAACGTCTAATTATGTGAGTGTCCAGGCTACCACATCTATAAATAGAGGCTCTAGATAGGGAGGAGAATGCCTTTATATCTTAATTAATGTCAAAATCAAACATACACCTATGCAATATTGTCATTTAAATGGCAAAACAATCAGCAAATCAATTTACCAAGAACATAAATCATGACCAGGTTTTATCTACGATTCTGAGAGGGACTGGAAAATTTCACCTTATTAAAATTCTGACTTGCTAACAGATCATTTTGTTGAATATGCTATATAAGGTTTCCAACAGTGAGATGTAAGGAAAAGCTCTCATCTTTTCATGCTCCTGCCATATTGAAATAACTGTGTAAATACTGTACAGTGCATCAGTAAAACAGTTAAAAACATTCCTTTGACTGGGGGTAAGGGTTTTAAAACACTGTTTCTGACTTTGAAAGGCATTACAAGGAAAGGCCTAATGTAACAGTGAAATGTACCCAAATCAGGTGCCCTTTATTCCACCCTAAATGAGAAATCCACCTACTTTGCTACATAAAAGAAAAACAGCAGCTTTTCAGTGAGCTATTTGTTTCCACGCATTTATGTGGCAGCTCATCCCTGGGCTGTTTTCCTCCACTGATGCACAGAAAAGAAACCCCCCTGTAAGTCTGCCAGCATGCTTAGCGTTATTGAAATGAGAATCTAGCATGCGTCTGCATTTGTTTGGAGGATACGGTTTGTGTTTGAAAGGAAGACGTGCCTTTGATATAATTTCCCACTTTTAACCATTGCTGAGTTTTTCCAAATCCCATAAAGCCACAGAAAAGGTGTCGGAAATGTGGAAAAGTTACATTACAAAAATACTTAGCAGTGCTGTCATGCAGCATTCCTAATATTCCAATATGTAGTTTAATATTACCTAGAATTTATTATTTGTGCATTGCAATTAGTATAAAGTGTATTTTCATGGAAAAAGTAGTGTGGGAGGTTGGAATGCATGATATCAGAGTCATATGGGTATCAGCAGATATTTGCTGGAAAAACAATATCTCAGCATCAGCCGATATGTACATGACAAATACTGGCATCAGACTACAGTTCCCACATTAATAAAACCCTAATCTTTTTAAACAATTTTTCTGCTACTTTATTTTTACTTATTAATATTGTTCCTGTAATGTCAAGGAGCCCAAACTAGAGATGCACACAGATAGATGTCTCTGTAGATATTTGCTGGGAAAAATTCTTTCAGCATCAGACATATATTTAGATAAGACTAATATCTGATAATGTATTTATTACACTTAGGAATAGCAGATAGTTTAGGTGAAATTCTTCTAAAATCTTGCTAAAATTCTTATGTTTTTCTTACTTTACCTCATGTTTAATCATAGAAATAAATATGTTCTATGCAAGTTATATTTTTCTAATCCAGGTATATGGTGTTCTACTTTCTGCATTTTTGAACAATATTTTTTTTATATTATGACCAGTATCTGCAATGGGAAATATGAAAAATATGGGATATCAGCCCACAGAGCCTGCATTGTTGCATCACTAACACCAAAAATAGCACACCCTGCAAAATTATCTAATACCTGAACTGCAGTGTATTACTGCTTATGTGTTATGACATTATGTAGCAAATTGTTGTGCAAAATATTTATTGACACAATTACTAATTTAATGTTTTTGATATTTTAATAACTCATTTCAGTCCCCTTTTTGTTTCATTTTAGATCACTTTATTTTGAACATGAGAATTTTTATTTGATCTGATCTACAAAAAACATTTTTATTTGATCTACCAAGCCTCATCTTTATGTCACATGGTCTTCAGTGTGAAATGCCTGACTGTATGCCTGGTAAGCTAGGTTTTTAAATAGCACAGCAGCAGCAAATCATAATATTTTCACCAGTATGCTTCACAGTGTGAGAAAGAGGTTCTTCTGTTTAAAGTTTAAAGGTTTTTTGCACTTCATGTGCAGCTACCACATTTAATTGATCTGTGAATGACTCTTTGTGTCAGGAATTTAACATAACACTTTGTTCTCAGTCAGCAATCAAATAAAAGTTTTTGTTATGGTTTGTGTATTAAATCATTCTGTGTTGATGCTCATTCAGAGATTTGCAGTTTTTACTCATAAGTATTCTGTAAAAAGTTAAGAAATTTTACGTCTTGAGCTGTAGATGATTCCATGTTGACCGTTAACACAGAAGAACTTGGAGAATAGTTACAATCAAATTAACTGTCTTTTGTGTGTTTGTGACAAATAAACTGCTTGTTTCTTGAATTTTAAATATATTCCAAAATTCCTCATTTTTGTAAACTAGTAATCAAATCTCAGGCAGAAGACGCATCATGAAATGACACACAACATACTGTTTGTTCAAAGACTAAATGAAACATTGAGCAAAAATGTTAAAATAATTTCTAGTATCTCATTTGCAGTGTTTCAGGGTACACCATCAAATATTGTTAAATAATATTTCATATTTACAACTATGGAATGCCCCACAGGTATCTGCATATTTCTTTGTCTTTCTTGGATTCAGGATTTATTTCTTTGTTAAAATGAGCCATGAACCCCAACTTGACTGCTGAAAATCTAGGAGTGCTGCCACCACTGTCCCATGGTTTTGCATCTGCAGGCATCTCCAGACTTGTCCTCTGCATGTCCCTCTAAGTGTGTGGCTAAATAACTAAAATAATCTCAAAACTTTGAAGACAATCAACACAAATTCCATTCAACATCAACAGAAGTTGTATACTATAAAAAAGAAATCACATTAAGTGGCAACTTAGTTATCTGTATACTTCTGTACATATGCAGTATTATACTCCAAGATATTACAATATTTGTACTGTAATTCTATTGTTCAAAAATTAACTGTTGTAAACACACAGTATTTTGTATTTTCTTGTACAAACACTATTTCCCCAGTTGGGATATTTTCCAAAATGCAATAAAAACAAAAATCTCTGTTATGTTGATTCACATAAACCTTTATTTTTCTGGCAAAGGTACTAAGGAGGGTTTTCTATAGTTTTACTGACCAACTTAATTGTATTTTGTAAATATGCCCAAATTTATATTTGATAGCTGCAACACACTCAAAAAAGGTTGGGACAAAGTTAAAATGAGAGAGAAGTGTGCACAAAATATTCAAATTACACCAGTTTGGAAAACTCCACATTAAGCATCCTAACTGGTGGCAGATGAGGTATCATGATTGGTGGTGGGATTGGGTAAGCAATCCAGTAGCATCCATCAAAGGCTTAGTCTTTGTGAGTAGGGATAAGACGTGTCTCCACATTTCAGCTTGTTTTAGAAAAAGTGGGCATTGATTTCTCAGTGCCAAAGATAAAAACGACCTTCCATATTGTTATCAGCAAAAGGTGCAAAGCCACCATCAGTGTCCATGGCAGAGGTGAGTTGCATGTATGTGAAGGTAGCATTGACACTGAGGCAAATATTAAGATTTTGGAGAGACATACGTTGCCATAAAGGTGACGTCTTTTCCCAGAGCATCCATGCTTATTTCAGCAGGACAATGCCAGACCACATTCTGCTTTACTGCCCTGCTGACAATCCAGATTGATCTTCTAATGAAAATGTATGGCAAATAATAAAGAGGAGGATCAGACAAAGGTGACCACAGACTGTTGAGCAGCAGCCTTATATCAAGAATTTCCAATTGCACAACTACAACAATAACAAGGAAAGTTGATGCATTACAGTGGTAAACATGCCTCTGTGCCAAATTTTGATGAGTTTGTTGCAAATTCTATGTGTAAGTGTATTTATAAAATACAATGAAATTAGTCAGTAAAATTTTTGAAAATGTAAAACTATTAAAATGTCTTTTGTCAGTTAAATAAATGTTCACATTAATTATATAATAATAACATATCACAGGCTTTTGTTTTATTGCATTTTGAAGAAAACCCTTACTTTTCTGGCAGTAGGGTTCATATATCTACATATTGCAGATGTATTACAACTAAATATATAATCCTTAAAAACCATGTCACAATAAGCCATAATAATAGAACCAAAAAAAAGAAAAGACATCAAATGTCAGTGATTAAAATTTGAAGATCAACTCAGTTGCCTGCACGTTCCTGGACTACGGGAGATGCTAACTACCACAGTGCAAACATGCACTTATATCTGAGACTGCTTCTCATTTCTGCAATAGTGTCCTGACCTGACCTTACAGATACTGTAGCCTAAGGTTTCCCCACATCACCAACACAAAATGATCCACTGACTCTTCTTCTTATAGAAAGATCATCAGAGCCTTACTGCTCTACTTCATAGCCTAGTTGCTACCTCACAGCTGTAGTATTTCTAATATTTCTAGATCTATACATGAAATCTGGCTTATTTGTTACAATGATGTGAAATTTTAAAATGTGCTTTACCATTGTAAAGACTTCAGGAAATTCTGGAGTGGTTATGCTTCACTTGCTATTAATAATAATACCAAGCTGTTTAGAATGGACATGGAAAACTCTACCAGTCTCTGATTAGAGTCGTCATTATATTTTTACTTTTCAGCTTGAAATGCTGTGCTACTGAACCAGATTTTAAACTAATTGAAAGCTAATTGAAACTAGGTAGGTTAGAAACAACAGACAATTTGCCACCATGCTAATGTTAGACAAGAATAAGAAATACTTTTCATTGGGCCTTATAGTGTGACCATTCCACATATGTATAAAATAAATATCATTTATAATTAATGACACACTCTAAATGATTTTTTTGATTAACATTGTACAAACTATTTAATAGGTTGGTTGGGACTTTTGCCCCAGTGTTCTGTGAAGCTTTTACAAGCAAGTTGTCACTGCATTGTAGCAAGAATTGGCCAATTGTTTGTGTGCATTTTAAGCCAACTTTAAAGGAAATGTTCAGTCTCAAGTGCACATGCTAATGAGATGTTAAAGGTGGAACTAGGGAAAATTTGGGGTGACTGGCTTCATTTACACGTTTGTTAGCATGTTCTTTTGCTTTTGATTAATTTATTCCGTCAAATGTTGGCGTCTTGTAAACGTTCTTAGCCTTTAATTGTTTTTTTGTATGCATACATAAGCATTTTGCCAAACTGCAACCTGTTGCCATTGGAGTGGCTCAAAATATTTATTTTCGTACTGAGAGAATCTCTTTTAAACCCATTAGAGCTCTTTGGATGGTAACTGGTTTTGAAACCACATTCGTGACCACCCATGAGCCATGAGAACAAAACTCATTATACAGTCCCCGAATGGGACCATTGGAAGCTGGCATGGGCCTCACTTTTCTCACACTCTTTTCACAGCAGCCTCTATGGAGAAGGATGTAGACTAAAGGACTGGTGGGAGTCGGCTGCCATTGTTAAAGGCCTATGCATGTTGGTCATGCATTATTTGAATATATGCAAATGTGGCTGTGGCCACACCTCCACTCCACTCCTTCCCACCAAAAACAGGCACTGTTCCCCATGAGAAAGAGTAGAAAATGGGCTGCTTTCATTTGTACATGGGACCTTTGCCAAATTTCATACATAAAATAGAGAGATGTCAGTAGAACTACTGAAATTGGGGTGCAGAATGTTAAAAACTGTGTAGCACTTTTTCTTTTGCACAAATTAAACGTGCACATCAAAATAAATTTGTGGAGTATTAGTAGTGATGCCATAGAACAACCACTTTTGGTCTCTGAAGAACCTTGCAGTGGATGGTTCATTCATTAAAGAGTTTTTAATGAGATGTGTGAGTATAAAGAACCTACTTAAAGGGGAATTCTAAATATTTTAAAAAATAATTTTTAAACTTTGAAGTTTTTTAAAGTCTTTATGATGTGAACAAAATGTGAACATTTTTATGAAGTTTTATTTCTAGGAAAAGCTAAGACATCAGACTTGTTCACAGTCAAAGCAATAGAATTCAGACGTCTAAAGTGTTAAATGCCTCACATGAAGAAATATTGCACAAAACCTTAACAAAAATGCTGCCTGGTGCAGTTATGAGAAGGATTGGGCCTAAAACATTTATTTTTTTAATTTATTCATGGTGGAAGAGTACACGCAGGGCAAAACATTCTCCAAATAAACCATCTGTTTCAGATTCTGCCACAATCAACATTATACATAACACAGAACACAGTGTAGGTTTTTTGGATGGAAAATAAAATGTCTGTTTATGCAGGTTGCAGTCGCCTTCATTGCAAAGTAAGTGAGAAGTTTTCACTGTAATGAGTCATTTCCCTTTAGACCACTCTGAATCTCAAGCAAAGAATTATGAAAAATCAGCGGAATTCTTGGTAAAGTCTTAAAAGATCTTGCCAAAGCTCACTCAAAAACATACTACAGCTTTGGTGTTAAAAACAAACCATAAAATGAAGTCTGAGTGGATGTTGTTGCTGATTCTGAAACACCCTACCGCCGAAGGACTCAAAGAACTATATTCATACACAGTGTAAGGCAAGATAATTAAAATACATTACAGGTGGACATTTACCCTTCCTATTTATACGCAACTATAGATTTATAACTGTTTAACTTTTTAACTGGCCACTTCAGTCGGTTCGTCTCCTCACCTCCCCCAACACACACTCACATGCCAATTCGTCACACACTCAACTGCCGAGACATGTGCTTGAACTTGACCGAAGGAATGGCAGTTTTGCCCCTTGCACTCCTCTTTTTGCACTCCTCTTTTTTTAAGGCTGATGTCAGTGCTCATTTCCATAAACTCCAGTCCAGCTAAAGAGCAGGCACTTGTGTGTGAGTTCTTTCACACGGGGCAGCCAGAGATGCAGCACCTCCACATTCAAGGCCTAAATTGGGTAAGTAAGGGGCTTTGTTAATCCACTAAAATTGCATCAGTTTTTACTTTAAAGGGTTCTGTTTTGCTCTCACTGAACATATTATGCCGCATAACATGTAAGTTTAATTAAATATGTATATTGTACACAATTTTGTTACACAGTTTGACGGGTGTTAAGTTTCTACACAGGGACACTTTGAGACAGTAGACTAGACTCAGTTTCAGCAGTTATGATACATTTGTGTAGGAGCTGCTGCATTAAGATTAAGAGTCCATTAAGTGTCATGTGTGTAAATGTTTATTATTTTATTTTATTGCATGTTGGGTAGTTAATTACAGGTTTAGACCTCTGTAAAAATAACTGAACATTTCTAATACAACATTGATTACAGCCATACTGTAATGCAGCAATCATTTTCTTTCTTTTTTTTGTTTTTAATTATTGCATTAAAATTAAAACTTTATACAGTGCAGGGACATTTTCTGTGAGCTCTTGACACTCCCTCTGTAATGGAATTGGGACTGAGAGTTTCTCTGTTCTCTACACTGAATAAGAACACATTGTGCTTTTTTTTGTAACGAGCACTTACTGAGCATCAGAAAGTTGGCCTGGTCTCTGGTGTGTATGGGGTGGTAGCAGTGCTGGTTTTGCTGCCCTTGGTTCTTGTCATACTGATGATGTTTGGTGTGCTTTAGCACTTATGACCTTATGACCTTAGGCCAAAGAGTGGCCTCACTAATGCCCATAAATGAACCATGAGTTCAAGTGCAGTGCAGGTCACGCTGTATGACATCAGTTCATTTATACAATTAAGACCTTTATAACTGAAGCTCGGGCACTTTTTATCATCAGCAGCCTCTGTTCTGTTCAAGGCAAGCCATGTTCACTGTTCAGATTATGACATTTATAAAACAAACAGCAGTATTTTAACCCCTGCAGCTTCATTATTCAGAACCGCTGTGTTAATAACACACTGAGCATTTAAAATCATTTTAATAATCATTTTTAAACAATTAACAATATTCATATGAGTGTAACATGAAAATTGTTTCCAGTAATATTAAATCACGGGCTGCATCATTGTTGCTGTGGAGATTCGTACTTGTCCAGGTCATCATATCTGGCGTAGTTGCTTCTTCACTACAACAGTCCAGTTGCTGTAGATGACACATTGACATAAATTCTATCAAATACATAAAATAAATAAAAAAATTTCAATCAAATAAAACTTAAATAAAATAAATAAATGTATTATACTTTATCTGAGCTGCATCCACTGATATTACTTACCTGCATATGGCAATATATACAGTTATTATATACGTGCATATACATTATATATAACTTACTATATAATAACGATATATATTATTTTATTTTACTTATTAGTTTAATACATTGAGGGAAAATATAAAAATATATATATATAAATATGTGATATAATAATTTACACAGGCAACATTGTACATTTTATTTCATATGTTAAATTCGACAGTGATTGTGCAGCAAAATGTGTTTCTCTTCACAGAATGTGTACTTATTACACTTAGAAAATAAAACATGCAGTGTGTGTGTGTGTGTGTGTGTGTGTGTGTGCGTGCGTGTGTGTGTGTGCGTGCGTGTGTGTGTGTGTGTGTGTGTGTGTGTGTAAAGTATTTCGCTGTTTCCATCATCAGAAGGGGAATCCCCCTCCTCCTCCTTTGTTTTTCTCTCTTTTTCTGCTTTTTCGTCTCTATCCCTCCATCATCAGCGCGCTCATTTCACCCCTTCTGTACTCGCGATCACGTCCGCAGTGTGTGTGTGTGTGTGTGTCAGTGCTATCCGCAGGCCCCCGGCTCCACCGTGCGCGCGCGGGGGATGATTATTACTGATATTAGCATATTCATACCCGTAATGTGAGCTGGATCCGGAGGAAGCTGGTGTCATTGTTTCAGTGGCAGCGTTCAGGAGCTGTGTACAGCCGCGCGGAGCCACTGCACAGCGAGGACGGAGGTGTTTGTTCAGTTCGCCCGGGTCTGTGCCCTGGGTTTTATTGGCCCCCTTCTTTCATCTTTATCACATTTATAAGCATCATTCTTGTAGAATCAATGGTTCTTTGGAGCACATTTGGTTCCCTGAGGAACATTTCAGTGGATCCTTAACGAACCATGTTTTTTTTATAAATGAAATGTGTTGAAAATGAGCGTGAAGATCATTTCAAAGCCTAAAGAACCTCCACATGACGTAAGAACCACGAACCAAGCCAAGAACCATTTAACCTTAATAAGAGTTTAGGGTGAAAATGATCTGACTTGCTAATATATAAATGAATATAATTAATAATGCATTTTTTTCGTGAGTAATAGTCAGAGCGGAGTTTCTGATTTCTGGGCTTTTTCACTGTTAAAATGTTGAAGTGTCTGTAGAATTACAGTCTGAACAAACTGGAGATGCTTTACGTTCCCACTGCGCGCTGAGAGACTTCAGCACCTTCGAGGACATCTGCAGAAAGTTCAAACAGCTCCTGAAGCAGTTAAACTGAACGCTCCGTCTCTTCTCTGTTAAATACAATTAATGCGTTCATGTTAATTTCATTCGAATCCGCATCCACTTTCGGTTTACACTCGCCAAAAAAAAAAACAAAGAGCGTTTTAGTTCGGCTGTTGCTGGAGACCCCAACTGGTTTATACCAAGTAGTTTACAACTGGATTTTACAAAGGCTTGTGGTAGTGCTCAGTAATTCTGTCTGTCTGTGACCATCTATGTATCTGTCTGTCTGTCTGTGTCTTTTTATTTCTGTAAAAGGCTCTAAGCAAAATATTGTTACTTTCAGACAACAACCTTGTATTCTTAAAAAAATGGCATCATGTTAATCGCATTCGAATCCGCGTCCACTTTCTGTTTACATTCGCTAAAAAAACCAAGAGCGTTTTAGTTCGACTGTTGCTTTTATTCATGGGTCCACATCCGCAAAGCTTCAAGTTTCAGCTTCAGGCCAATGCGCAATATCATCACCACCACCACCATCATCATCATCATTATCATCATCGCTTTAATTTAAATCACGTCTTTCCCACACGAGTCAAATGCGCGTTTCAGTATGACGTCATTCTCTTTAGCGCACCTGAATAGGTGATATATACTGGAATGATAATGGAGTAAAATCCGTTGAGTCAAACCGATTAGGAGGCAGAAATAACTCGAGTCAAAGAGTTTCAGGTCCAAACTTCTCATCATCAGCAGAGCAAGAGTAAAATAAGATGAACCCAGAGGACCTAAAGGCTAACTAAACCTTTCATTTCTTCATTAGAACTGGAGTAGAAAAGCAAATACATCAACAATGTAATATACTACCCATTTCTTTAACTCTCTCTCTCTCTCTCTCTCTCTCTCTCTCTCTAATATAACAATTTATCACATCCACACCT
>JBBPDA010000039.1:10650940-10662122 GCA_037974385.1 Arnoldichthys spilopterus
TGTTCACTGCATTCCCTCTGTTCACTGTTTTCACTGTGTTCCCTCTGTTCACTGCATTCCCTCTGTTCACTGTTTTCACTGTGTTCCCTCTGTTCACTGCGTTCCCTCTGTTCACTGTTTTCACTGTGTTCCCTCTGTTCACTGTTTTCACTGTGTTCCCTCTGTTCACTGTGTTCACTGCATTCCCTTTGTTCACTGTTTTCACTGTGTTCCCTCTGTTCACTGTGTTCACTGAATTCCCTTTGTTTACTGTGTTTCCTCTGTTCACTGTGCTCATTGCATTCCCTGTGTTCACTGTGTTTCCTCTGTTCACTGTGTTTACTGTGTTTCCTCTGTTCACTGTGTTTCCTCTGTTCACTGTGTTCACTGTGTTCCCTCTGTTCACTGTGCTCACTATGTTTCCTCTGTTCACTGTGTTTATTGTGTTCCCTCTGTTCACTGCATTTATTGTGCTCACTGCGTTCCCTCTATTCACTGTGTTCCCTCTTTTCACTGTGTTCACTGTTTATGTACATCATCTGTTTTGCATAAAGCGTTTTTTCCTTATTAATAATACATGTTTATCAGTATCTGTGGACTGGAGACCAGATGATGGATATTAGACAGTTTACAGAGACTGAAACACTCAGTGATTATACAAGTAATATGGTGACCTTCGGTAATCTCTCAGGCTTTAGATCAGGAAATAACCTCTAAATAATAATAATAATAATAATAATAATAATAATAATAATAATAATAATAATAATAATAATAATAATAATAATGGATCGATAGGCAGGTAGAGAAGCTATGTAGGTGCATAAACAATCAATCATCAAGCAAACAAACAAACTGAAGATAAAGATAAGCTAGCATGTGAGGATATCGCAGCTCACTCTGGGATGAACTAGGGGTGGGCTTCGGGGTGGTCAGCATTTTGTTATTCTAAATGTGGATTTAAATGCGCGAGTCTTTGGTGTGAGGGGGGAGACTTTTCCCACGTGTTTCCTGTGCTTTCCCCTTAAACCGTCCGCCCGTGTGTCTCGTCGTTTAATCACACACACAGTGTGAGTTGCATCACACAACTTTTCTAATCCCAGCGGCCTCGTGTGCACCCATCGCGCTCAGGAGCGTTACTGCAGCATTTCACGTTGTTATTCATTACTTTATTCTGCTGGTTATTAAATTTTAACAGTTGAATTATACTTTATAATCATAAGCATAATCACACAATATGTGTGTGTGTGTGTGTGTGTGTGTGTCACATAATATGTGTATCTCCATTTTTGTCATTATTTACATTTTTACAGAATTTGAAAACAAACACCGGCTGACATTTGCATCGTGTCAACATTTCGAGATGAAAAGGCCTAAAGAAATTATTCTAAATTACTTACAAACTTTACATGTTACATAAACCTCCATTGTAAGTTAAGGTTTTGTGCTTTTCACGTAAAGTAGTCATTTTGGAGATTTCGTCTGACAGCAACGATTTAAGTTTTTCAAGTACACATGGTATTTATAAGAATGCACTTAAAATGAGCCCAAGAAGGGTGATGGGTCAACCCCCCCATCTTTTATCTGACTTCACACATTCGTACCACACCGTGCTCTACTTTTTAAAGCTAATTTTCAGGCTCCAGTACATTACACTGCAAAAACAGCATGTGTCAGAGTAACGTCCATCACATCAGACTACAGCGGAATACAAATAACACAAACACAAAGCTTGAGCACGTGCGTGAACCTTCTCTGTAACATCATCAGGCATTATGGCACTCCGTTATATCCTTTCACTCCATATTAAGCCAACATGTGTTTATACACTTCGAAGATTAAGTTAGGCTGTATTAGCTTGTTAATGTAGGCTGATGGACTTAATAAATAGCTTAACGGGGGCGAAACGACCCTCACAGCTATTGTGTGTGAGCTGCATCAGGTGTGTGAGTCTAGTATTAACACAAGTTGGGACGGTCGAGTTTTGCCTGCTCTGGATATAGTGGTAAAAGCGGGTGTGTTGGAGCAAATGGCTCAAAATGTACGTTATTTTTGGTGAAACGCATATGTCCGTGGGGTCAAACGGGGTGTGCTAATGCAGAGTCCGGAGTAGCGCAGCAGGACTGGCCTACAACCATGTGGCAGCCCAGCAAAACGCTCATTTTTATCTCTACCCGTTTCCCGCCTGGCCACCCCTACTGTGCCAGGATTGGCCAGTCATTCCTATTCACAAGCAGGTGGATCGGTCGAGAGTCCCATCTGCCAGCCAATACTAGCTCCCAAGGAGGGACTTCAACGGCCAATACCAGGGTAGGGTGGGCGGGGCTTTTCTGAAGACGGGTGGGAAAAAAACAACTCAACGTCAGTCTTGCAGTCGTCTCGCTTTTCCAGTTTCACGTCGGTCGCGGTGCCTGACGTTCAGCGCTCGGTTGGGGAAAAAAACAGACAAAAAAGGGCTTTTTTCGGCCGTTGATGCTTTTGATTTTTTCTCCCGTTAGGTATTTTTTGCATATGAACTGACTACAGCTTGTGGACTTACCGTAACGTACACTACAGTGGCGAATGGGCGACTCGGGCTTCGTGGGGGCTTTTTGTGCTTTTTTCTTGAGTAAGAAATGTCATCTTTATACAGAAAATGGACAGCTGGACTACGAGAAAATTAAAGGAACATTAGAAGGAGAATTAAGCTGTGAGTATTTATTATTTGTACATTTGTACGGTTTTACGATCAAATGCAGGCTGGGATTCGCCGGTTCGCGTTATAATCACTATGTAATTTTGTGTCTCGTGCATCATCAGTAAAAAATGTGTTTTTCCGCACTAACTTTTTTATTTCTGTGGCTGAGAAGATTTTTCGGGCAGTTGTCCGTGTTGTCAGACTTGATGAAGGGCCACGTTTAGTTTTAGTGGCTCCTGGCTCATATCGCTGCTAAACTTCAGCTTCAGGCTTCAACACTTTCCTCTGGATTCACAGCCCCAAACTGCTGTGATGATCTGCTCTGACAGTTCGCATGGAGAGCAGAATCAGCTCGCTATTCGTACCTGACACGTTTTAATGGATCTTTGGACTTTGTTGTCTGCGTTGGAGCCACGCGAGAAAGCGTTGGAGCCAGACTAAGGTGTGGGAGCTGTGAATGACAGTATGTAGTGTTTCCCTTTCCCCCTTTTCCATATCGAGGCAAAAAAATGTGGCCTTTGCAGACATTTCTGGCTGAGTTTTGTTCAGGGATGCCGTGTAGAGTTGTGGGCCACAGGCCTTGAAGTGCATTCAGATTCGAGGCTAAATGTTGAGGACCATTTGCTTAATTATGGACCTGCAGTTGTGAGCAGGAGGTTAAGTCCATTCATACTGGAGAGGTATGTAATGTGGAGGAGGTTTAGAAGGTCGTGTGGTGTGAATTTGGCACATTTGTGGCCTCCCCAAAGTGTACAATACTTCAATACAATCAGATGAGAGTGGTCGCCAGGGTGGTCGCCATTTATCCACTTCCCTGCACTTCATAAGATGTTTTAACTGAGCAATTTGAGGGTTTTTTAGTATTATTAATATGTTTGAGCCCTCCAATATTTTCTAAGGACATTAACACACTTTTACACATTTTTAGCCAGTCTCTTTTTTTACACCACGTTTCAGTCCGTCATATGTAGCTCTTTATTCCATTTTTGTGAATTGGCAATAAATACTCTTATCACATAACACCTGCATGTGACTTCAGAAGCCCACGTCCATTCAGCAGGTGTAGGACTACACCTACCTATGTATCTCCACATTTAGTCCCTAACTACTTTAGTAGGTTTCACTGCATCCTCTTGTGTTGGTTAAGATTCTGCTTTGTTTGCTCATTTTAGCATTTCATTTCAGACCACAAAAAAAAATCAGAAAAACACTCTAACGAACTGTGGACTGGTCCAAACTGGGACCGGTTTTGTTTTTTTTGTTTTTTTTAGATACTTCTACTCGAGTCGAGTAACAATTGTCAGAGGATGGCTAAATACTTTTGCTAACAGTCTGTCGACCTCGCTTCTTTCGCACGCCGTAAGATCTTCCAGGGCCTGCTCAACGCACAAGCTCTACGATCTCCTACACACGCGTGGTCGTGGCATTGGGGTTTTTATTCTGTTATAGTCTGCTAGAAGATAACCTCATGCCTCCGTATCGTGCAGCTAGATATACATATAGTGCGTATGTATGTATGTATGTATATGTGTGTGTGTGCAAGCGCGCGCGTGCGTCCGAGCGCGAGTGTGTGTGTGTGTGTGTGCGCGCGTGTGTGCTGCGAACGAACGAGAGCGAACGAGCTGCACCCGGGCGAGTGCACGAGCTCCATGTGACCACAACAAGCGGCTGCATCCGGTCCCTTTAAGAGGCGCGGGTCAGTTTCTGTCTTTGGTTATCTAGCTGTATGAGTTTATGCGATATCATAAAGCTAGAGAACCGAATGTAGAAACTGCTCCCAATGACTTCGGGCACGAAATCGCGCGACGGGGGGTAAAATCGGCGAGTAGCGAAGCGCGAGGGAAGAGAGAGGGATGCGAGGAGGAGGAAGAGGAGAAGGAGGTGTGCATGGAGGAGCCGGGGGGAAACGGCAGGGGCTACGAAACGCGGTAGATGGAGGGGATGCAGGTAAGGCATTAGCTGGCGAGTCGTGCGATACTGCTGCTTTTAACACACAAACGCAGTGCCGCGTCGGTGGGGACGGCGGTGATGGAGCTGGCGGTCTGTTCATATTGCACGTTTCGCGAGTCCTAGCGGTTCCCTCGCTGCCTGCTTAAGACTCACTGCATGCGGGAGCGCGCATGAGCGTGCACATAGGCTACTAACTGGACTGGATGTGGAGAGAGAGAGTGTGTGTGTGTGTGTGCGTGTGTTAGGGACGTGGGCCACATTCCTACATAGACAGTTACGGAGAAATGGGTTAAAAGCGACGTGTTTCAGCCTATTGGTCCGATCGTAGGGGTCACGTGACTCTTCCGACTCCTATGTATCATAGAGAGTATGGAAGAGCAAAATGCACGTGCGTGTGTGCACAACTCACCTATAGGACTTGGGCTACTAGTGTTTGTCTTTTTTTTGCCAGTGCACATGCAACACAAACACAAAGTTGTCAAGTAGTGTCATATTGCAGGTCCAGTGGGATGGTGGTGAAGGAAATAAATGGGTTAAACTGAGGATGCTGCTCATGCACGTGGAAGCATACTGACTCAGATGGGAGCTCATGAAGTGTCCGTGTGTATTAAGGATGGCTGAGTTTTTTGATCAACTGAGATATGTGGGTCTTTGCTAGTAGATGGCACGCAATATCACTACACACAGTTGTGTGGGGAGCTGGACATAATGGAAAACCGTGCTAATTTAACACTACAGGTGTCATCTCAACACCGGGGGCATCTATATGTGAAAATGCCACCCCCTCCATCCCATCCCATTCATAAGGCCCTGGCAGGCTTCGCATAACCAGCAGCCTGTCTGTGTGCATGCCACTGGATGCAGAAATGTTTTTTCATGTCTGCTTGTACGTTTATGTTAATTTTTCTGTGAATTAATTATGGTGTCTAGTCTTTTTGTGTACAAGCCTTGCCCAAACATAAAGGAGTCTCTATGTTTGATGCTACAAGCTTCCATTACTGTCAGTCAGTCACTCGCTTTCTTTTGGCTTTAACAGGCCTTTCTTGTCTTAAACAGGCATTTCTAGTTTAAAATATAGTGTGACTTCTCTATAGATAGTTGATGGGCTTTGTCTTTTTGTCATGTGGGCTCAAATTTAAAAAAAGCCTCTTCTTTAATTACACTATCCTCTGATATACGCATAACAGGACTGTGCTTGCTGTTCCGTCTGACTCATACTGCTTCAGTGATCAAAAACAGTGTGGGTCTATATTGCAATAATGGACAGAAGTTCGAGATGCACAGTAAGAGTGGCTTGCCCATGACCTTGTGGAAGCATGCACATTTGCTTTGTATTTCCTGTCAATGCCTTTCTGTTGCTACAGCTGAGCTTTTGCAAAAATTACACAATGTGTCGGTTTCTTGCTTTTGTATTTGTCCTTCAAGCATTCTGTGCATGGACAAAGAACTTTTAGCCTCGTCATGAACTATTGCCAGCAATGATGTGCTGAGAATCAATATGAGTGAGGAGGACACATAGCCAGTAACCTGCCTACGCTGTCATCCAGAGCTGTTGTGCCATTTCCCTGTGAAATACTGCCCTGACAAAAATGATGCAGCCCGCGATATATATGTTAATGTGGCATGAATGCAGGTATGTGGCTGTGATATTAAAGCTACAACAGAAATCACAGGCCTAAAAGTCACACTGGTATACTGATTATTGTCATTATCATATCAAACCTACATGTTTGAGGGTGGGGGTGGGGGGGTGAGGTGTTTTATGGGGGTATTTCTTTACTACATTTTAGTTCTGGATGAGTAGGCAAACAGAAGTGGTCCAGGAAGAAAATCTTGTGACATAAATGTTGTTCCCTTTCCCTATGAATTTTGCCATTTCAGAGATACACGGTTTTAAAGCAGCAGCAGCAACATAACACTCAAAAACTACAAAATCAAATTCATCTGTAAGACTCCTGCTTTGGCCTTTTTTTTTAGCATTAGCACTGGCCACTGTGGATGCATGATGTCCACAGATTACTACCCCACACGTACTGCATATGGTGCAGACATGAAACCTCATAAATGGCTGAAATAACCAGGGCCTAGAGATGGAGGTGCAGTCGGAGGCCTGCCTGTCTGGCTGAGAGGAGCCCCAGACGTTTTCCCACATTAATATGTGTCTGGGCCTGTGCTGGGGACCCAGCAGATGGAGTCTTGTCTTAGCACCTGGCATATGCAGTGCTGCCATTGTGTACGTCCACGACTAATCTTGCTTAAATGTAACCAACTCTGCATTTCAATTTCACCACAGATTAAAAATATATTAGGGGGGGGGGGTGGTTGGGGGAGGGTGCAAACACATATGTGAAGGTTAGAGAGTAAAAGAGCCTTAATTCAAGCAGTTTTGTTTATGGAAAGCTGTCTTTTTTTGGCAACTGTTATTACTACAGCCATGACCATAGAAATGCTACTGCTTTACAACCACTGAAAAAGCACTATTATCATACAAATTGTGTCTCTGCTCCTGCTCATTGTTAAGAGATTGTGTCCTGAATGTTATACCTTCCCGGTGGCCTCCTACTGTAAGAGGGCAGCTAACAAAGCTGCAGTGTGCTGGGCTATATTTCTAACTAAAGCATCGTCTGTTGCCGGACAAAAATGCCATTCCGATTATGTAGCTACTGCTACACATGAAAAAAAAAAACTCCTTAGAAAGTGGTGATAGCTGAGGTAGAGGGTAGTGAAGGATTAGGCTTAAAATAATTACTCCGTACAGGGCCACTACCTAATGCTGATGCTGGGGAATAAAATTATGCTGCATGATTTCAGTGTGCCAGGGTGTGCACATACATTGACATGGTTAATTTACAGTCAGGCGAGTGCTATTAAAATCCCTCTGTCCCGACGGACCACTCGCTCCCTGTTTTGGAATCCTGCCCTTCTGCAATGGCCTCCTTTTGTGGTCTGGCAGAAGTAGCCTGTAAATGAATATATGGGCCCAAATGAAGTATGCAGGCCTTATAAATTCTGTGCAAACCTCTGCAAACAGCCCACAGAAGAGTCCAGTATTGCATAGTGACAAGTTTAGCAGCTGCTGCATGCACTACACCATGCACATCATGGTGATTGTGAGAATAATAGGGTCACTGTTATCATATTTAATATATTTTTATATTTAAAAAGGCATCATAACGGAATATGTTGTACAACTAATTCAGCTATGGGCTGCTGATACCAACTGGCCACAAAACTAACAGTAGAATGGACTTTTAGAGACCCCACCCCATCCCCCCAATTATCATTCAGTGTTCATTTTGGCTTCAGAACGCAGCTGTCAATCATCTCTCTTCTGTGGTAGCTTAGCAACAGCCTCTGACCCATAAAATGTAACAGGAACCAAAACACAGTATGAATTAGCCTCGACTGTAAGAAAACAACAACAACGAAGGAATATCGTAAGCCTACATTTAACGTGTTTTATGAAGCCCACGACTATTTGGCCTTGATGCCACACGTTCACTTACAATTTAGCAGTGTTAGCACAAACGTTTAGCTTTGGATTATTTCCGAGTTTTCGTTACATGGTGGCGTTTCTTTGCTAAGCGTGGAGCAGCAGGCCCTGTTCAGGCCTTTTTCTCTCTCGTTGGAAATACAAACGGATTATTTATAAAAAAAATCATTTATTTATCCATTAAAACCAACCTGTCAACAGGAGGCCATGGTTTCTCTGTTCTGCCCTCTGCAGCACCGTACTAGGGCTAATTCGTTGCCGGAATATTTACCTCAGTTTAGCTAACGCGTTCCCGTCCAGAGAAGCCCTGAAGGAAATGAAGGTGTGCACGAAAGAAAAGCCTATTTTTAATAATTTCTCACAGCACATGCCGTTTTTGAACAGATCAGCACCAAGAAAAGCTGTTGTTAGACGGTTTAAAATCGCCAAAAAATCATTCTCTCTTTCGTTTTCAGGGTTTATAGGGAAAAAAACACACATCTCCGTTGTGCCATTTAGTCTGAACAGCAAATGCTTTACTGGATCTTAGCTGTAAATAGTTTTTTTCCCCCTTTGATTTCTTTCCTTTGTCGTTCTCGTGTCAAAATGAAACTTCTAAGTAGGCACAGAAGCGCGTGGGATGCGTTTTAACTAATGTTACAATTATGAAGGAGGAAGGAGGAAACACCCCCCCAAGAAAGTTAGGCAACCAAGCTGCAAATGCAAATCAACAGGGCGAGCATATGAATTATGAAAGGCTCTATGATCTGACACTGTGTTAGTCATGGCCATGGCTGTGTGTTCTTCCTCTCATCTCTTCACATTGCAGATCAGAAAGAACAGCCAGTTCCTCTTTGGGCTTATTTAAAGTAATGCACTCCTTTAAAGCGCCATGATAGGAATTAAATTTAGGATGAATTGAGGGACCGTAAATATATTTGTTCCAAATGTTTTTTTGTGGTTTTTTTTGGTTACATAAGAAGATTTATTCTGTTACATCATAAGCTGTGATTTCAAGGGAGCTCACGACCGTGCCTATTTTTAAAAACTAGGACATTTTTTTCTGTGAGTTTGAAATAATTCATGAACATCGGTACATGCTGTCTTTATCATGGACGCGCTGTGGAAAATCTCCCCTTTTGTTGTTGTTTCTTCCCTCATAGTGGGCACAGAAAAGCATGCTTATTTATGTGTGGGTGTGTGTGTGTGGTGGAGAAGTGCATACAGCTGTAGAGCTAATATTGTGGCTGTCAGTCTAAAACCTCGTATCTCCATTTAAAAAATTTTTTTTTCAGACTTTGAAAACAACTGCTGACAGTTACATTGTGTCGGAATTGTGTCAGAAAAAGAAAAAGTATATTTTACATTAACCTCGATTATAAGTTTAGAAGGTTTTGTGCTGGTCATGTAAAAATGCCATTTTTTAAGAATACAAGGTTGTCTTAAAGTATCAATATTTTGCTTAGACCCTTTTACAGAAATAGGAAGACACAGACAGACAGATAGATAGATAGACAGTCACAGACAGACAAAATTACTGAGCACTTTCACAACCCTTTGCAAAATCAAATTGTAAACTACTTGGTGTAAACCAGTTGGGGTCTCCAGCAGAAATCGTGTGTGTATGTGTCTTGTGCTGAGCTGTGTGTATTTACCTACAGCTCATGTTCTTTTGTGCAGGAACTCTGCAGCCCGGCCTGAGATGCTGAAAGTCAATGACAAAAACACAAAGCAGTCACATGACCACCAAACTTAGGTGAGTATTCCAGCCCCTGGGGCATTATTACACATCGCAATGTGACCTTGACTTCTGCTGTGCTGTGTAGAACTATACAGCCAAAAGAAGAAATGAAAAATGATCCACGAAATGGGCAGAAAGGAGAAATTCACATTATTACACTGTGGGTGCCAATGGCACAACTGAACATCTGTCAAATAATTGCAGCACTCAGTGTCAAGAAAACTTGGGGGAAAAGGCTGCCTTTTACATTTTTACATGACACAAAAAAAGCAGTACACCCACCCCCCACCCCACCAAAAAAAAAACAAAAAAAAAAACTGCATGCTCAATAGCAAACATACAAGGGATTACTATGGCAACAGTGTTTGCCCTCGCTCATTGGTGGCAAAGCAAACTGTAAGGCTGAGGAAGGTCATGTGACTTGAGTCAGAGCAAAATTCTTCATGACGTGTTCTCCTACGTTCATTCCGGCGCTGCTGTTTGTGCTCCCTCCCATAAAGAGACATGCACTTCTGCACTGCAGGCTGTCATTTTTGCCACATGTTGCAAATCTTCCCAAGAAGTTAGTTCAGATTTGTACTATGTATTCTCCTGCTCAGGTTCAGGTTCTGATCTAGGGAATGTCTTGTCTGATCTTGTCTTTGTGTGTTTTGGTCACTTTGCATTGAGGGATATACTGCAGTGTTTTTAGGCCCACCCTGAACAGATGTGTGGGCTTATAATTATTATTACATATTTGCCTAATCCCAATGAACTGAGGTGATGGGAAGGATTTCCTGCAGTATTTTTGCTGCCACAGTTATACGTTAAAGAGTAATTTAGCAGATGATTCTGATGTAAAGAAAGATGAAAGTAAAGTCAATCGAAGTGGTTTCATGTGAATCGCTCACATGAAAATGCTTGTGTTTGGAACCAGGGATCGTGATGTCCACAGCACATATAATAGCAAACTCTGGTAAAATATGAAAAAATATGTTTAAATTATTTCTACATGAATACACATTTATCAAGGCACGTCAAATAAAAACAACAAAGTTTCTAAACCCGAACACATTTTCAGGCTTGGAATGAGTGATGTTTTGAGGCACATTTATATGGCATTTATTCGTCAACTGAAATTTCATGTTTGTCACAGGCCTGTTGATGAGCATTAAAACATGTAATGACAAGGGTTAATGTGCAGTGCAGCCACGTAGAATAAATTAGCAGGTTCTTACCAGGTTTAAGCAGTCTCTCTCTCTCTCTTTCTCTCTCTCTCTCTCTCTGTCTCTCGCACTCTTTCTCTCTCTCTCTCTCTCTCTCTCTCTCTCTCTCTCTCTCTCTCTCTCTCTCTCTCTCTTTTTTTCTCTTTTTCTCTCTCTTT
>JBBPDA010000039.1:10664990-10719636 GCA_037974385.1 Arnoldichthys spilopterus
CTCTCTCTCTCTCTCTCTCTCTCTCTCTCTCTCTCTCTCTCTCTCTCTCTCTCTCCTCTCTCTCTCCTCTCTCTCTCTCTCTCTCTCTCTCTGTGTCTTTCTCTCTTTTTCTTTTTGGCCAGAGAAACAGCCTGTGACATTGGCCTAGTTCTAGACCAGCTTTTTTGCCCAGAGGAAGAATTGAATTGAGGAATCAGAGGCAGAGGATCAGAGGGGACTCAGTACCCTGTGGCTATCTCCCCCACTCCACATCATCTAACTACTTCTCAGTCTCGACCTCCTCTTCCCCTGCCTCTGTCTCACATGTTTGAGCTGCCTGGTCCACATCAGTTCACTAAATCGAACGTAGGGGGGAAGCAGATCAATCGAAACCAGTATTTTCAAAGTGAAAACAGTGACAGAATGGGCAGCATAGCTAAACAAATTCCATATGAAGGAGGAAAAATTAGATATAATGGAATGCTGCTTGTACAAAAATACACATGCTGGTTTTACATGCCATGAACTGTTGCCTGGAAAACTGGCAAGATATTCTCTACTCTCTTAAAAATAAAGGTTACGACATGGTTCTTACCTTTTAACGGGTACTGAAGCATTTGTTTATTTGAATTTTCCTCAAGCTTTAAAAATGTAATATTACAGGATAAGAAGAAAATGTTCTTTCGTGTAAGATGTATTCAGCAAATAATTGTAATTAATAATGTAAGACTACAAATTTTTTTAGTCTTTTATCAGTGTTTACAGTAATACATTTTGTGAAAATGACAGAAAATGGAGAATGTTTGTTCCATCAGCAACAATATTTACAGAAAAAAATTATTTACAGAACCATCTACTGATGCAGTACTATTATGGTGTAGCTCCAAAGAAACATCTTCTGGCTCCTTTGAAGAATTTGGAAATGTGGTCGTGTTTGTTTTTTCGTGTTAATTTGTTATTAATTTTATATGTTGTTAAAAATAATGTTATAAAATTAAGAATTCATTCTGCAAGCAATGATGTGCACCTTATCATGGGTTTATGGGCAGTGGCCTCTTTATCTCTGGTGCTCTAGTTAAAATCTAATGCCTATCCCACACTACAAGATAATCGGGCTGATTTTTAGGCCGATTTGCCCCTCCTGACAGTTGCGTCCCGATTTCAGGAAGGTCTTAAACGATTATCTTCCTGGATTATCCTGTGGTGTGGGGTGTGTATAATCCAATCTTTACCCTTCCAATCCACCCACAGTCCAGTCATAACCAACCTGATTTTAAATCATATTAATCGTTCAGTACTTACGTGTCTGCAGTGTGAGGGGAAAACCATGTGCTGTTGTTAATCAGAGTCTGACTGATGAGAGAAAATCATTTTATTTTAATCTACACTGTAAAAAACAAATATATCTTATTTCATATTTACACAATTAAATTTAGTTCAATTTTGATCTAAAGTCACATGTGTTAATGTGAAGTTCTGCAGGATTGTAGGTGCTGAGAGGCAGGACGTTTGAATGGGACACTTGATTTCTAAAGAATCTGAAAGCTTGTGGTTTGGTTCTTGGCAAATTTTGAAGTGTGACAGACTTTGATGACTGAAGAACGAGGAAAGACAAGCAGTTAGTGCTGTGGATTATTATGTGTTGGGTGCCTCACGTTATCAGCACTGGTTTGGATTTCTGTGGCCATTCGCTTCATATTGCTCATCTCTTAGTGGTCTGCACAGCATGGCAAGGGCAAGGCTTAGTTTTAACACATTCTAACATTTTTGTGGAATATTTGCATGTGACAAATTACTCTTAATTATTTAAATTACATCTAAATTACATTATTATTATTTTTCATAGTCTGTTAATGTGCTGCTATTTCAGCCTGTCTGAGGCTTCTGTTTTGAGGCGTTGCTATAATATGATTTACTATTAATGTGGTTGTTGCACCACAACGAATTATATGTTTATTAGTTCTTTTAATTTTTTTGGCAGAAATGAAAATAAATAAAACAGCCCAGGCTTTATAGACTTTTGTAGCATAAACAACTGTGCGTGGCTTTGTTTGGAGGCTGATGAATTGAATTTAAATGGATTGCTGCACTATATGACGTGATATACAGAATAAGTGAAAGGCAGAGGATTCAGTGTCTGCTGCGTGTGGAGCGCTAATGCATGCTAGCATGAAGCATGCATATTTCTCCTTTATATATATTCTTAATTCATTAAATGATAAACAAAAGGCTGTTTTGTTAGCTGCGGGGTGCTAGTGAAAGATAGCTTTTTTAGGCTGAGAAACATCTCCAGTGGCTGAAGAGGCAGTTGATTTTCTCAGGGAGAGAATGGGCCAAGGCAGGCTGGGTAAGGCCTCTCTGACAGTGCCATGCAAAAGAACTGCTTCAATAGTGAGGTGTATTTCTGAAGATGTTTGGGGGGGGGGATAAGGAGCGAGGGGAGAGGAGGAGGAGGTGGAGGGAAGCGTTGTGAAAAGGCAGCAGGCTGCGGAGTGAATGGGGGTGGCGGGGAGGGGGCCGGCTGGGTCCGCGACTCCATTGGCTGAATGCAACGGCCGCAGCAGCTGTGAAAAGAGGTCTCCCCTTTTTCCCACGACCCGGCAAAGAGGCGAAACAGTGGCCCGGGCCGGCCAGGGTCAAGTCACATCACTAATATATGCACTAGGCCTGTGTCTGCGGACAATGCATACACACAGCTCATTTATTCAGGCCGCGCAGACAGACAGAGCCGTCCACATGTGTGCACACAGCCACCTTCAGACTGAGACAGAGAGGGGGGGGGGGACAACTGAGGACCTTGACACTAATTTCGATCACATTGGGGCCATTGTCTAGTTCTAGACCAACAGTTGTAGATTCTGCAAATTAACAAGCATTCGGCGAGCGTGGGGGATACAAACACACACATGCACACACGGAGAGACACCTGCCATCAGGCTTCATGATTATCCACTGATTATTCACAATATTAAAAATTCTTATAATAAATACACAGCGTATCCTCTACTGCTGAAACGGCTGAGAAGAGACATATTAAAATACAAATTCAAGAAACACGATCACATGCAAACATTCCCAAATTTTGTTGATTTTGTTGATACAGAGAACCCACGAAAATATGACATATTCTGCTAATTTTAGTGCATAATTTCTATTCATTTACTACATTTAACATATTAGTAAAAATTGAACTACAGGTTTCTGCTACATGTAATCCCCATTAACTACCTGTAAAAGGAATCTGCTGTTTTCTTATCATGTAAAAAAAAATGGAGATTTGTTTTGCTTTAACTATGATGATGTTTTATATAAATATAAATATATATAAATAAAACATATTAAAAACATAAGAAAATTAAGCATTAAACATTAGATCTAAAAAACGCTTAACGAAGATGTCAGTACCTTTAAAAAAAATAAAAATAAAAGATGGGACAGAGGCAAAATAAGAGTAAGGAGTTTATTGAATATTCAGGTTACACTGTTTTGAAACATTCCACAATAAGCAGGTGAGCTGGTAACAGGTGAGGGGATCATGATTTGGTGTAAAAGGAGCATCCAGCAAAGGCACAGTTTTTGCAAGCAAAGATCTGTCAGGGCTCATCACTTTGTACCAGGTTTCATGAGAGAATTGTAAATGAGTAAAAAGTATATTTCAAAGCATGATCACAAAGAATTTAGGTATTTCACATTACGTAATCATATAAAAATATTGAGGGAGTTAGGAGAAATCTCTGTCCAAAGGCCAAACACCACTATTGAATGTGCATTAGCTTTGAGTCCTCAGAAACCATCATGCTACTGTGAAAAATAGAGCCATAAAACATAGTCACATGGGCTCTGAAGTACTGTTGTCACTTAACACAGCTCATCACTGCAAGACGAAATACAACCTAAAACTCTAAAAGAAAGAGAAAGCCAATCATCAGATGCAACATGCAAAACCGCCACCAAGTTATCTGGTCCTGAGCTCATTTCAGGTGGAACAAAAGACAGTGTAAATGAGTGCTGTGCTTAGATAATTTCATGTTTCAGCTTGTTTTTGAGAAAAATGTTGAGCTCTCTGTACCGAAGTGTAAACGGACCATCCTGACTGTTATCAGCGAAAGGTGCAAAAGCCATCAGTCATGGTATGGGCAAGCATCAGTGCTCCAGGCATGGGAGGCTTGTATATGTGTGAGGGTATCACTAACACTGAGGCCTATATCAGGGTTTCTGACAGACTTATGCTTCCATCAAGTCAATGTCTTTTCTCAAAACGTCCAATAATAATTCACTGAAATGTGAAGTGGTGAAAATGTCTTTGTTCCAGCTTTTTTTGTATTACAGGCATCAAAATCTTCAAATTTGTTTACACTTGCAAAATTGTTTTTTGATAATTTGGTGGTTAAATAAAGGTTCAGGAGAATTTTATTGTATTTTTCAAAATGTGTCTTTTTTAACTGTATTCACATTTGTTTGCATTTATTCCAATTTCTTCTAGTGCTTTACTGGCAAATACACACTTTCTTCTGAGATCATTTTCATGGGTCCACAGTATTCCAGACAGTACTGTATTCACGCATGTTGCAGGTTATTTGTGTGGCCAGAGCCTTTGTGCCTCAAACGAGAATTGCTTTGCCATGAGCGCATGTTGCCACATGCGTAGCTTTGTTAGCTTAAAGAGTAGAGTGCTTGGTTTTGATGGCTCTGCTCTGTCAAGGCCTTGGTAGAAACTTGACTGTGATTTGTGTGTGTGTGTGTGTGTGTGTGAGAGAGAGAGATGGGGGAGAGGGGGATTTGGTGAGGCTCTGCAGAATTACGTGTGTCTCTTCTAAGACTGAAGTGCAGCAGAGTTTAGACCGCCTGCTTTGGTTGAAGCGTGAAAGACAGCTACTTTAGACAATGGAGACGGAGAGGAGATGGCAAGAGCACATAGCAACTCTCCTAGCAACTCCTGGACCGAGTGGAATGTCGATGAGACCCCAACTCTGTCCATAGTGCCATAGGGACTAATAAAAGGAAGGGATAAAACAATGAGTGCTTTCTGCTTTGCCTTATTCTTAAGAGTATGCAGGGGAAAAAAGCAAGGGAAAAATATGATGCTATGCAGATTAGCCATAATATTACAACCACCTGTCTAATATTGTGTCGATCTCTCTTATGCTGACAAACCATTGGGATGTTATGCTGTCCTGACACCTGTCAATCATAGCGCATTTACTTTAATTTTTTTTGTGCTACAGCAGCTCTTCTGTGGGACTGGACAAGATGGGCTAGCCATCACTCCTCACATGTATCAGTAAGCATTGGGCACCCGTGGCCTGGTCCTTCATTGGATCTCTTTTGGTAGGGAGTAACCTCTGCATACTGGGAACACCCTTCAAGACCCGCTGTTTTGGAGATGGTCTGAACCAGTTGTCCAGCCATCTCACTTTGGCCATTGTCAGAGTCACTCAGATTCTTAAACGTTCCTGCTTCCCACACATTGGCTTCAAGAACTGACTGTTCACTTGCTGCCTAATATGTCTCACCTCTTGACAGGTGCCACTGTAACAAGATAAAGATTAGTCAATGTTATTCACTACATCTGTCAGTGGTTTTAATGTTGTGGCTGGTCGGTGTGTACATGTGATGGGTAATCAGTTTCTTGTTCTTAGTTCACTTGTACTTAAGACAATAAATATTTGCTCTAGGAGTGATAGAAATATTAGATGTAATGGAATCAGAGAGATCGTTCCTTTAATTTCAGTTTCTAGTTAAAGTGAGCGCAGCAGAAATGCGGCTAAAACCATTTTATGGAAGCTTTAAACGCGCTCGAGTGGCTCTTTGTGTTCTTTGTTTTGCTAATATGTGCTCAACTGTAATGGCATGCTTTATTACTTTTATTATTACTGTGATTATTTTGTGGAGCTCATCTTGCTGAATACACGTTTATGACCCCCACAACCTGCAGTCCATTAGAGAACACACACTCAGTCTCTTAGCGTTCCCTTCACAATAATGGGTGCCATCTTGTTAAAGCCTGTAGCATACACTCCCTCAGTGTGTCCACATGGCCCCTACCCACCCACCTCATCCCGTTTCGCACCCTTTTATGGGGCATTTGTCCCACAGTAAGCCTCATTCTTTTGGTAAACAAGCACAGGCGCAACGGCGGGCTTCCTCTGTGCTTGCTCTCTGCAATTCAAAGGCTCCTGGAGTGCAGCGAGACAAAGGGGAGACTCACTTAATTAGCTGGGCGAGAAGATGCATTGTGGCAATTACCCAGCACAATGAGGGAAAGCGTACGGCCTGTTAATTTGGCGTGGGGCTGGAGAGCAGCTCCTCTGGCCCAGAATAGCCTTTTGTTAGACACAGAGCTCGCGTAATAGATCACATAGACTTCGATTAAGGCCAGCATGCTCCCCGAATCTTGCAACAAGGTGTGAGTGTGTTTTGGATATGCGTTAGTGAAAGCTATTGCTGTGGTTAGGCCCTTTTTCATTTCGTACCATTGCGCTAGCATTGCAGAGAGAGCTCTTAAACTGTCCTTCACATTAGCATCAAGTACAGCCTACACCAACATTCCACTGAATTGCAGCTGAAAATGTAAATTCCAAGGTCTGTGTGCTGAAAGTCTAGAAGCTAAAGGAATATTGTGGTGAAAAAAAATTCTAATTTACTTGTTTGCCCCCTCAACGCGATGTAGTCCTAGTCATACTTACTGCAAACCATGTCAGGCTGTTAAACCAATAGTTGGCAAAAAAAATAATTAAATGTACACAATTGGTCCGCTTGCCTCAGATGCGAAGTCCATATCTGGAGTCCAAATTTGACTTTTAATAGTTTAGAACCAAAGCTTCATTTTAACCAACCGTGTAAGTCATTACTCACCCAAGTCTTTTTTAAATGCAGCCCCAGATCACCTCTCAACCCACTCAAACTGCTTCCAGCTCTTCATTACGGTGGTGCAGAATAGTCAGTGTGGTTTAGAACTAAGTGCTTACTTACTATGAACTATACAAACTAAGGGAAAGAGGATTTCAGAGATATGTATAAAGACTGATCTTAAAACACAGTTGTCTATTTATAGATCTTGCCCCCAAAAATGATTCTACACTGCTTGTGAAATACCATATTGTCACCGAGGTGGTGCCTCTTGCATCACTGGGATGGGACCCTCAAGGGTATGTCTTCAGAACCTTTAGATAGGGAGGAGTATTCTAACAAATTTTATTAGAATTTAGTTTAGAAGTAAAAGGTACAAATATGGGGAAAAAATATATGTACAGCTACTAAACTACACCTTAAGGACCATGATGCACCTCTGAGAGTGTATTTACATGGTGTGTATCTTGATTAAGTGACAGTGTAGATCAGCACTCCCACTCGTAGGGTGGTTTGTAAAAACAGACTGTTGACTACGCTTCTGATTACACCTTTTTTATGCCTCACAGTAAGTCGTACTGTGTCCTACACCACATCCACAAGTGTCTGCCTCTTCAATGAAGAGTTGGATGTGGTTTGAGCGGGTTGAGAGAGGTTTTGGGAATGTATTTATGGAAAATATTCGTCTATAACACTGATTTCTAATGTTTCATAGCCACATTTTCCTCGCAGCTTCAGTTCTGAGCTAAAGAAGTGAAACATGACTGATCGCACTGGAAAATTGTGTTTGGTTCATTTTTTTAAGTAGTCTTAAACAGATGTGTTTCGGAATAAGCCTGTGACGATTTAGCTTCCATTACTTGTTCGCCGGGCTATGTTCAAACACCAAACATGTCTTGATTGATTGTCTACATCTGGGGTAAGGGGGGAATTTAATAAATGATATTTTTCGCCCAAACTGTAGCTGTAAGTGTTTGAGAAGTTTCTGCTAATGCCTCTATGTGGGGAACCACATGTGTCTTTAGCCACCCTCGGAGAAACAATCTTGACGTCCTTCCTGATCTATTTCTGCGGGTTTGAGTGGGAGGACGCTGGCATATGGGGGGAGATGGCAGATCGAGGATGCCTCTCTTCCAGTCAGACCCTCAGGCAGTCACTTTCATGAAGTCAGATAACATTCTGGCGACCCCCACCCTTCACCACCTCCTCTCTTTTTCTGGAGAGTTCTTTAACCTTGATGAGTGAGATGATGGGGTTGGAGAGGACGAGAGTGGTGGGCAGCTTGGTGAAGACAGTACCACAGCTCACACTCTCTGGCAGGATCAATATGATTGCGGCTCGAGTGTGTGTGTGCGCGCGCGTGTGTGTGTGTGTGGTGGGGGGGTAGCAGGGTGCTGAGGGATGTGGGTGTAGGGAACTCCCACTGGCCCATACAGACGGCCATACTGCCGGTGTGAGCCTGGTTACAAAGTTGATGTCCACAGATTCATATTCTGCATTAAAATAAACAAGATGTGAGTTGTTTTAACAGTTTGTGGGTAAAAGTCAGTAAGCCGAGGGGAGTTGGCTTCTTTTGTTGGGAGCTGATAAGTGATAAAAGCTTATAGAAAATCCAACAGTTCATCATATTCACATTAATATAGCGTGAAAACACCTGCTGCACTGTAGGGCTGCACTGATGTGGGAAATGTGGGTGAATAAGGTGTTCGATCTGTCTGTATTGAGTAAAAACAGCCAGAGGTCATCACCGTTATCGCTGCAAAATGTATCGTGATCCTCTGTTGAGATCATGTTATCGCCCGACCCCAGGTCCAAATACAAGGTTTTTTTACTAACAGTGACCAGACGTTTTTATGTGTATGGCTACAACAAAGGTTTAGAAACGACGAGTGTAGACGAGTGGTCAAGACTCTTTAAACACGTGTAGGAAAAGTCCGAGCCAGTCCGGGTGGCTAGGCCGTAATGAGAACGTTGTAGCTTTTTTTTGTGTGCGTGTCCAGATCGTTTTTCACAGCATGTTTCCTTTCAGATTTTTCTCTATCTCTCTCACGTCCATGAAGACCTGCATTCTTTCTTATCTTTTCATCATCACCTCCCTGCTCTAATCCCATGTTAAAACCCCCTCTCTCCGCTTCTCTCTCTCTCTCTCTCTGACACTCTTTCTGTCTCTGCCTCCTTCGCTCTCTCCATCTCCATCTCGCTCTTTCCTCGTCAGCTGTATCTCTGTCTGTGCTCTTTCCTGTATGGGGGTTTCTCCTTCGCTCCTTTACATCTCCTTCACTCCTGCCTGACTTTAGGTAATTGAGTTGGTGAGAAGTTAACCACCCCCCTCATTGGCAGGGAAGCCCGTAACCCCTCCCATCGCAGGAGGGTCACATTGTTCTGCCGCCTTCTCCCGCCGGTGTAATCCCTTCCGCCGGGACAATGGAGCTGCCCACCGGCCACTGAGATACATTAGCCCCCCAACCAGAGAGCTCCCGGACCATCCAGCTCCAGCTAACAGCTATCAGCGGTCCCCACTTCAAAGTGCAGGGCCCCAGCCCGCGTGGCTCGTTTACTTATTCATGCAGGCCTGGGAGAGGGTCCGTGGAGATGAAATGCGGCAGTGAGGAGACAGGCACTGATGTGGAGAGTGGAACAGCTCCCTGGTGGGCTCTGCCGGGGGAGTTAGGAGAGAGGGAGCCGCACTGGCACTCCTGTGATCTCCATCGCAGTGCTGAAGCCGCCGCTACCATCTACATCAAACATCTTGTCCCAATAATGTGGCCCGTTAGCGGCAATAGCCACAGCTGGGCTTCGCCGCCGCATGCTGCTCTTAGGGGTTTTCCACAAATTGTACGATTACAGCCGATAGAGCAAAGATCACGGCTGATAGAGAACCTGCAGGTGTGCTCGCAGTACAATATGTAGATCTTTAGATTGAACACTTTCTTCCAGTCCAGTGTATGTTCACCGGTGATGTTAAGTGCCAGTGCTGTCTCCCCGTACACTGTAGGTTTGCCCTTTATATTTAATGCCAGTGCTGTCTCACAGTTTGGGTAGGTTTGTAGATTTTGTTTAGTGCTTGTACTATATGATGCGCTGATTTTACTGATTTTTTTCTTACTGTATTTACATTTTTACTCCTATTATTATTATTATTATTATTATTGTTATTATTGTTATTATTATTATTATTATTATTAAGGCTGTGCTTTTTAAAATTATAGTTGTAGTAGTAAATAATTCTAATAACAATAATAATTAATAATAATGATGAATATAATAATCATAATTATTATTAGTAGTAACACACATATAATCTTGTTGAAATGGGCTGAGGAAGTATCCACTGTGGATATATGGAGAAATCAGGGGGGCGTGGCCACTTGGGCTTCGCCTTCGCTGCCTTGCCGTCAGTCAGAGGCAGGAGAGGAGGCCAGGTTGCCATGGGAACAAATACTGAGTGTTAACCAGAAGGGAAACAAACAAAGTGGTCCTTGTAAAAAGCAGGTTGGGCATGATACAGATACCCGCCTACTGGAGCAGCATGCGTGCATGGGTGTGCAAGTGTGTGTATGGTCTTATTCGCACCAAAACAATGTATACATTTCTGTATGTGCGCTGTGTGATGCTCTGCTCATGGTATACATTACACAGGTATTCGTTTGAGTCTATATGGCACACAATGTACATTAGTGATGTTTAGATCAGAACTGCTCCAAGATCACCCAAAACTGTTCCTTTCAACCCACTGTTCCTTTGACAGTTCACTTTGCAAACATAATCAGCTCATTTTTGTGCAGTGAATGAAGACATGTCATGATCTTTTATAAATAAAAGTGTGCCCCGAGGACCCGCGGAGCCAGCCAGGACATTTTTAATGTACTCCTAGTGAAGCCGTATTATCCGCACACTGTGTTGTAGCTCCCCGCGCCCTTTCGGAAACCTTTTGCCCATGAGTGAAAGCTCACGCTTTTAATGTATTCCATCATTGTCTAATGGTGTATGTGCCCAGAGGCTGCAGGGAGACTTGCCAATGCTGAGCGATAATAATTAGCACTGCTGTATTGCACAGTTCTTCGGTTTGGTGCACTGGAAACCAGTGCTAACGTTAGCGTCCATGTAAATTCCCCCCCAATCAGTTATTCCCCCCCCCCCTTTTTTTCCCCCCTTCTCTCGAACTCCATCCTGAGACCCGGGGTGAAAGGGATGGGGGGAAAATACATCTCGCGGTAGTTGGACGTCAGCGCTTCGCCTGATTTTGACCACAAGGCAACTGCAGCAGCTATGTCTTTCACTCCCCCGCTCTTATTTTCTCTCTCTCTCTCTCTCTCTCTCTCTCTCCCTTTCTCTCTCTCCGGTTTGCGTGCTCTCTGTATTTTCTCCCCCTTTGGCGTGCAGTCTCTTTGTATTGTGCCTTGTGCTTTATAACTATGGCGGGGCATGAAATAGACCTAAACAGGCTTCTGGAACGTAAGCTCTGCCTCCAAACGCCATTCTCAAAATCAACGCCTTCATTTTGGGGTCCCCCTTTCTTTCTCCCCCTCCCTCAGTCCACGTCTCTGTAGTTCCTTGCTGGGCTGCTTCAATAACATTTATATCGCAATCGCTTTCTCTCCCACACCCCACACCCCACACCTCCCGCCTTTCCCAAGTCCAATGCCACGGGGTAAACCTTCTTACCCCCTCTTACGCTTCCCTCCACGCTGCACCCCTGCACCCCTCCCTCCGAACTGAGCGATAGACAAACGCTCTGTTCTCTTTTTCTTTGCCTTTCACCTCTCCATCCATCCCGCCGCTCGGCCACAATGCTGGCACTTTCTCCCGCGGCCGGCCGAGCGCAGCCCCCTGAACTAACAGCATCGCCAAAGCTGTCTCAATGCCACCGGGCCCCATTGTGTTCAGCCAGAGGGGAGTTAACACCCATGTCTGAGCCCAATGAATAGTATTATTGTGTCTGAGACACACAGTTCGCCCCCAGTTCCAACCCGCTCCCCCACTTGACCACCCTTCTACCCCAGCTACCATGGCCTCCCTGGCCCCCTTTTCCCAGCTTTTATCAATTGTCCAGCTCACTATGTCAACTCTGTTTTTTTCAAAATGCTCCTACTTCTTTATCTGTTTATCTGTTTATTTCATCTGCAATATATAAACATTTTTAATGCTAATTATCTATAGAGATTTGAAGGACTATATATATACAGCAGAACAGGAGATGGGGTTGAGCTAGTTTTTTTTTTTTCCAGTTTGCGGACACAATAGGGCCAAGAGTCCATAAAGGAATATCCTTCTGATTCATTTACATGATAGCAGACCTCTGAAATCATTTGAATAATTTTGCACACTCCAAAGTTTACTATTGCTAGTTTCTGATGGCAGCATGGTTTAGTGGTTATCTGTTGCTGACATGCGACATGTTTTTTCCCAATAAGAAGTAGCGATGCACCAATCTGATATAACAATGTTAGAACCAATGGTAATCTCTTTAAAAGGATCAGTCATCAGTCAGATATGATGACTGGTGTCAGATCCACATCCAGAACTGTTTCTTAATCATAGTCCTAACAAAACTGTAACAGTGCCGTTTTTAAAAAACCGTAGAGAATTTAGCACACAGAATGCTAGCTCACCAATGTTACAGTGTTCTCCGCGTACAGTGCACAATCAGAGGTTTGGTGCAACTGGCGAGACTCTTGCAATTCCAGGTGTCAGGATCTGTCATCACACCAGTCCAGATGAGTTTCCTGCCACATCTGTTATGGAGAACATATGAAGGTGTGGAGGCTAGCTAGCGGTCTAGAGCTGTAGGAGAAATATTCCAACTGTACTGGGCGATGAAGCTGCCGTAAAACGCTTCTGTGGCTAGAGATGACCAAGAACGTTTCTCATTTGCTGTCTGTCATGGAAGCCATTGTTAGTGACTAGAAGTAGGCATCCGCACTCCTACAAAATTTGCGGCGAAGGGTTCTTTGAGCGATCCCATAGAAGAACCGTTTTAGTTCCCCAAGGAAGCGAGGTGTGCATGTGAAGAATCATTTTAAATGACAAAGAACCTTCACGTAAGATGAAGGTTCTTTATCAATGAGGAGAAATGCTTTTTATTTATTTATTTTATTATTTATTTTGTGGTTATTCGAAGAACCGTCCATTGAGAGGTTCTCTTGAGAAAAAAAAAAGGTTCTTCTATAGCTGCACACAGAGAACCCCTTCCTGCTGTGTGGTCTAAAAAATGTAATTAACGTTCGATGTGGGGGAGTTTGAGGGCCGTCGTGGCCAAACCAGTATATCGACGTGTCCTACAGAATCAGCATAAAATATTACAAACCTAACTGAATCAGAATCTGAATTGAAAATCACTTTGAATCTAAACATATGTGTATTGTTCCAACCCAAGTATCCGGAGAGGAAGAAATGTAACCGGTGCATCTCTACCTAAAAGTCGCTTCTTACTGCAAGCGGAAAAAACATCAGGGTAATGGCTCAGCTGTAAGTGCACTTGGCAGGTGCTTTCTTTCAGCTTGACATGCTTAACTCGGAAAAAAATCTCTGGCTTCAGCCTTTTTTAAATCTGGGGGTTAGGAAGTTCACCTCACAGAGTGTGAGCGGATGCCAAAACATTCACCTTGCACATCTCTCTGATCAAAGTTGTGGATTGACACTCAGAATGGGCCAGATGGTGAAAGTTAAGCTGAACTTGTTTGTTTTTTTTTTTGTTTTTTTCCCCTTACCCAACCCCCCCCCAACCCGTCCTTGTTGTTATTTGTTGGCAGGCGGCGCGGAGGACGAGGGAACGATGGTGGTAGCGGATGGAGTAGGAGTTGGAGGATGCAGAATGGAATGAACTCGGGAGCAGGTGAACACAGCTGTGGACCGCCATGGGCTCTCTCTTGTCTTTTTTCCCCTTGGCTCCTCCATGTCTCGGAGGTTCTGAGGAGACGGCAGGGGCCAGCCAGCTAGCGCTGGAGTGGGCAGGCAGAGGCGGGCTGCTGCGCCCGCCGGCTAGCGGCTCGGCGGCACCGAGGAGGGAGGGAAATCGATGCGGAGGAAAGAGGCTGCCAGGGGTCGCCCAATGCAGCCTCCGGCCGCAGCGCCGTGGGATTCCAAAACGCTCGCCTATCCCTCGCCCTACCCACTCCCAGTCAACATACATCAGCCTGAGAGAGGGAAAGAGAGGGCCAAAAGCGCCAGTGATGCTCCATGTGAAAGAGCAAGACAGCATGTGTATGTCTGTGTGTTTGCGTATGTGCGTGTGTGGTTCCGCCGGAGGGACTTTCCAGCCCCAGCGCCACTTGATAAAACTTTGTCTGTGAAGAGAACAAGTAGAAAAAGAGTGTCAAAGGTCCTTTTTTTTTTTCTCCCCACCCTCCTCGATTCCTTTTTACCACGAGTGCACATTCCCTGTGACTGTTTGAATGAGCGCTTGACGGAGGATCCCTCTCAGTGTGAATTGAGGAGGCCTTCGTTGTGTTTTTTTTTTTTTTTACAGGCCCTCCTCCAAGCATGTACAAAGTGCTCTACATCAGATGAGCTGGCGAGAGAGGACAACTTGAACTTTTTGCTTTTTTCTCTTTTCCGAGGACATTTTTTTTCACCTTTTCAGCGAGATTAAATTAGATGATTTTTTAAATGCTCAGTGCACTTCGAGAGCTTCTGAAAAAAAAAAACCTTTGGTTTTGATCCACATCAAGAGGCTTGGCGTGGCCATCATCTGCATACTTCAAAGCTGCTGCTCCCAGGACCTCTACAGTACTGGTTTTTTGATAAGATCACATTTATAGGGAGGGCAGAGTGCACCAAGGCCCGAACGAGCATCACAAACTGATGGACATTCTGAACATTGGTCACACAAGCTAAATTCAGCCTTACGCTTATGTAGTGTTCCTGCAGTTCTTCAGGGAGAACTTAGTGGAATGAGCTGAGGTGCTAGTGTTGCTGTCTTCGTGGATGCTTTAAGAAATGACGCTTACCGGGAGATTTATACGCAGCCTTCTCAACCAGCTGGATTCAAAATGGTGAGCACAGATTCTCGGTCTGTTTGTGGAAGGCTTTACTTCCCTTTCTTTAGATGTAAACGTGCAGCCAAGTTTGGAAATTGGCCAATATTGGCTTCAAATGCAGTGAGCCGTTGACGACTTTGTTTTTATGATATATGTCATAAAAATGTGATTTTACTTTTACGATATGTCAGCCAAATACACCAGTCAAGTACGCACATGCTGCATTTTAATGCTGTTCATACAGATCCATGCATGTTTTACCAAACCACAAGGTTCATATTACTGTGTTCGTTGCCTAATCGAAACTGACTTCGGCTTTAAAAAAATGACCATCTGCCAGTTTGACTGTAAAGGAATTGGAATCTGAATCATAACATGAATATGTGTACACACAGTTACACACTTTTCTAGTTTTCTTCTCAGATTCTACAGGTTCTTCCTGTTAACTCCTGCTCATTTGTGCCAGTTTCTTTGGCGTCTGCATCACTGAACAGGGAGCTGAAAAACTACTGTACTCATTTGGTTAGCTAACGTAGATATATTTGAATATCCGATCGCTCTGTAACGTGAACATATTATCATATTTCATGCTCCGGGAGAAAGCTTGGTCTCTTGGGCTTTCCAGCTCATCAGAACTACAGAAAGCCACAGTGGAACAGTAAATGCAGGGCCTTCTTGTTGGTATAACATCTGCCTTTGTGTGTAGCGGTGGGCTAATTTGTAGCCCAGCCTATGTCTGCACATTACATAGAGTGCTGTTAGTGTATGGGGTGCCCACCGTACAGTAAATCTGGCGCCAGACCGCCAGCACAGCATTCACACACATGCCACGCTGCCTGCACTGGGCAGTGCCGCCAACAAAATGGCCGCCGCTGTCAGCCAGCTGTCTCCTCGCCCAAGATGGCGCCGCCCTGAACGCCAGCCATCTGCTTAATCAGCGCCCGCATGCATATCGTGTATAATTGCATTTGCATATGGCTAATTCCCCAACTGTTACTGTAGGGTCGGTTCAACAAAAGAGCGTAATTCACCGCAGTCGCCTCACAGAGCTGCTTCTCAGCGCTTTTAAGTGTGTACCTGCCACTCAGGTCTTTTTGTTGCATTTTACCAATTATTCCTCTTTATGTTAAGCCGTGTTAGCGTTCTGTTGTTTAAAGTGAAAGAAATGTGGCTTTTTCCAGTCACAAAGCGTCTGTGCCATCTGTGACATCTGCGACAGGCTAGTCGAGTTAGCCTGGGCTACGCAAATCCCCTCAGTCGCAGGGTCCAACTCCAGACAGCCCCACATAATGACCTCATTAGCATGCACAGCACTCACCGCCATAGGCCTGGGTGTGCTGCTGCGTCGTGGGACCTAGCAGTGTGCGCCCTTCACACTAACACTCACCAGTCAACATTGTGTTCTTTCGCACAATGCAGCACTTTGCACTCGCGTTACTGTGCTCAAGGCTCATGTGCAGACCAAGTCACAGTGTTCTGTAGTTGGTCTTATTTAATTATGTGGTGGGAGTTGAATTCTCTTCACTCAAACATAAATGGTTTATTCTGTTAAACTGGGAAACCTTTTTATAAGGCACATTGGCAGAGTTTTGGGCTCTGGTAAGTTACAGTGTTAGAGAAGTTTAGTAGCTGCTGGTTCCATGCCATGATACTGCATTAGCTGCTTACTGAAAAGGCATTCAACAGATTACAGATTGCACTGAGAGAGCTGATGTACAGAAAAATATATATATTTAACACTTGTTTTTAACTCTTTTCCCTGAGTGTATGTATTCAAACACCACCAGTGAATAAGAAATGGATTTTCAATGAAGGCCCGCTCTATAAAATGTGGATGTCACAGCAGTGGATAACATTGGTTGGCAAAAATATCTGTTCGTGTTCGAGAGATCATCCTCCTTTTGATGTGTTGTTCATCATTTGAGTGTGACTCACTGCATCAAACGCTCGCCACATTTATTGGTAATGTTATTTTCTGCTTTTCAGTTAGGCTAGAGATGGTATAGGTGCATCGTGATGGTATAATTACGTATTCTGTAAAATTGATTTACAGTTTCGAAAAAAAAGGCTTATAGATTTAGAGAGGATATATAAATAAATATTTTCATTATTAATATTTTAATTTTAACAGAACTTCACTTCACTACAGAATTTGATACTAAACCTGCTTAAAATATGCTGGAAAAATTTGCAATGTAAGATGTCCGTCATTAATTTGGAACGACGTTCAGAAATTTCTGTTTGTCACTCTGGCAAGTGTTTACTGTACCCCACCTATTATTGGCTGAGAAGCAGCCACTCTCTGTCACTTGTCCTGTTGTTGCCTTGAGCTGTGAAGCTGTCGGGGTTTGGATTAGGACTTGGCGGGGGGTTATTTTTTAGCTTTGGGGCGTTCGGGTGGGCATCTCTGTCTGTCTAAACTGGACCATCTCTGGAGCCAAATGCTCATGTGAAACGGTACGTCTGGGTCAGGCAGTCTGCTCTTGGCCCTCATTTGCATATTTACAACAGCTGGGAAGCCCATATGTTTTAGCTGGGGCCAGACAACATTATATATAGCTAGCAACCACACCCCATGGCGCCTTGCCATGAACACACAAACACAGTTCTCACACACTTGACACAAATCACTTCGTTCTTTTTTTTAAAACTCAGAAATACCAAAAACACCCCCGTATATAAAATATAGAGAAACAGGGAACATTTATGCTAATCATGCTTGCAGCCATGTGTCCAAGTACACTAGCGCAATTATGCATAATTCAGGACAAAGCCAAGCAGGCAGGAGGCCGACTACTGTAAATCCTGTTAGCAGCCCATGGTGGGGGTGTACTTTGGGGGGCCACTTCAATGCGACTGACTCTTCCACTGGATGACTGATAGGAGGGGCTTTCACACCTTTAGCATGATCCAGCAGTAACAGACTTCTAGTCACCCATTTCCCTTGAATAGTAAAAGGCTGAGTGCAGTCACATGCTGAATGAAGAATGAAGAATGTTGTTTAAGGTCACAGTAAAGGAAGAAGAGCTTGTGCCTGACGATAGATCATTGTATCGGTATTACATATCAGTTATAGATATCTTCATTGTACTTGAACATGATGTGCCGAGTGCCAAAGTACAATTCCTTTACGGATATCTAGGTTCTTTCTGTCCGGATAATCAAGATCAGAGCCTTTCTGTCATGACTAGAGTAACAGCACCCAGGAGACACGGGTTCATTAAAGTCAGCATGGAAATCATATACGATTGTATCGATGTATTTTCAGTGATGATATTAGGAGTGTTTGAGCTAACTGAGCATTTTGGCTTGACGATAGCCAGGATGGTTATTCCTTACACACTGGTGCGCAGTCAAAAATCAGATGTTTTTAGAGGCGGTTGGTTGTTTGGATTGGAAATGACAGGAAAGCAAGCGTCTTGTTTTAGCTTAATATGATAAACGGGACTTGCTACATGCTAATGTTGCTAGCCAGGAATGGAAGACAGTAGTCAAGGGTTAGCATGCTAGCATTTGAATAATGCTAATCTGTGACTACTGGCTTTCATTCATTACAAGCAACATTAGCAACATTTACTGAATTATTCTTTTATTTTGACCCGAGACATGAACTAACAAGGTAAAAAGGTACATTTGGTTTTAAAGTAGACTTATACCCTTATTAAGACATCATGGAAAATGTTACGAGTTTTATCAGTTGATTCCAGCATAAGAAAGAGCTGAATCAGCCAGTTTTGAGGATCCATCAATTCAAGTTTGCAAACTCTTAGTTCATTTTAAGCAATGCTGCACTGCAGAAGACAAAAAAAAACCTGATTACAGTCACAGTGTAGAAGCCTTTGGTACACATTTGCAGTGTTTTAGCGCGAGGGGTTTCTAAGCTTTGAATGGCCGCTGCTTTTATATGCTTCGATATTGATTGAATGTGGTCCCCCCACAGACGTAATAGTTGCTGAAAGCATTTATAGCCTTTGCTCAATTCGACTAGACCTATACTGCACTTGCCTTTCCCTTTTTGGCACACTTGATATGACTTGATAGACCGTGTTCAAGGTGTCTAACACAGGCCGGCGTGATTAAAGCGTGTCAGTGCTGCGGACACATTTTGAAAAGAGATAACTGACAGGTTTGCCTTAAGGTATTTGACATGAAAAAGTGGGCGTTTGTTCACTCAGTTATTACATTACAACTATAAGGGTGTTGCACATAATAACAGTGATGTACCGTGTAAGTATACATGGAACTATATGGAAATATATATGTGAGGATGATGCGTTTGATGTGTTTACTGTGCTCCGGAAAACAGCACAGTCTACTTTACTAAGAGGTCTGGAATTTGACTTTTTCTCCTTTGTAGCCAGTGCTATATTTCTCTATAGTGCAAATCTGAGTGTGTTGCATTTTAGAAATGTGCATATAAATGTATATGCAGAAATGCAAGTGTATGTGTGGATATCAGCAGATATGTGCATCACTTCACTGTTCATTCTTAATATAAGGCCTTTTCCTCCATCTTGTCTATTTTTATATTTTTCTGACTGAAGTTTTGGCCTGCGTTCTCTACCATATGCACAAATTAAGATAAGCATTGTGTGGCATATTAATTAATAAGACATATGTAGCATACAGCTTTAGATTTGATTTTCTCTCAGCTGCATTTATACTGTTTGTGTATTCCTCTGTTGTTTTGTACTAGCTTCCCGAACGAGCGTTGTCTGAATGTCACTCTTCACTATAGAAGAGCTACAGTGAGATGTCAGGGGGAAGCAAGGGAGGTAAAAGAAAAAACGACAAAAAAAAAAGCAAAAACAAAAATAGCCGACCGGTGCGGGCCCCTTTAAAATTCACCAGTGTTGACTGTGGCTGATTACAGTCAGAGGGAAAACAGCCAGGCATTTATCCAAGTCACTGATTATGTCATTTTAAAGCCCCCAAAAATACAGGCGCTGCTCGGGAGTGTGTGGGGCGCAGAATTATGAAGCGGCGAGCGGAGTGTGTGAAGGAGAGTGGGGGAAATGGGAACGGAGTGCTGTTTGTATGATTAAACTGTCGGCTTGGTGGCACAGGCCACGCTGAAGAGCCGGGCCTGAGATTTGGTCGTAATGAAAACACCCCGAATCCCCACCCCCCACCGCCGTTCTCTTCACAACACACTGCCTCAGCCTAACCCGGGTCTGTCCATTTACTGAGAAGAGAGGGGAGTCAGGGAGCAAGAGCGACAGCCATACACACACACACCCACGCACACACACACACACACACACACACACACACACACACACACACACAGCTAGTGAGTGAGCGCTACATGTTTGCCGGTGGCTGATTTTGTTGGTGCCCAGGCCAGAGATAGGTGCAGTGAGGGAGTGAGGTGAGGGATGAATGTTGTATTTCAACATCTTCTACTGCAGTTCGTCTGTCCCACCGCTTAAACAAGGCCAGGGTGGGCAGTGTGGCAAAAAATAGCATTACCATGTCTGTGAACCTGAAGTGTGCAGAACACATTGGGCCGAAGTTTCTTGGGTTTGCAAACAAACAGGAACAAACAAAAAGGCAAACAGTGCAAATGTTTTACTTATTTATATGTGCACGAATAAATAATGTAAGTAAGAACAAAAGGAAAAAATCAGCAATTAGTAAAAAATAAGCTAATAAAATGACATGGCATGGTGGGCTTACAGTCTGTGCAGGGTTTGCTGTTACTTTACACCAGTTGTTTACTCTTTAATGTCCTAAATCTGTTTTTAATGGTATATGTAGTTGTTCAGTGTAGAAGAACTAGTCGTGGTTTACTGTGTACAAGTGCACCGTTACGTCATGTATCACAATGATGATGACATATTGTCCACTTGTGAAAGGGGCATCCCTGAAACCCGGTGTTGACAGTGTCAGTGATTGGCTCGTTCATACAGGGAACAGTAGTTTACCTCATAAAACTGATGATGTTAAGATTGTGTGGCCATGGCAAAAATCCCTTTGATAAAACATCATTAATGTATTTTTTTTATTTTACACTGATGTTTTGGAGGTAGAGGGATGTGACATTTAGGGCAAAAACAGTTTTCCATAAGAAATGAAAGCTCTTGGTGAGGTCTGTCTATTGTCAGTGATTTTTTATTTAAATATGAATGCGCTGTTGATGAAACGGATGAAGGTTAATAAATACAGACAGGCCAAAGTGTAGCTGAAATTTGTTTTTCGCTCTCCTGTTAAATCTGTCAAATGTCACTTACGCCCCACTGGTTCCAAACCTATGGTTTAAAAACAAAAATCACTCTCAGGAATGACATGCACTTTTAACAGCAACCGAACATGCAAAGACGGCCTTGTTTAAGCTGTTACCTTATTTCTGAGAGTTTTAGATTTATATTATTTAAGATTTACATTATTCGAGTTTCTGGTGTTTATTCGAGTTTTGGAGATCAGACAGCTGAGACCTGACCATCATATCAGACACTGTTCAACCCGATTTTGCTCATCAGATTTTCCCTCCTTCCTGAAAACTGTCAGTATTGGGGACAAAATGTTAGTATTAGTCAGGCTCCGCGCTTAATGAGTTGCATAAACATCGGTCCCGCCCTTGGGGATGACCCGTCTGTTCGTCGAGCGTGGGAATAGACGAAAGTATGAAATATTTCGTCAGGCACTGGCTAGACAATCCAGCTGCTCCGAAGCCCCATTCAGAAGCAGGTGAGGAAGGACCCTGGGGGTCAAGGTCAAAGGGGGCTGCTGTCTGCTCCGACACTTAAGTTGTCTGGTTTTGGCCTGTAATATGTTTGGCTGGCTGATGAGTGGGGGGCTATTCATGTAGCATTAGACGTAATTATTTCAGCAGTGTTGTATTTATGACACCGAATACGACCATCACTGTTGGTCTGTTCTGAACCGAATCGCTAATCCTCCTCAACAGCATTGCTAGTGCACCCGCATCAAGAGCTATGGTTCATCTTCAAGATTATGTCATTTTAGCCGGAAGATTCCAACTCACTACAGAGGGAGTAATGAGTGCGTTGCATCTTGGAAGCTATTGTTAGACACGTGTGGTTCTGTTGGGTTATTAGGACCAAAAGAATTGTTTTTTTAGGATTGCATTAACCTTTTAGTGCTCTGGTCAGTTATTTGGTCAAGCACATTATTAGTCCTTGTATTTTACTGAAGCCAGAGGCCTATAGTTGAAAACCGACGTGGTTTTTAAATCAAATTTTTTTTTACTATTGTTATTATTGTCCCAGATTCATAAAAAGTGCAAAACCGAATCACTGCTTTTTATCTTGGTTTAGCCATTAAAGGGTTAAAGTGTCAATTCATCAAATCTGAAGAAGCACTAATCTGTAACTGTGGAACGTCAGGAGACTCACAACACAGTTAAAACACTGTAACTGCTTAGCATCCCATGTTGCACAGGGCAACTTTCAGCTAAATCTTATGCCGGAGATTTGTTTGATGTGGTCAGTTGATATATGCAACTTATAAATATTGGAAAAACGAACACTGTCATTATGATGAAGCTCACAGTGCGCAGCAATAGTCGTGTGTGTGTTTTACACTTGCATCAGGGATGTACAATAGCATCAGAATCGTAGGAGATCGGTATCAGTGTCCAGGGTAACTGTCTAAACGTCTGCTTTGTGATCAGGTGATCATGAGTTCAGTGCCACAGCCATCAGTGGCCAGGAGCCCATGAGAGCGTAACTGTCTCCCTCTGGTTCTCCGCCTCACCTCTGTTGTAGCCAAACCTTGAGGTGATGTAACAGAATCGGCATTTTGTGCCGAGATGTCCAGTGATGTTGCATTTAGTGTAACTTTTAAAAAGATGTGTTTCTTCGTGTGAGTCAGAGAAGGCCTGTGCTAGATTTACCAATATTTCCCATGACATTTGATGCTGTATTTATTATACTCTGAGTGCTGGGCTACTGTGCTAAAATGTGCTTTTTTGTTGTTTTGCTGCATTTGTAAAGGAATAAATATTATAATTTGTCTGTACTGCTAATCCAGGTACATTTACCTCCAAGCTCTTCCTTTTAGAACAGTTTTGTGTATCAGCAGACTGTAACCGAAAAGTATCAGCTATTGCCATTTGCCCACAGTTCCTGCGTACTGTGGGCAAAGTGCACCCTTTTTAGCATGGTCATGTTCATACTGCCGCTTTCTGCCGGTATCGCGATAGTGATTCCTAACCACTATATATCGTACAGGCCTGGATCAGTGTGTGTTTTACATTCTCATGGTCTCTGCACGGCCTTTATTCAGGCCAGCCTCCCCTGCCGTGTAAACAATGATATCCCTTTAAGAGGAGGGCCTTTTCTTTCTTACGACACTTTCTCAAAGACAGCCAAGTTCGTGAATAGCGGACGAAGACACGGGCCCACCCCTCTGGAAGATTCCATTATTCATCTCAACATATGCTTCATTAGCTCCTCTGAAAGAGAGGGAACCACCACCCCCCACCACCACCACCACCAGCCCACCACCCCAAGTCCCCAACCATCGCAGTGTCTCAATGGATCGGTCCCACGTCTTTGGCCGAGAGACCCCCGTCTCTCTGCGGTCCCCCCTAATCGTCTCAGCTCCTCCCGCTGAAATCAAGCTTAGTAACAGCACTTTTGTGAGCAGCCCTCTCTCTCTTTTCCCCCTGCCTCGACTCATTCTCTCACCCAGCACACACACACCCACCCACCCACTGCTTAAATCCCTATCAGCATGCCAACAAAATGTCCGCCCAGCTGGGGTTGACACTTGCCCGCCTCTGGGGTTTCGCCTCCTCCCTGCCTGACCCCCTCAATCCCCCCCTCCCCCTACCCCCGCCTCTCTTTTTCCGTCTCTCACACGCACTAGTCCCTGTGTATGGTGTGTGCTCAGCGTTCAGCGCTGTTTATTCCAGACACGACTAAAACTCAACATTCACTAGTAATCATGTTTTGAAATATTCTTATTTTGGAGATTTGGTCTACAATAATAATAATAATAATCATCATCATAATAATAATAACATACTAAAAAACAGGCCCTAAATTTATAGAAAATAATCACATCGTCAGATCTGAAAAATTCCAATTATATATATATTTTTCTAATCATTCGGCCTAAATTATGTGTCATTTATGCATATAAATCTATATCATGTTCTTGAAAATCTGTTCTTCCTCTAAAGAATCTAATGCTTGTTATGGCTGCGTGTGTATTAGCCAACAGGCCGATAAGGAGACTGTGGTCAATCTGACTGATGCGATAGAGATTCTGATTTATACAAACAAAATATGACTATTTTTTTACTCTAATCACATATTAACCACTATTGTATTTATTTATTTATATATATATATTTAATTTATTCATTTATTTCCCTCTGTCTTGTGTGGCAGATTTTCAGCGTCAGCCAGCGTAGCTAATTTTGCATGCTAATATATTCGGATGAGTGCACACGGGCAGACGACTGGCTTTTCTGGATTTCCTCTGCTAGAAAATTCATATTTGAAGAGGCTTACGGGGGATGTTTTATTACCTTTATATACATTTTGAATTCCGGCGGCCCTTTAAAGCGTCGATCGTCCGGGATAGAATGCGTTTACATGTGTTGAGTGTGTAAAGTGTGTACAGGCCTCAGTGGCCTTGATTTGTGTTTTGCGTTTTTGTCAGGCACGGTGAAGGCTACAATGGGGTTGGAGTCAGGGTCCTTCCACTGTGTGTGTGTGTGTGTGTGTGTGTAAGAGAGAGAGAGGAAGAGCACAGAGCTGTGAGGGTTCTGCTTCAGGCTGTAGCCGCTTCTTTTGAGATGAAAACAGAACCTTGTGTTGATGAAATGAAGACTAAGACACAGCTTGTTTACACACACACACTCCTACATACACACACCTCGCTACACTGCAGGCCACGTTCTGCAGCGCTCTCAGCCTCTATTGCCGTTGATGCTGCTCTTCTCCACGTTCATTGTTATGCATTTCATTGTCATTCAACTTGACCCGGGGGCCTCACTAGAGCAGGCAGTGTCCACTGGCATTGGAAATGTAGGTGTTGTTTCTAAACAAATGTGACGTATTTCACATTTGTGTCGCGCACGCCCTCTATAAACAACACACTATTGCACATTTTAACGTACAGTTACTGTTCAGTTGATATTTAACTAACTGAGAGGGGGAAAGGGGAAAATATAGCCTGTGCAAAAGTTTGGGCACATTTTATTTATTTGATTTTTTTCAACATGTTGAACTCAACATAATAAATGTTTTAAACTAAAATTGGCAGAACATTTTTTTAATGGAAAACAAACTTAAATGTGGCATGTTTTTACAATTTTTGTTGCCGTTTAAATGTATCAGTTGAGTTTAACATGTGGGAAAAGAATAGAAAATAGTATAAAAAATACAAAATGTGTCCTAAGTCTGTGATTCACAGTCCACGGAACAAAAACGTTTTATTTTATTTATATTTGTGTGTTTGTGTGTGTGTGTGTGTGTGTGTGTGTGTGTGTGTGTGTGTGTGTGTGTGTTATTTTCAAATTCAGCAATTTAACAGTAACTGTTAATAAAAGTGTGTTTTTTTCTGTAGAGCATGTTTACTTATTTTCACTCAGAAATTCAATAAAACATCAGATCTGACTAAGGGCCCCAAACATTTGTATGTGACTTTATATAGTTCTTAGGAGCTTGGCTCTTTTGGAGGGTGTGGGACCCTCTCAGCTCCCCTCAGTCTGAACCCTGCGTAGGGGATATGAATGTGCTGATAACACTTTGTAACAGGGTTCTGTTTTATTCTTGTTCCTGGATACAAGGTGCATTTTCCCTTCTGCCTAAAATCAATAGAAAGTGCTGTTGTTCCATAAAAACTGTGCTTTTGTGCTCAGGACAGTGGCGCTTTTTGTTTTCAAGAACATTCTCCATTCACTTTAAATGCTCAGTAGACTTCCAGAATATTCTGGAACTGTGAGAACTTTGTAGAACTTTCTGGGACTGTCCAGAAAAAGACAAAATGTCGCCTGTTTTGCCACTATAAATATGAAACGTTTGTGAGCTGATACTTTCTACAGTAATTTCAGCTGTCATTGTCTTTTCATTTGCACTGTAATGTGGACGTGGGTTGAAGTTTGCTTGACTTTTGAGAGTGTTAAAAAGGAGAACGAGACAGAAATGAGCAGTACTAGTGGGAGAGGGCGTTTTTCTACCCACCCTTATCCTCAAACTGCGTCCCTAAATCCTTTAAATTGAAATATTGCTTAGATTCTTGAAATCATCGCGGGGGGGATCAACCTTCTGAGCAATGTCAGTCCTCTTATTTTCTCAGGCAAGTCTGTATAAGATTTTTGAGAATGTTTAACACAACTGCTTTTAGGTCACTTATGCTAACTGCCTCATTGTCAAGGCCCTTGTCAAAGTGGCCCAGTGGCTTACGCTTGGCCATTTTTTCTGCTTCCAGCACATCAACTTCAAGAACTGACTGTTTACTTGCTGCTTAATATACCCAATAGTCAACAGTACTTAAAAAGACACTATTTCATCTCTTCTGTTGAGAAAAGAATTTGGAGGTTTGGTCAGGATGTTCTGCTGACAGACGATTGATGGATGACCAACCAGATACCTTTAAATTTAATGTTCTAGCAAAAAAATCTCTGGTAACCCATTGTTTTTGCAGAGCTCAACACAGCCAGTACTGAGCCCATCCACTTCCCCTTACCTCTCAGTCATGGCCACCTATACTCTTGCACTGCCTCTGTTCATTCAGGGGAGCTGTGATCCATCGGCATGTAATTTTAATGAGGTTTCTGTTGTCCTTGCTGGATTGATGCAAAACTTTAGGCAGACAGACAAAGAGGACAAACAGAAAATCAACACCAAACCAGAAACAGCAGACACGAATGCTCCCCTGTGGCAGTGGATCTGATCCTCAAAAAGAAATATACACTATAAATATAGTATAGTGTTACATTCACACTGCACACAGGGAATATCTAACCCCTGGCAATAGCCAAGGCCTGCTTTAGGCAGCGCATCTAATTAGCGAAAAGTACATACACTACTCGAAATGTGAAAAATACAGAAATTATGTTGTTTTTACAGTAAATATGAAGACTCTTAACGATCGATATGAAGATTTGCGTTTTCGTGGCCAAGAATGGACACTGAGCTACATCAGGTTTTGATGCCCAAACTCCCTCCAGACTGTCAGCAAATCACTACTGTCCTATTAAAAACCTGTATCTCCATTTTTTGTTGCTTTTATTTACTTATTTACTTATTCATTTATATTTAATTCAAAATCATCCAAATGACAAAAATTAACTACAGGAAAAAGAAGAAAAGAAGCTTTAGTCGAATGCAAGATAGTGGAACAAGCAGTTTTGGATCATTTCTATCTGTCACTTTATAATGAATAAATCATGTTATGTCATGTTAAAGAGAAATGCTTCCTCAAGCTCTGTTTGCAAGCACAGTTTAAGGAAATAAAAGGTTTTGTTCAGGTGGCGAATTAAAGCTAGAACCCTTTACATTACACATTTCGTGACAAATGGCCCAACAGGAGAATTTCAAAAGGTCTTTTGTTGCATTAGCATACATTAAAGTTACTTCATTTAACATACATTAAGGAACATTTTATCCTTTAGCTAAACATACTGTTTCAGAGATAAGAGGTTTCATTACAGAAGCAGCTTATTTACTTATTCTGACTATACACACACCTCTTCTCTAAGCAGGGCCTCTCTTCTATCCCTCCATTATTTCTCGTGCTGGGCTTCTCCTACAAGCCCCGATTCTCGTCTGGGTGGTGTAAAATTAGTATGCAGCCGACTGCCTGCCTTAAATAATAAGGCCCAGGAGTAGCAGGAGTCCGACGGGGGGTTAACCAGTCCCTCCACCCCACCCCACCCCAACCCCCGGCCCTGCTCCCAGTTCTTAATGGGACATCAGGCGGGACAGGCCGAGTTGAGGCCTAGCAACCACCCCTCCTCTTCAAAAAATGCCCACCACCCCCTCCTGGTTCATAGACGCACCCTTTCTGAAGCCTCCTCTGTCTATTGAGGGGGTCCCAGACGGGGTGCAAACGCCCTCCAACCCCCTTTCCCCTGCCAAACACTGCATACATTAAGCTGGTCTCCTGGTGCGACATCTCATCTCAAATATCTCTTTGGTAGCACAACTTCATGCGAGCAAGTCCACCATCAGGGCCCTTTTCTACACTTCCTGCTCTCCACGCCTAGTCCAGTTCAGCACCCCCTTGGTGGAGAGCTCCACCATAGCAGTTAAATGAATCCATGCTCTGGTCAAGAGTCAGGACTTGTCAGTGCTGTAATTAGCCGTTCGACACTTCTGCAGTCTGATCAGGAGCTATTAGAGTTGTGTCGTGATGCGTATAGATAAAACATAACTGAAGCATTATGGGCAGGATTTTTTCTGTGCTGCCTTAATGGTCTAGGTGATTGAAATGGAGTAGTAACAAAAGGACAAAGAGACAGATTTTACTGGAAAGTTTATTATTACTCTTCTTCTTTCGGTCCAGCTACACTCAACATATGACGCACATCGAGAACGAGAAAGACATCTGGGTAGAGCTGATGCCTATATATTGAATGTAGAAGAAGCTACCTGGGGAACATGCCAGCCAAAGATACAGAAATTGTGCTTCCTTGTCTCCCCAGACTATTCAAAGCCAAGAGATAAAACTGCACCCCAACCCCTGAATCTTGGTTTTCGTCATTGCATACGGTCAGAAAGGTGTGTACAAAGGCCTGTTATGACATACTGTAAATTTTGACCACTTCATGACTCTGAGTGACTGAAGATGCTCCAATGGGCTGTATTTTCCAGCCAAAACGCTTCCTGTTCACCGCTGCTTTATTTCATCGCTGTGCCGTCCTCACACACTTCCACCGTCATTAAAACCCAGACACGGACACACACACTGCTGTGTAACCAACCATATTTGATTTAAATCATGTTCTTGGGCGCAGCCATGACTGCGCAGCATGACGAAGCAGACATGGGCCCGATGTAAAAGCAGCCCCGGTCGTTTGCTGTCTGCTCCCCAATCCCCCGAGGAAACGTAAAGGGCCCTAGACTAGAACCAGGAGGCACCCCACCCCCCGCTTACTCCCTGCAAGCTGCAGTCCGAGGGGTCAAGCCCAGTGCCCAGACAGTCCTTCCCCTGACCTTTGTCTGGCTCTAGGCTCGGGGTCAATCCTCACAGCTGATAAAGTCAGCGTCCCCGCCCCTCGACCTGTCTGCAGGCAAGCACCCGCACGTGTCTACGTAGGTTTTGGCGTGGCGGCGGCAGGCACGCTCACAGCGTCATCCACACGAATGTGATGCTGAGTAGCTGCTGCATCCATGCACAGTTAATCAGCCCCCCCCAACCCCCCCAGCTTCCTCTCTGCTGTAGCCACACCTCATTCATATATACAGGTTAGAGGCTGCACTGGTACTGAGTTACTCTATGAAATGTCTGTTGCGTAGTACTGAATTAAAGGATGTAGCTTAACTATAAACTGCTGATAAGTGGAGCATGAATCTCTGATCTCACAACCTTTGTTTTTGCGTCTTTAGGGAAAGATTTAATGCATCATAATATTTCAAATTTCACTATGACTCAATTCCGCTGCAGCGTTTTAGGAAATCCCAAATTTACCACCACTTGATTATTTTGGATTTCTTCTTCTTTTTTTTTAAATACACTAAATACACAAATGTGACTGGAAGAACTCTTTACACAATTGTGGAGTGTAGACCATAAAGAGACAACAAGCTTTTGTCTTTTTTACAGTTGAAAGTAGCCCATAATGAGCCCATACTTTATTAAACATTATTATAATTGTTATAATCTATTATTCCAAAATTGACGATCGAATCGACTCAATTGCAGTTGAGTCACAACCGTCAGATCCGTTCATTCCATTGTTTATGTAGTATAATTATCATATACAGTACTTACACAGAATAAACAGCTCTCTTGTTGTATTTCCCTTTTCTTTTCTTGTAGTCTGTGTTAAATGGGAATTCGCTGAGGGGAATGTAGTGAATGATAAAATGCTGCATTCTGTGGAGCAAAATGTGCACACTGTTGTATGCCAAAGGTTTGCGCCCCTGGTAAAATGTAAGTGAAAGGAAAGTGGCAATGAGAGAGAAGACATTTCTGTACATTTTAATGCACAATTCATATTTATTTGATAAACATGGATGGGTTAAATGCAGAGGCAGTTTTTCGTTGTGATGCACTGTGTGCTGGGCTGTGGTGTGTTCACAATGACAATCACTCACTTAATATTTTGAAGAAGAAAAAAAGATATTCCAAAAAACTCCTTTATATGCCCATATATGTTAAGTCCAGCAAATGTGGAAAAAAAAGATATTAATGCTATATAATATTTTTTTGTATTGCTATTGCTAATGCTATTTTTGTAATTTTCCCAGAAGTGTTCAAAGGTTTGCACGCCACTGTGTATCTGCGTAGGAGAACGAAAGCGGGTGTTGTAATCACTGTCACAGTGGGACTCATCTGTTTTTTCTTTTGTCCTTTCAGGTGCTATGAATACGGAATGCTTCCCTCATAATTCCTGGCCAGTCTGTTTCAGACCTCATGGCTTCGACGGCCACTAGAAGAAAACGGATATGGGAATGATATTGTATTGTGAATGATTATGTAGATTGTTTTGCTCTGTACATCACATGGGTGAGTATTACAGACCTGGAGCAGGTAGGTTTCTGGTTTTGCTTGGTTATGATGCTGTAGCACAGACAGAGGACACTTTATTATTGCAATAATGTTCATAATTAAAACAAACATACACATATTCTAAATGACGTAATAATCAAAAAGTCCAGATTATTAATACATTGTTTTAATATATACATGTGTGTCTGATTAAAGCTTGATTTCTTAATTAAATCACTGTGTATCTCAAGAAAACAAATGTGAACGAATGGCAAAGGAATGAAAAATAAAAGTGAAAACTGAGTTCATCCTGTGTTGTTTTGATTTTTTTCCAAATTGCTTGTAAAGTCTATTATGGAAGGTTTGTGGTTGGGCACACAGAAAAATTTGCATGCAGTCTACCTTGGAAGAACTGTGTTGAAAAACACACACACACACCCTCACACACTCATATACACCCTCACACACACACACACTGATTTTGCTGTTTTTCAGACTGAACAGATACAGGTTTGGTTTGCTCAGTACCCTCCTGTACTGTTACCTGCCCCCATCCCCAGACCCCTCTTGTCCTCTGGAGCAGCCTCACCCAGCCTCTCTGTAACACAGCCTGACCTGGGAGCCGGGCTGAAAAAAAGAGTGCAGGAGAGATTATCCTGCTCTGGGTTGGGTTGGTGGAGAGCACTGGGGTATTGACCAAGAGGGGGCCACCCATGGAGTGTCCAGTGGGGCGTGAGATGGGCCAATATACATGCTTACCGAGCATGGCAGATTCTCTTACTCTCACCAGGATAAACCCACACAGTACAGGCCTTTCTTCAGCATGGGCCAGGAGATTAGGGCTGAAACACTTGTCCCTGTAGCCAAGCCTCCCTTCGGCTATCCGCTGAACAGATACGGGGCTCTGCATGCAGCTTCGCTCCAGACTCCACCTGTGAGATTGCTCTTCCAATACTGAAAAATTAAAGGTGCCAGATAGGTTTCTTTGGATCTGAGACAGAAGAACCACCACTGGTTCCTGGAGAATCTTTCAGTGGATGGTCCATCAAAGAATGAGTAAATAAGTTGTGAAAAACATTTTTAACGTGTTTAACTGTTGAGGACCTGTAAATGGACTTTCAGTGGAGTTTTTCCCATAGTCTGCATATTAATTTTACAGCAGTTACTGAATCATTCCAAGTGCTAATAAACAGGCCTTCAGTCTTAAGATTAATAATGGAAATATAAGCCTGCAGGGTTGAAGAAGTGCCACATCAGGTAAAGGTTCTAACCAATAAATAGAGATTGGAATGTGCAAAATCAAAAACCATTTAGGAACCTTGGTTTTTTCGACACTAGAAGGTCCTGGTTTCCATTGTTTCTGCCTCTTTAGCAGCCTTTTGTTGGAGAAGCTGGTTACTTGTGTGGTTTAACCCACAGTAAGGATGTCAGCAAGCACCAGACACTATTGTGTAGCGACACAATAACTAGGACAAATACCAGTTTTGTTTTAACAAGTACCAATTTGTGGGATTTGCTGATGTGTGAAACGTTCCCAGTGACAAATCTTGTTACTTGTTACTGTGTCTTTCACACTGCAAGGGCTACATGTGGTGAAGTTCTTCTGCTGATACCAGATCCTCCAAATCACAAAGCGAGCCACATACACTTTACAACACGTGCTATTTGAAGGAAATAATAGCAAATTCATACAAAATAGCGCAGCTTTTCCATGTGGACTTTTCGATTAGAGCCTTTCCTTTCTGCCATAATCAAAACTGCATTTCCATTCATCATTTTATTTTTTTTTCTGTGTCAGTTGAGCACAGCAGCTGTCTTTTACATGGAGTGAACGTGCCATTATTGAGGGACCAGCAGGACTGACCCAGAATCACACATTTCATTACCAATTAAGGTTTTTTTTTCCAGTAAAGTTACTATTTTAGACATGTTTTCAGGACAGAGCAGATTTGCTGTAGTTATAAAAATGCAAAAATCGTCACATTGTGACTCTTGTGTGTCAAATACAAAATCTGCAATAAAACCCATAAACTCTTAACTTGTAATGTCATATAAATTTATTTCTGTATCTCTCTATTAAAAAGTTCAGGCGGAAGAAATGTGTAGTATCAGGGTTTTGTGTTTATGTATTTTTCTGCCTAATAATTCTATATAAATTGTGTTGTTGTGAATCAAATCTTCAATGATGTTTTATATAATTATCTATTTATTTGAGTTTTACTACATATACAGAAATAAATTCACTTACATTCACTCAACAAAAAAAATTCAAGTGAGAAAATATTTTTGCAATTCTTTTCCATTTCGGCACGATCCAGAGATTGGGAACCAGACATAATAATTGAGTTTATTTGACATTTTCCCAGTAAATTGAAAATATTTTTTTAAATGGCATCTTTTCATCTGTTCATCTTTTTCATCTTGTGTATCTGGTTGCTGCTCGTTCTGCAGAATGTGTGTGTGTGAGAGAGAGAAAGAGAGAGTGAGAGCAAGTCATGAAGCACAACACACACTCACATATTAGTCATTTTCTTTTTAAATGATCACACATTTTAATTTAGCTTTGTGCATTTTTAATTAATGATTATAAATTAATAATAATAGTAATAATGAACAAATTTTATATTTAAGAAATACAGTTAAAATAACATTGTATAAATAAATAAAATAACATTGAATAAAAATGATCTTTCATCACTATAGATAGATAGATAGATAGATAGATAGATAGATAGATAGATAGATAGATAAAAATATGTAGATATACTGATAAATAAAATCTGAAATATTGGCCATAGCTAACTCCTTTCCATCTTTTCCTCATTGGATCCTGAAGAAAGAACTGGTCTGTTGTGTTTGGAGGGCTCTGGTGCAGTAGGATTGAGTGTGTGTGTGGGTGTGGGTGTGTGGGGGGTGGGGGGGCTGTGAACTTGAAGTGCAGTTTGTCATGCTAACCGTGCTGCTGCTATTGAATACACACACAGGGTGCAGGGGATTCACAGGACCCCGGCCTTTCTCATGCAAAAATGGCCCTATACGCTCAAATCCGTGTGTGTCTCTAAATGGGCCTGTATTCAGCGCAACTCGCTGCTCAATGCATGGCTGAGGAGCTCTGTGGAGCATGACGGAGTTACATGTCATTAGAGTAAAGCTTTACCTTACTGGTTTACCTTACTGCCTCCACCTGCATGTCTATGTCTCTATGTGTGTGTGTGTGTGTGTGTGTGTGTGTGTGTGTGTGTGTGTGTGTGTGTGTGTGATGGCGAGTACATCTAATCCAAAAAATTATTGCCAGTCAAATATTTATCATGAAAATTATTTTACAAATGAACACAAACATTTTTTTTTTCACATTGCTAAATCAGATAGCTAATCATCACATAAACCATGGAGAATATAGATATGCAGCAGGATGTGTAACAAAGGCTTATGGAAAACAGCTACGAAAATAAATAAATAAGCCTAAATTAAAAAAAAAAAAACAGCACTTGGAATGATGAAAAACAATTTCTTTAATGACACTTAAAATGTGTTTTTCTGATTTTATGTTATTTTATTGTATAAAATGGTATTTAAAAATTGTATTTCTTATATTAAAAATGTAAAAACGTTAGGATAGATCAGGAGTAGCTTTCCTTGAGTTAATGTTATCATGGAAGCAAATTTGTCACGTTCAGTCTGACTAGTTTTAATGAGCTTCAACCACACAGTCCAGCTCTGTTACATTTGAAACAGTTAAAACAGTTAAACTTGAGCTTTGGCTTATTAGTATAAATTAAATGGAAACAAGTGCTAACATTAGCTTTGTTAGTCCACACAGCAAGAATCTGCATTGAGTGATCCTATGTAACCTGTCACACACACAAAATGAAAATCTTCTGCAATGTGTAACATTCTCTAAATGTCTGTATTCTGACAAAAACTGAGTTGTGTGCTACAGTTTCCCATTAGACAGAATAAGACTTTTTGCTAACAACAGCTAGCTGAGCACATTTGTGGGCGGAGCATGAAATAGAAATGGTCTGTAAGCAAACACAGCCTCACACATGTATGTTTCATTTCTCTGTCTGCAAAAAACAAGCTATATGCTTATTTAAGTGCATGTCCACTGTGACTACATTACGAATACAAATGTGATGTATGTTCCATTTCGCTTTTATCCCCCCAACGCCCCAAAAGCTCTGTCTGGCCTTTTATTAGTGAAATTGGAGGGTCATTTTTGCCACCTTCATCTGAATATCTTCTATAGAGCAGCCCATTTCTGCTTAATGCTTCTAAGGTAATCATTGCTTGTCTTGGGGCGGGGGTGGGGGTGGGGTGGGGGGCTATTTCAAACGTCGTGCAAGGTGCACTTGCTAAAAGCTGGCATTGTCTATAATTTTTGAATTTTCAAGGGACAGAGATGGTTAGGGTGGGCAGGGGTCTGCCAATTATGTGTCATTTATTTTCAAATCATATGGAAGTGGGTCTGTAAGAATGCAGCCCACCTACAGCTGAAACAACAGTATGGCTGTGTGTGATTGGCCAAGGCTCTGCTCGGGCCCCACACCATCTCTAATGGGTCCGCTTCAGTAATGCACTGACCCCCGGCACTTTTACTGTGCCGCCGGCCGATAAGTACCAATATGCTCTATCTTATAAAATTAACGAGAGTGTTGAAAGGCAAGCTTGAAAGTGGGCTCCAAAGAGGGTGGGGGGCAGCCAAGTGTGTGAAAATATGGCCTGCATAAAAGGAGACTTCTTCCCCCTCAGAAAGGAAATGATTGGCTATTGTATTACACGTTTTATCCTTTTAGATTATTTTATTTGTCTTTTCTTTTTTTTTTTTTGCTTGCTGACTTTACAAGGCTGTTTATGTTTGCCCGTAATGTCATCCAGGGCATTTAAAGTGGCTAAATTTATGAACGGTGTGTCTGGCAGGTTGTTACTAACAGGCCATCAGCAAAATCCACACTGGGGCTCATTCACAACCTGCTTTTTTTGTGAAAGTGTAGAAAGAGCAAAAAAACTGTTAAAAGCCCTTTTTCAGTGTTTACTAGGGGTCACAAAATGCTTCATAGGTTTTCTTTTAGAGTCTGTCAGAGTTTGCACTGTTCAGATGTCTTTAGTGCTGGAGAAAGAGGTGAAATAAATGTTGCAGGGGCCATAAAAGCAACAAAAAAAAAAGTACATGCTTCACAGCATGTACTTTTATGTACATTTGCACATGTTACAGTCGCGTGTCACCTGATCTACTGCCTGTTGTAGTAAATACTGTGTACACAAAGCCTTTTTTACACACTGTGGGCAAACGATACGTCATAACACCAACTGTGGCTCGTATGTATTTATCGTTTGCTGATTGTATGACGTAATGCAGGCAGTGTTTCCACCAGGACAGATTCCTGGTGCACGTAGGCCAGTGGAAACGTGTTCCTCCTCCACTTCTGCACTCAAAGCTGACTCATTAGGAGATTTTGTTTTTCTTTTCTGCCTCCGTCTTTCCCTCCTTGCTGTTCCGACACACTCAGGAGACATGTAGTATGTGTGTGTTTATGTGTGTGTGTGTGTGTGTTTATGTGGGTGACTGCCCATTGGTGGCTGGGTCTGGGCCTCAGTAGTGAATTATTCATGCATCATTTAAATACATGCAAATGGGTTTTTCTTACTTCTGCGGGACTAGGCTGCGTACCTATGGCAACGGCACCTCCTCCGAGGGGGCTCTGTCGCTTTGTAAGTCCACACAACAATCCTCAGGATTCGGTGGAGGTTGCAGCTTAGGAAATGCTCTCAAGGTTAAGAGCAGGAAGCTCACGCGTCTCTGGCTGAAAGAACTGACAGCAGCTTCCCGTACACACGTCCACTGGGCTGATTAATTAACAGGACACACAGGGATGATGTGGCAATGCTACAGAAGAAGGACCAACAGAAAAGCTCCAACAAATGTGTATATGTGTTGGCTAAAAAGTGCCCTGATTAGTGAAGCTGTGTATGGCCATATTTGTAAGGGTCAATGCTCAGCCAAGGTAAAAAAAATAAACACATAAGCTGTTCAACTTTAAAACCATCCTTAGGATCAATAAAGCAGTTAAATGTAATTCTAGCTGAACTAGTTATTAAATTATTGAGCAACTGTTAGGCTGACTCAGTCAACAGGGCCAATCCTGGGAAGCGTTGTGCCATTTTTTTTTGACAATTTCATAGCAAATTATTATATAATTGTACATCATATTAGTGAGCTGATCAGCATTTAATCACATTTATTTTATTAACATTCCTGTTAATAAACAATAAAGTAAAACTTCCCATCGTGAAGTTTAAGTACACTGTTCTCACAAGGTCAAGTTCAGGGCAGGGTGTGATCAGGATAAGATTAACCTCTACCCACTTTACTGCACTGCCCCCTAGTGGCGATGCCACGATCACCTTCAATTTATCTGGAGCACATTAATAAAAAGCTCTTTCAGTCCGATAATAATTTTAGTTTACTTGAAACTTAGGACTGGGAACAGTCACACTGTTTACAAAATGAACGTTATATTCAACAACGTTCCAAAATTTACACATTTCTGTTTACTGTACCCTGACACGCTTAGCTTTTCAAGTCATCCTCTGATTCTTAAGCCTTTGTCTCCACCTTGCGGTTCAGTTCTGTACTGCAACAAGGGGAGGTTTCATAAAACAGATAATGATAATAAAGAGCATGGCTGTCATTCTTTCCTATATGTGTAGATTGTTCCTTTCCTAAACATGTAAAGACTTCAGAAATTTAATTTTTGCATCATAACACAGGCCTTTATGTGTGATTTATGTTTTGCTAATCAGGAAACTGAAGCAAGGTATATGAATGTGAGTGAAAGCGACGGTTTTCATTGCGACGTTTGTCATTGTGAACATAGCACATCTCAGCACAGCACACAGTGCACCACAACGAAGTGTGATCGCTGCATTTAATCCATCTATGTGGGAGCAGTGACCAGCTGGTGAACAGTGCTTGGGGACAGTAGCTTGCTCATGGGTACCTCAGTGGTACTTGTACCAGTTCAGGATTTGAACCACCAACCTTCAGGTCACAGGGGCAACACCCTAACCACAACACCATATAAATGAAGTGAAAGTGACTATTTGTCATTGTGAACACACTCATGTGACCTCTGCATGTTAACCCATCACACGTGCACACGTTGAGCAGTGGGCAGCTGCGCCCGGGGAGCAATGTAGTGGGACAGTACCTTGCTCAACCTCAATAGTTGCCCAACCTAACCTCAGTAGTGTCCGGGCCAGGATTCGAACCTCGAATAAGTTGCAAAGGCAGCGTCCTAACCTCTAGGCCTCCACTGCCTATATATATATATATATACTGTATACACCACATATACTGTATATACACCACTGTGTATGTATATATATATATTAGTTTTTTTGTTTGTTTTTATATGAATGTGATATTAACAAACATACAAACAACAACAAAAACAACAAACTCCAGTTCAGTCATATGATGAATTCAGTGGTGGAAAGTTAATTAAAGGGTATTTCCATTATTTCTCAAACTATCTGCATAATTAAATAAAGATATAAACAAAATCACTTCACGTGGTTTGATGAGAAACTTACATAGACAGTCGTGACATGATACGTCAGAACAGTGTAATACCTCTGAAGTCCATCAGAGATAAATCATTACATTAAATGGTTATGAATGAACTGCCTGGACATATTGTTATATGAAAGGTTTTAGAAGATTTAGACCTTAATATATACCATTTAAACAGCAAAGAGTTACACGTCATTACATTGTGGGCAGCGGTGGCCTAGTGGTCAAGACGTTGCCCTTGTGAACTGAAGGTTGCAGGTTCAAGTCTGGGCTTGGGCACCACTGAGGTATCATTAAGTAAGGTAACGTCTCACACCACTGCTCCCCAGGTTCTGTTGATAACTGACTTTCAGATGTATTATAGTGTCTGTACTGTATTTACATATATGAGTTAATATATAAAGCTGTGATCACCTTCAGCCAGTCTATTGAAAAATCAAAAATCAGGGATTCTGCCTTCATCTATTATCCCCCAAAGCTCTGGAACACACTACCTGTTTTTATTAGTGAAGCTTGGATATCTCTTCACTTTAGACTTTACCTAGACTTTCTTCTTATTATTATAATTTTCTTTTTTTATTAATTAATTTAAATTAATTTCATGATTTATTTTAAGATAAGATAAACCTTTGTTAATCCTACAAGCTGCCGTAGTAGGCTGCCACTCTCTGGGGGCACTGGAAGTCTTCTAATTGTTCTACGTTTTAAGTGTTCTATATGTTCTGTTTAATGCCCAGCTTATGCTCATTTTTACTTTTTCTGCACTTCTGGTTTAAGTTTTAAGTTTCATTTTATGACTGAGCTAACTGCCTGCCACATGAGCTTTGCTATCTTATGCCTACAGTGTGTCTTCAAATTCGATACTCTTCACTTGAAAATGACAGTTTTGACTACCTAAAAGTTGCTTTTGCGTGAATTGACCAGCAGGTGTCAGTAAAGCCACAAACCTCATCACCTTTATAACAGTCAGAGCAGTGTTTCCCACTTTCCGTCTTCCCTTTGCCCTGAGCTCCACAGATTGGAAGAGCTCTGATGTTGTCCAGTCATTTAAAGCTGATGATTTATTTATTTTATTCTAGTATTTTAATCATCTGACGTGCTGAGGTATTGAGTACAGAAAAAAAACTTTAATGTAAATGACATTTGGATTTTTTTGCTCAGATCCAGGATCACAGTGAATAAAAGTACATTATAACAACAAATTCTACAAACTTCACAAGATTTTTACTTTTAAAAAAAAATAAAGTGAACGGATCCCACTGCACTGGTGTATAAATGTACTTCCATCAAGCCAAATTTCTGGAGGCATGACTTCTTTTTGACCTGATAAAAAGAAAAAAATGTCTAGAAACAAAGAGAATAATATTAATTATTATTAATATTAATAATATTATATTTCTGCAGCATCCGTTTATAAGAATAAGAGCTATAAATGTAAGACGCTAGATTTACCAACATGTTCATACAATTCAAATTCAAATCAGCTTTACTATATGAAGGTAAAACACAACACTGGTTTCAGATCAGTGCTGAACTGGGCTGTGCTGGGCTGAACTGCACTGAGCTGGGCTGAACTTAGATGAGCTGGGCTGAACTGGGCTGAACTGGGCTGAGCTGGGCTGAACTTAGATGAGCTGGGCTGAACTGGGCTGAACTGAGTTGAGCTGGGCTGAACTGGGCTGAGCTGAGTTGAGCTGGGCTGAACTAAATGATGGCTAATGCTACTTCACACTACTGATTAGAAGGACAGACGAGTGCTCTATCATTTTCTGTTTTCTTTCTTAATCTTCTTCTTCTGATACTTTTCTTTTTTCTCATCCTTTTGTTTTGTTATCTCACTGCACTGGTATATAAATGTACTTTCATCAAAAATGTCTGGCGTTCTTCTTCTTAAAGAGTCTTCTACATTTTCTTCTTCTTCTACTATGTTTAATCTTGTGTTTCCCTTCTGTTCCTATTTATTTTTCTTTCTCTTCTATTTATATTCTTCTTCTGTTTCTTGTTTTCTTCTTCTTTCATGTCTTTCTCCTTCTTTTGTGTCTGTCACTAACTTCTCTTTATTTTCTTCTTCATCTTCATCTCTTGCTTCTTTTGTCTATTCTTTCCTGATTCTCTTCTTCTGTTTTGTGTCTTCTTCATCTTTTTGTATGACAAAAGAAGTTTGTCCCCTGTTTTACTGCAGTAACAGCCTCTGCTCTTCTGGGAAGGTGTTACAGTAGCTGTCAGAACATTGCTGTGAGGATTTGACTATATTTAGCCACAAGAACTCAAGGTAGTGATATTGGATGATTAGTTTTGAATCACAAACACCACTCCAGAGAAAGCAGGTTCACTGCTCCACAGCCCAGTGCTTGAGTCACCACTTGAGCACAGTGATCTTGGGTTCATATGTGGCTGGTCCAGAGCACCCCATGATATTGGCATCCCTTTTCCCAACAGCTCTGAAACTGAAAGTCTGTCAGCAATGAATGCACTGTAGCTCAACACAGTAACAGGGAGTATCTGTATATTTTTGTATATTTAGTGTCTATAAACATTACCATATAATATATACTATATGTAAGTATTAGTTAAATTGTAGTTCGATGTCATTTCAAAATCACGAACTGATTTATCACTAGTGGATGTTTTGGAATTAACGTTTTCTAGGTTAAAGACAAGAAAACTTTTTTAGAGGTTGCAGTTGTTTTTTCAGTTTTCCATGTGAAGATTTCTTCTTCAATAACAGCATTGGAGGTGACAGTTAACAACATTCAGTTATTCCTTAAAATTAGAAGTAAGGGATGTTTTTGCCTTCTCCTGTGAAGTTCCATTTTGGGTTTTTTGGGACAGTGACCGTACATTAAAGCTGTGAATGCTGTGGTTAGGCCTGTCACGATAACTGCCTTTGTGGGTTGATATATTGTCCCAGAAATAATCGCAAAAAATATATTATCGTCATTTCAAGATCATTTTATGCCATGGGTAAAATATTATGCCTTTGTTTAAATTATTGCTTTTTTGCTTCTTAATTTTGGTGACAAAAATTTAATTCAAAGATCAAAATATACAGAGACCCAGAAGCAGCACTACTCAACGCTACCCCTGTCTCAAGCTACGATGACAAGCCTACACACAGGTGCATTCATTCCTATATAAACAAATATGTAGCTAAACACAAATTGCCAAAATCGAGGTCAGATAAAATCATTAAGGTCATGTACATGCGGTAAGTCAATAATATAATTATGGTGACAGGCTCAGCTGTGCTCAGTATTACTATGAGAGCTTTATTAGGGGCTGTCTCTGGTAAATGGAAATTCCCCACATTCAATAAATGTCTACATAATTTAATGTTTAAGATAACAAAGTGATTCAGAGTGATCTGATAAGAAATTCTCCATTCCAGACCAACTGAGTCAGAATTGTTCGCAGCTCATGCTTATTGCATAAAATAGTCATGATTGCACTGCTGCATGTCTGAGGTAATGTTGAGATCAGGTTTTGGCCAAAATTGTATTTTTAACTCATTCATGGCAGAGAAGTAGGGAATTCTGAGGGGGAAAAACTATATAAATAATCCCAATAAACCCCCAGTTTCTCTGCAGTGCGTCATTTCAGGTCCAGCCACTCTTTGTTTTGACTTTAAAATTTTCTTTTCTAGTGTGTTATCAACTTTCAGTTACTAAATCCTTTGCTGTAATTGATTTCACTCTGTTATGTGGCTGAAAGTACAACACTTGGACTACTGCACTTCATCCAACCTCTGACCTCTGAGCTTTATAATTCTATTCTGATCAAGAGGGCTATAAAAAGAGAGGGATATAAACAAACAACCCTACGCTGATAAATGCAGGTGTCCACTGCAGTTCTACCATGATCAGCCATACAGTTAACACCACTGAAAGGTGAAGTGAATAACATTGATTATCTAGTTATTTTATTACAATGGCACCTGTCAGGGGGGTGGGATATATTAGACCACAAGTGAACAGTCAGTTCTTGAAGCTGATGTGCTGGAAGCAGGAAAAATGGGCAATCGTACGAGGGCCTTATTGTGAGCATCTCCAAAACAGCAGGTCTTGTGTAGTGTTCCAGATGTGCAGTAGTTTCCTACCAAAGTCATCCAAGAAAGGAAAACTGATGAATTGAACTCAGGGTCATTGGGACCAAAGGCTCACTGATGCACGTGGGGAGTGAGGGCTAGCATGTCTGGTTAAAACACACAGTCAGAGCTGTTTCAGCAGCATAAGCGACCTACTCAACATTAGGCAGGTGGTGTTAATGTTATGGCTGATCTGTGTATATATACAACCACAAGTACTTCAGTAGTTTTTTTAACCTTTTTTGTATAAAATATTTTGTCTTTACAAATACATAAATGTTGATGATGATGATGATGATGGCAAAAAAAAACGTTTTCTTATTTTACCGTACACACCGTACGGTCCTACGCGAACCCCTCCATCATGAATGCTCTTTAAAAAGAGATCAAAACTTGATCTTAAGTAAACATCTCTATATGTAGCTATTTCATATAAGAGCTATCTCTGAGGAACCTTCTAAAGACAGTAAATGCTTCAGATGCCTGGTTCCTATCAGTACTGTGAATAATTTCTCTGGAATGGAGCATTTTCCATCAGACCACTCCACATGACGTGTTTTTTTTTTATCTTAACAGTTACTTTATGCAGACATTTTATGCAGTATTCCCCTTTGAAACACCTTAACAGACAAAATAGTCAACTTTAGCTGAAAAAAAACACTGAAGGAGGAAATTATGTCTGTGTTTTACTTATAATATGGGTTTGAAAATCACAAGTTTCATCAAATTATTTTTAGCCAACAATCTGATACATTTTCCATACCTTAAAATGTGCAGCAATGCGATTTAGTTAAAATTGATCTGGTTCAATGCGATTTGGTTTGGTCCAATTCAGTTTTATGCAATTTGGTTCAATGTGGTACGATTCGGTTCGATACAGTTTGATGCGATTCACTTTGAGGTGATACAATTTGACGTATCAGATCAGATCATTCGATTCAATGCGTTTCAGTGTGATGTGGTTTATTGCGATGCGATTCGGTTTGATGGGATTCGATTCCATCCGATTCACTTTGAGGTGATACGATTTGACGTGATTCGATTCAATGCGATTCCGTGTGATTTGGTTCATTACGGTTAGATGTGGTTTGGTTCAATCCCAAGCGATTCAGTACGATGGGATTCGATTCCACCCAATTCAGTTCAACGCGATTCAGTATATGAAATTTCACACAATCTGCTACATTTCCATCAACACATGCAGACACATTATAATGTGAACATTTTACTATTAAAGGTCAAATACATAAGGTGTAAAAATAAGCAAAAGCAATTTATCGGTACAAAACACTGCACATAGTAAAATGAAGGAAAACTGTGAATGAACGCACACATCGGAGCTGATGGTATTTTGGTTGATGCATCGATACAGTTGAATTCATTGCAGCAACTTTACTGTAACATCCAACAAAACTTTATTCAGAAGTTCACAAGTTACACACAACTCGGAAAAACACAGAAAATACGAGAATGCGTTCAACCTTCTGCTCAGTCCACGGTCCTACAGTTCTCCCCACCTGCGCTCATAGTGCTAAAGCTGTGATCCATCAGAGAGATGGGGGTGGGCTCCGGTCAGTGTCCTCTCAGTGTTCAGTGCGCATGCGCGGTGCACCGTGTCCGCGGCTCTGTGTGTGTGAGAGACAGTGAGCCGCGCGCTGCTCAGTCGGAACCGGAGCGGCGGCGGCGGTGATCTCCGGGACTTCTCATTACAGGCTACATCTCATTGCGTCGGATGTCCGAAGAAAGGCGTCGAGCATCCCCTCTCCTCGGTGAGTCGTTATGCTCAGGGTCGGTTTGTTTATTTATTCTGGAGGAGGTGTACTTTTTTGCGCAGTTTTATTGAAACCGAAGTTCTCAAGTTGACGAGAGAGCTCCGCTAGCTAGGCTAAAGCTAACAGACAACACCGAGGAAGACTAGAGATGGTGAGATAAGTTAGCATGTGCGGCTAGCTGTGATAGCTTAGCTGTGCGTGTCGCTTCGCTCTTTAATTAGCCACACACACTCAGGTTGGTATTGCTATCTTTGTGAGTACATTCCATTGACTTCTGTAACATTGTATTTCAATAATACTACACCGACGTCTAAACCCAACCCAAAACTTAATTTCAGTAAACAAAACAACACATTTCTGCTATTTTAAGTTTCCCTTTAAAAGTTAAAATGATAGAAAAAACAGCATAGCTCCTTTTAAGGACCAGCAATATGCCCCGTCTTCGACAGATTTGCCTGTATTCCGATCATAAGGGGGATAGTTGGTCCTCACAAAGAGTTAAATACATGTACACACGCTTCAAAAGCTCGCTTTAGTGATGAACGGTGTTAGTGACTCGTACACAAACAACGCTAATCTTTGAAGAGCACAAGGACTTTAGTGTGCGAATCATTCTCATATTGTCAAACAATCTTGTTAATCCGTCTCACCGGGAGACTGGGGTGACCGTGGTTAGCTTGCTAATTTAGCTGTGTTTTGGTGCGAATGAGCGTCTGTCCGTCTCGTCTCGCCGCTGTGGTAGCCGCTGCTAGCCGACTTATCGGAGTTTAAGTCGCTTGTAGCGTTAAAGTTATCCGGCACTGGAAATGTAATTGCCTCGTGTGGCGTCTTTGGGTGACAAAAGTACCCAAAGTAAACTGGGAGCCACCCGTTTGAGAAAAGTCCACACTTCTTATCGACGAACAAGTTTGCTAGTCGGTTGCGTTAGCTCATAGTCAGCGCATCAGCGAGTTAGCGGGCTAACTTAGCCAGAGGTGGACGTTTCAGGGTCCAGGAAGTAAAAAAAAAGTCCACTCCAGGATTTTGTTTCAGTTGCGTGGATGCCGCCGCTGGTGCGCTGCAGCGGTAAAGACATCCGGGCAGTTGGAACAAAATCCTGGAGTGGATGTTTACTTTCAGAACCTGAAATGTCCACCTCTGAACTAAGCTAACTAGCACACGCTGCTCACACTCGCTGTGTGGGCTCAGTTTAAGCCATTTAAACGAACATTCCAAGAGCTATACTTTTCAAATTCGTGAGAACAAAAGTTGTTTTTGTAATCGTTTTTTATTAATTGGGCGTTTAGATCATATGGGGACCACTTTACACCGATTGTTTTTCAGCAGAAACAAATCTAGGCGGTTCGCTATGGAATACCGAATATATCTGGTGAATTAGGCTCATGTCGGAAGTTTTGGAGGACGTTTCAGATGCCGACAGACTTTACACAGCAGGACCGTCTTTAGCCGCCTGGCTTCGGCCATAAAGCGAGCCGGCGTTGCGCCGTATTTGGTGACCCATAAGATTCTGCGACCGGAAGTTCTTTAGAAATTCTCTGTCGCTTAATCACATACTTTCACTTACGAAATGTACCAGTAAAAGTGTAGAAAACACTTTAGGTGGAAAATGATGCATTAAAAAAACTCACTTAACAAAAAGAAACTAAGTCAGCTCAATTTCTTAGAATAGGGTAAATTACTGATTTTGCAGAAAATCATGACTGGCATATGAAATAAAATTAACATAGTACATTATTAATAGTCCATGCCAGTGACTGAGTAGAATTTTTTTGTTAAATCTGCTTTTACTTAATGTATTTAATGCCCCCCCCCAGAGGTGTTTTAAGATTTAGCCTCTCTAAATTACTCAAAATCCCAGAAAATGAAATGAAATGACGCCTGCTCCTTCTCCCACATAAAAAAAACTATACATATGCAAATACAAATCCTTTCAGAATTTTAACTGCTGGATACAGGATTTCACCTGCTTTACTAAAGACAAGCCTCCTGCTGGTCACACAATCTGATGGGTCACCAAATGCGGTGTAACACCAGTGCGTCATTTACACAGAATACGTACACAGTGTGGAGGTCATCTTTCAGAGCAAAGCATGCAGTTCATATCATGCAAGATGAGCAGTATTGGATTGGACTGCTTATTTTTTCAACTTTATTCTTTAAAATCTTTAGGGGAGAGGGGAGAGAGCAGAAGTGTGGTGCGAGTTAATGAACAGTACTATATTATTGGCTTCTACCTCCAGCTTACAAACTAGATTTATGAGTTGCTGAGCAGAGATTGGTGGCTTTTTGCCATTTGTTTTTCTAAAAATACCTGCTTATAGTGATGTAATTATTCCATTACCTTTATATATTATGTAATGCTTTACCTAGTGATGACCAGATTACACGTTTTTTTACCTTAGTACTGATATTAAAATCTGATAATATATTTCTGCTTTAAAGAAATCTGAAGAAAGCTGAATCTCTTCACTTAAGAGGAGCCTCTAGAAGTAGAACATCTACAATCTACAGGAATATAAGCTAATAATGACATTTCGTGCTGTTAGTGTGCTGTTTCAGAGTAGATTTGTTACAGAATCAGTTTCATGTCCAGTATTTGATTCAATGTTAAATGCTAATCCTGATAACTAATATAAAATCATTACTTTGCTTGAGGACAAAGCAGGAAGTTATGGCTGTATGTATCATTATAGTGATAGTTACACATTGTGATGTGCTTTGTGTTTCCATAGTTTACATATCGTCAGTGCTTCAAGAAGTTAGTCCTGTAGTTTTGTTGTAGTGAAATGCATTGTGTGAAACACTGAATAAAAATCAGTTTTAATAATAGCCAGTATTAAAACTGGTGCTAAAAGTGTCATTATTCTTTAAATTATACAAATGTAAATAGAAATAAATAAATTTTTTATATTGTAGAATTTTTATATTTTTGCAATATCACCTACCCAAGATAAGTAAAAATCAGAGATTTTTTCCACCCTGTATTAGTACAACTTCAGTGTAAGGGACATGATCTAGGGTCTGTTCTTGTCAGTAAGGTGATGGTAAACAGAAGAGCACTTCTCCACTTGGCTTTTGGAATCTCTGATCTGTGCAGTTCACCCCATAGTCTAACCATGTATCAGCGTTGACCCCTCTACTGACCTTTTCGTCATGTGTGTTTGCTCGTGTTATAACTTCCAATGGTTATGGTTTTAGTCAGCGTGTGGCCTGATGGTGAGAACGTAATGGTGTCAACATTTCCGGTGCTGGTCTGTGATGCCTTTTTTCTCTTAAAAAAAAACATTAAACATAGGCTCCTGGTGAGACTTACTACTGACATTTTCTTTCTGCTACTGCTCCGATCTCGGGCTCAGTAACAGTCTGCAGTTTTTGGGAGAGGCCTAACCAGGAATTTTTCAATGCAACAAAGAAATGCTCTGTTCGTTCCATTCTGCAGATGATCATTGTATGTAAATGTGTTTTTTTTTAAAAGGCTCATTTGCATCAGGAGTGCCCACCTGAGGTTATTCGCAAGTGTTGTTGTATTAAAGCGGATTTATTATGATGTTTTAGAATTACTGGAAACTGTCATTGGGTTATTGGGACCACTGGACTTTATTTTTTTTGTTCCTCTTTCTAATCACATTAGTGCATTTGCATTGAAATGCTACCAAACCTGTCTGTTCTGTGATGATTATTATAAGTGGGGCAGGACAGGTGTTGGAGAGGCCTGGCATGGTGTGTAGTAGGGGACATGTCACTTTGAATCTCACGGAGTGCTGTCGACTATTCCCCCCACCCACCCCCACCCCCCCGAGTCAGACTGTACACCTTGTGAGTTTCGCTGAAGAATAATTCAGTCAGACAGACATGACCTTGCTGACTAAAGATCCAGTCCATGGTGGCTGAAGAGCTTTTAGTTAAGCAGGTTTTGTGTTTGTGAAAAATTCCAACTCACAGTTTAATGGAAACCCAACTGGGTGAGTCCTGTAGGAGTAAATCAGGCGGGGGAGGTGTAGGCTTGTAATACTCTGCAATATACCTTTGTTCAATTGCGCCCCTTGATGACACTGTTGTGAGGGCAGGCACGTGAGAGGTGCTCTTAAAAGTTTTTGGTGTCTTTATTCTCGTTTTGATTTGGTGGTTCTTGCAGTTGGGTTCTATGATTCGTGTGTATCGCTGATAAATCCATTCTTGTTAAAGTGTGAAGTCAAAAAGTTTATCAGGGCTGATTCAGGACATGCACGGTGCATTAACAGAAAACCAAGTGGCAAACAGGAGCTGAACATTAACAATTTGCTGCTTCTTAAGGCTACAGATGGCTTCTGATATTTAAAACATTCAGCTTGACAGACAGTCGTGATAAATGGAAACTTATGGAGATTGCGGACACTCTCTTTTATCACTTCAAGCCTGGAGAGGTACTTGTGTTATTTATGCATTCAGTCTCTTGACTTTGCTTTTTTTCAAGCTCTGGACTTGTCTTGTTACACTCCTGTGTGATGTTTGTGTCAGGTATGATGTCAGTGACATTCTTGTTAGTTCTCCAGTTTTGCATATTGAGTCTTGGCTTTTTTTTAATGTGTAACACATTTTTTGTGGGCAGTGATGCTCTAGTGGTTAGGGATTTGCCCATGTGCTCAGAGGGTAGCAGGTTTAAGTCCCAGCCCAGGTTGCACTGTGATACCTTTGAGCTGGGTAGGGCCTAGTGGTTAGGACATTGCACTGGGGACCTGAAGGTCGCAGGTTCAAGTCCCGGCTCAGGCACTACTGAGGTACCCTTGAGCAAGGCACTGTCCCACTACTCTGATCCACTTCTTGGAAGTCGCTTTGGATAAAAGTGTCAGCCAAATGAGTAAATGTACTGCTCCCTGATAGGTGCCCACTGCTCTATCAGTGGATGGATTAAATGTAGAGGTCACATTTTGTTGTGGTGCACTTTGTTTGTCACAGACAAACTGCTTCTTTCTCTTCATTTTATCATTTAATCCAAAATATAATATTGTAATCAGCCTAAAGCTTGGGCTCCTTTAGATCAGAATGGCTTCTGTGTGTGTGTGTGTGTGTGTGTGTCTACCATAGCTAAGGCATCAAAGATGGAGTCCTGTAATAAACAGGAAACGCTACAAACTGACACATGGCTACAGCAACTGGGTGAAAGATCTTTGTCTTCCACCTCCACTTCCTGCCACTGCATAGGAAACTTTGAATATGGAAAGGTCCTTAAGGACTTTTGATTCCTGTTGACAGTTAAAGGCTGCTCATTTGAGGTCAAAGTGCAGTCCAGTCAAGTGTTGAGTAAATGGTTGGAGACAATTCATTTTACTGAGACTTTAGTGTCCTATTGTCAGTCTAATTGCAGTAAATATGTGCTGTATCTCATATGTACACTTAAAGGTACCTATATCTGAGAAAAATGAGTTTTCTCTGCTATTTTATTGAATTAAATGTAGGATGGAAACATTGTGAAAGATGCACTTACGTTCACTGCTCTGATTCTGACCTCACCTCTCTTTTTTTCTTGAGTACTATTGTCATAGTTCTAATGTGTAAGGTTACCTAAAGCTGTAGTAAACCACTCAGCACTTCCTATTAAAGGAGCAAAAAAGAAACAGAAATGCAGTAAAGTTAAATGTATTCCAAAGCATTTTACTTGCGTGTAGGAGGTGTAGGAATGCACTGCAATTGCTATGGAATCATTTTGTCCACATCGATACCAAATCATTATCGTTATTATGACTTCTACAAAATGAAGAAAAGCTTATTTTTATATATAACTTGTCTAATTTCTCTGGTGTGGTGGTGATCAACATTACAAATGATGACCTTTTACTACACAGCTAGCCAGATGAAAGCCTACTAGAGTCTTAGCCCCCTTTACACCTGGTTACTTTGTGACTTTTGTCTGTAATGTATCCTGATGGGATTTTAGCCATATAGAGTGACATGTGTTTCCAGTCAGCCAGACAGACTGATTGGTGTGTGGTGGGTAATGTGCAAATTGACTCCTATGCAAACCTTATTTCCAGGAAGAGTTGGGATATTTCCCAAAATTCAATAAAAACAAAAATCTGTGATATGGTAATTCATATGAAACCTTTTTAACTGAAAAATGTACAAAATTAAAAATCTTTAAATTGTGTTAACGACCAACTTAATTATATTTTGTAAATATACACATGTATGTAACCCAACAAAGTTAAAATAAGATTGAAAAGTGCACATATTTGGGTAACACCAGCTTGAAAACCTTTGCAGTGATGTTGATCCTGGGTATAGAAAGCCAGACTTTGCAAGCATGGATGGATCGTGGCTCTTTTGTGCCAAAATTCATGTCAAAAATGTTAGTTGGTTCAAAAGAAATGTTTTTCAACAAAATTCCAAAGAATCTAGGTCTTTCATTTGCGGTACATAATATTGCAAAAAGATTCATAGAATTCAGAGACATCTCAATGAGTAAAGGGAAAGATCAGAAACCTCTGCTGAATACTTGTGATCTTCATGTCCTTAAGCGGCACTGTATAGGAAATGGTCATGCTACTGTGACAAATATAACTAGGTAGACATGACAAGTTAATTCAGTTAATGAATTAATATTAAAATGGAAGAACTTTTTCGAGTGAGGTTGTGAGACATAATTTTGAACATCTATACAATATTAACCAAAATGCCTCTATTTTTGCCTCTTTCTGCATTGTTACACCCTCCTCTGCCATCGCCATGTTTGTTGCTGTCAAACTGCTATCTCTGTCCGTCTCTGCTTACTGCCCAACTTCCATGCAGACGAAAGCTATGCATGGAAGTATGTGAGCAGTGAGTTCTTTATATCCAGCAAGAATGGGCAAAAATTCCAATTACAAAACTACTATGATCAGTTTCCTCAGTTCCAAACAATTACAGTGTATAATTATAGGAAAGGTGATATAACACAGTGGTTAACATTCTTCTGCCCCAACTTTTGTTGCATGTTGCAGCCATCAAATTCTAGATTTGTGTACATTTACAAAATACAGTTTGGAAGGTTAATAAGACTAATAATCTTTGTTTGTTCTTTTGTCATTTATATAAAGGTTCACATTAACGAACGTATCACAGGTTTATGTTTTTATTGCACCGTGGCAACTATCCCAACCTTATTTAAAAACAAAAAAGCACAATTTTGCACAACAGTCAGTGTTTACCAAAAGAGGCTGTTTAGGATAATTGTCCTTGTGTCTCATCACAGTTATGAACTGCATGCATTAAGTACATATATTTGTTAGACTGGAAAGCGAGGTAAAGTTTAACCAAATCTGTTTTATTTGAGTTAAGCAGCTCATTCAAAGTGGGCTATGAAAATACTCAAAGGGTAAACTCTCACGAGGGGAAGAACTGAATGAATAGTGACGTCTGACGTATGGGCGGATTGTTGCATTGGCAGAACAGCAGGGCAAGTCCTGTCGCAGTACTAGGAGGAGTTTTGGTTGTCGAATGTGTTTTGGAGAAGCAGATGCATTTAAATTGCTATAACGTGACTAACGTGTCTCGGACCTCCTCTTGAAGTGGTTTGAGTAATCAGATTACGCTTTCGCTATGATGTGGCTTGACATAAGTAATATTCTAGTACTCAAGTTGCATAGAGTAAATACGTTCGTAGACCTGGGTCTTGATGGAATACAGCATTTTTGTTTGTGGTTGTGCCATCTACCTAGGAACCAAAGTAGCCTTCTCTTTTGGTTCTGTCTGGCTGAGTTAACAAGCTTAAAAAATATCCTGGTTGATTAGCTGGCTATCTCACATAAAAACAAACAATGACAAAGGTATGACAATGATAAAGACTAGGGTGGTGGTAAAGGAGGAAACACATGAAATATCACTGTATATACGCAGCAACCATGTGGTGCTTTCTACAGCAAGTGTGTCACACTTACTTCGATATCACCCAGTTTGTGCTGTATCTCCCAGTAGCTGATTAGCTAGCTAGCTAAAACCTCAAGTAGGGCATAGACTGCAGTCTGTTGTTATTGCATATGTAGCTTGCTATGTTTCCCACCAATATTGCCACATCAACATTTTTGTTTTAGTTAGCTATGTAGGTAGATAAGACTCCACTTCTCCAGACTATAGACAGAGGTTTTAATTCATGAACGTGAGCTTTTTTTTAACCCTCACCTTTCTCACCCCCCCACCCTCTCTCCTCAGTTTGATTGGTTTGAAGAGCTATAAACAGCACAAACAATAGGCTTTGCTGCTCCATCTGAAAAGTGCTCTGGTTAGTCACCCGATACGTCAGTCGTGTCAGTAATGGCAGCCAGTACCACTATTGGTCTCTGAACTTGTTTTTGTGATGTCACAACATAGCACATTGAATTACAGTATCCTTTTCAGCCTGGAGCAGTTTAACTCTACCGGTTTGTTAGAACATTATAATGCTTTTGGTGTAAGTGGAGCTCAGGGGAAAAGCAAGTTAAAATAACAAGGTGTGGGTCATTAAAGTAATGGTGTTAACGTTAAGACTAAGATTTCCTGTAACCTCTGAAAGATGAAACAACTTCTCACCAATAAAACGTCTTCAGGGTCTTGATTACATCACCATGCACCAGGAGGTGGAGAAACATTTTAACCAGTCATGCTTCACCTCCCTCTCCCACCACTCTCCAACTATCAAGAGAAACACAGAGTTGGCGCAAATACCTTCCCCGTTAACATATTTCCCCCTAAAACTTCACGCCATGGGAGCGAAAATTTCAACATCTGTGTCCTGTTGAGGTTTAAGAATGACTCTGCATTTGAACGTGGGGCTGTGGAAGATGTTCATGCTGGAGAAGGTCTGGAAAGAACGTGACACCTGTTCCCACTGTGTGATAGAACTGAACTTTGCTGACAGGGCAACTCTGGAACTCTCTGTGTGCTGCAGTGACATGAATGCAGCACCAAGGTATTTACCTAGGAGAGCACAACTTCTGAGTATGCTGCAGCTCTCCCTCTTCTCGTGGAAATGTTTCCCAAGTTGTCTTTGCCATTTGTGTTTGTGAGTGTTCGCCACCACGTCCTTTGTTTTGTCGTAATCCCGGGAATGTGTTGTGTATCATAAGCCTATAAGAACCTAGAAAGCTTGTGGTCATGTTGGCTTGCCTGCTTAATGCCCATTGGTTTGCAACAAACAGAGGTGGGAAATTGCCAGTGAATTGTGTAAAATGTAAAACGGTCATTTTTGGGATTAGAAGAATGTGGCCTGTGCTCTCTTTGATGAATTTTTGCTCAGGTTAATTGGTGCGGCTGATTTTATCACCTTTAACCTATGAGCATCCCACGTCTATACAAGCACGTTTGAAATCCTTGTACTTTCCTGGTCAACGGCTGTGCGGTCATGTGCTTATGTGAAGAGTAAATGTGTTGCTCCACACTTTGTTTTATGCAAGAACTCGCATGTAGGGTGGCACATCACACTAACAGCAGGCTTGTCTTTAAATGTGTGTAAAATCTGTTCTCAAGATCAGAACCTTTACGTAGTACAGCTTAACCTCTGTGGTACTAAATACCACTTTCCCAGAGATTGTTGGTTATTGTTGCCACCATAAATATCACTGTAAATATGGCAATATTGTGGGTATTGTCACTGCTTCCACAACACAGTCCAAGTGCATGTTTCTTTGAAAGAAGTAGAAAGTAATGGAGACTCATATGGTGAAGTTTGTCCCAACTTAGTCAAACTCTTTTGTGATGCATGTGTGTATCGTATCACATTGCCTACTCCTACTCTTTTATAGCAGATGCCTAGTGTTGTAACTCCTCTGAAGTGCCATTCAGGGTTCTCCGTTGGAAAACCCCCATTAGGAATACAGGATCTTCTAGAAGTTATTAAACACATTTTATGTGGAGCAACCAAACTCCGAGGCAGTGGCGTTCCTGTTTAAAACATATGCTGTCTGAAGAGCTGTTAAAGCCACCATGTCTAGTAGCTCCTAGAGTTCTGGTGGTTGGGAGATGTGAATGATACGTGTCATTTAGCCTGGTTTAGGAGCAACAGTTGATTTAGGGTAGGCAATGATGTTTTATAAAGGGCAGATTTTTACTCATACTGAGAGCACATTTTATACACAAATGAGTGCACTTTGTTAAATATTGTGACATTTGCACTTAATTGCAATAAGAAGCAGCTTAACCTCGCCAGGAACATGTTTTGCAAATTAAATTAACAGATTCAGCTTTCATGTTTGTTGGGGAAAATGTAGTTAATTTGGGTGTATTATGACATTACCCCGGTTATGTTATTTGACACAGTTCATTACTACAGTTTGTTCACTTTATGGCCTGTTTTACCTTTATATCACCGGTTACCTGTCAGTTTCTCTAGAATCTAGGTTTTCGCCTGGTGAAAACAGAAAGACCTCTGTTCTGACTGCCTGAGCCATCAGCTGATTAGTAAAGTTCAGCAGCTGGATTATGACGACAAACCGTCCTAATGGATTTGTCCAGTTATTGAAGATTTATGCCAAAATGAATCATTCAGGGTTTGATTAAGTGTTTTATGCACCACGCTTGAATCTAGTGGAAAAGCGTGTTTCCGTCTGTGCTCGGTGGCCCTTGAGCCTTGTCTACAAATTTGCTGGCATATCCAGTGTTTTGTGTCTGCAAGTGTGAGTATGCTTGTGTTCATGCATGTGTTTGTGCGCAGTTTACGCTGAAGCCTGTTTGAGATCTGTGTGAATGTGGGGGATGGGTAGATGGTTTTCCGTGTGTGTGTGTGTGTGTGTGTGTGTGTGTGTGTGTGTGTGTGTGTAAAGGGTGGGGGGGGGGGGGGGGGGGG
>JBBPDA010000039.1:10748559-10776747 GCA_037974385.1 Arnoldichthys spilopterus
ATTTTACTCATAGTTTTTGAGGTGTGAAAATATATCGAACTCTTTATGCCCATATACTAGTATGATAAGTAAATAGCAATTATTAGTAGTAATATAATACAAACATTAAAATACCTCATTACAATGGTATTATTGATTTATACTAATTATTATTGCTAGGTCAACCATAATATAAGTTATTGCATATACTTTACCTCCATCCAGACAATGCAATAACACTGTAATAATCCAGTAAAGTATTGTGTAATGAAACACTTTGCAATTTGTCTCTCAGTGGTATTACAGCAGAGATGAGCTCGTGCACTCCCATATGAGTGAAATTACCTCTGCCTGAATGGTGCTCGTAATTGTCTTGTTTTATTCTCCCTGCTCTCTCATCTTTCCAGTAAACGAAACAGTGTTTTTGTTTTCAAAGGGGGAGTTACATGGAAATCACCTGTTTAAATGAGGCATTTCAGCCACAGACCTGCTGTAAATGGTTTGTGATTGATCTCATTTTGTCCTTCAAAAGTGCTTAATCTTTTGGAGTCTCTGTTTAAATTAGAGTAGATTACACTTTATTATCATTGGACAAGTATAAGTGTACAATGAAATGCAGTTGGTGTTTTATCAGAAGTGCAAATACTAGTATTAGTATATTATTGCAGTTAATGTAAGAGATTTTTAAAAATGCTGTTGCAAGTATACATATAGCAGCATGGGGTGTGTGTGTCTGTGTGTGTGTAGATCCTGCACTCATTCCAAAATCCTTACATCCACATGGGTCATGAACAATTTTCATTGATAATTTAAAGTCTGAACTAAAACTCTATAATCCCAAATAAGATTTCTACTGCTAGGCCAATGCAGAGTTTCTGTTGAAGGATTATCACATAATCATATGAATGACTCTGAAAATATCCACGATTGTCGGGGATGATCAGGGCTATGATGTGACTGCTCGTGGATTAGCCTTATGTGTGTGTGTGTGTGTATGTTCAGAGGATGCTGCTTCTGATGGCGATGTCGTCTCTGGCTGGCTGAGCTCGCATCGTTGCGGCATTCAGCCAATCACGCACCTCTCATCGAGTCTGCCTGCTTCTTAATTGGCTGCCATTGGCAGCAGGGGCAGCTGATCCATGCGTGAAGCCCGATTTATCAGCCATTGAGCCAGCACAAGAGGAGCAGAGAGAGATAGTGGAGAGGAGAGGCTCTGAGTGCAACAAGCAGCTTGAGTGAGAGAAATAGAGCAGGCTGACTGGTGCGGAAGGATCTGCTGCTAAATCTCATCACCTGTATCCTGTGCTTCGCTGCCTGGCAAAGATGAACCACAGCTCCAGTGAAAAAGAGCCAGAGACCATAGAGCCACTGCGTTACCTCAGGTAAGCTGTCAAACACATTTCTAGGGCTGATCATTTCAAGCCAGCCCATTTCGTAGCTTGCACCCATCTAGTGATTAGTGCTAGATGTGGTTCTTAGGCAGAGATATATATTTTCTAACATGGTTTTTGTCTCTGAACTCAGTTTGTCTCTAATAAAGTGTTGCTCTAGGTTTCACCACTTTGCCTGTTGAAGTTCTTCCTAAATGTGTCTGTTCCTGATTTACATTCTCCATATGAAAAACAAGTGACAGATTTCACAGCATCAGATGTGCTCATTAGAAACATTAGCTCTCCTGACATGTTTTTTTACTCTTACAGCCAAAACACTATTTATTTTCTCTTCCGAAATTGAGCAAACACTGAGAACACTGGAGTTGCCCAAGAACCCTGGTGTGACTTTAAAATTGTCTTTCATTCCAGCTGCGTTTTACAGTGTGTTGCAGATTAGGGTACACTGCAACTTGACAGAAGCGATGTGACATTTCGCTTGCCGTTGTGATGGTAACGTCACGGCCGGTGATTTGCTCTTTAAACATGTGTGGGCTGAATGTTGACTATTAATCTTGCATTATCTCCCCCTTTTGTAGTTCTGGGAGAAACAGTGCAGCGCTTGAAAGAGACTGCAGTTCTAAGCAGTTTTGTGAAAAAGCTGAAATTCAGCAGATTTCCCTTTATTTTAATTAGGGCCCTAAAGGAATATCCCAGTGTTTTTCAGAGTAAACTCTGCTGTATCTGCGGTGTTGCATAGTGTTGATTACCAAAGACAGTCACTTTAACATGTTTCCATGTGCTTAGTAAAATATCTGGAAACCATTCAAATCATACCTGCCATGGAAACCAGTGGGCACCTGCCTTTTATTGCCCATCATTGATGTGTTTCAAGGAAACACTTTTTCCGGTCTGTTACTTAGGAAACTCTTGTCCATGGAATTGACTATATTCTATAGATGTGAAAGATAGAGCTTCAGCATTTCACTGGAGTAAACCTTTAAAAGACTGACCTGGTCATAAAGCATGCCTTCACCCAGCACAAGTGATTTCCTGTGGTTGGGGTTTATTTGTGGGTTTCTCTTCCGACCAGGGACAAATGAAATGTGGCATGAAGTAAAAAAAAAATGGAGGGATAAGGCCACAGGAGGTTGCATGCGATAACATATAAATGTAGTCACAGTCTGTAGATATGTGTCCTGTGCAGGCCTTTCTCTAAAGCTGAACCCCCCAGACTTCTCTACAAGTAACAATCTGATCATGAATTAGAGCAAAAGCAGTTTGTTTTCCATAATGGTGCCGTTGTTGGCAGAAGAGATCCCTGAATCTCATCCCATCAGCCCAAGAACATTTAAACACAAGGCTCTCAGCGAGAGACTGGGCAAATTATATGCTATGTCGACACCACAATGATGGGATTTAAGGGCTTAAGTTGTGGATTTGGAGGAGTTTTGTGTTCAAGGCATCACATAACCTCTGTGTGTCGCTGTGTTTTCTTCTGGCAGTGTGTGTTTGCACTGCAAGCTTGACTTTTTGGGTCCATATGCCATCATATTCTATATATTACCTTATATATTACCACCTGCAGAGATGATACAGTCATTTTGTATGACTAATTGACAAAATTCTGTTGAGACCACCATGTAGTGGCTCCATGGTATGGATGAAAAATACTTTTATTATTAAAGAGCTCATATCTTAGTAAACCAACATTTTCTCACTGTTTTTAATAAATATTTGTTAGATTTTTTTTTATTCTTATTATTTTCCTTTTAAACATGTTTTACACAATTTATTTTAACATCATTGAAGTTATACATGGGAGCTAAGCTGTAAAAACCACTTGTATTAAATAAGAATTTTTGCGATGTCACAAAAAGGAACAAATTTACATTTATCCTGCTATTCGTCCTACAGTAGATTTTGAATGGACTGATTTTGAAAGATGTAGGATACGTGGTAGCCAGTCAGAATTGAGGTCATTCACATAAGTCAGTCCTTAATGCAGAGAATCGATAAGAGCTTGTGACCCTGTAAGGGATAACAAGGTTGGACAGTGGTTGTGTAAAAATAAATGATGACTGTGTTTGTTAAATTAAGTGGACCTAAAAAAATGTAGCATATGGGCCTTGCAGTATCTTTATGAAAATCACTTACCTTTGTTAAATGAGGTGAATGCCTTAATTTATTGACAAGAAATCAAAATGTTAATTGTCAATCGTGATGTTTTTCTCTCACAGCACAAAATGAACATTTTCTCTGATTTATTAAAGGGCTCATTTGCATATTGGTGCATTTTGTGAAATCATTTAAACTATGGCCAGTATTGTGGCAGTTATTAACAAACTGTGCCATTTGTGGAAGCCTTTATATTAGGGTATTTAGTGTGTAGTGCCATGTGGAATTTCTGCTTTAACATGCAATTTTATGCCACCCTTATTACTACTCTTTCACCAGGACTGCATGTTCTGGGTGTTGGCCTTGCTGTGTGTGTCTCTCTCCCCCTCCTCACAGCTCAACAGATTTTTCTCCCTCTTCCCCCACTCTCCCTCTCTCGCTCGCATATAAAACTGCCCTTTACTGAATAGAAAGACACTATTTGAGGTGACTGCAGGTGCGTTTCAGTAGTACTAGCCACTTTGTAAAGGAATGCTAAAAATGTCATGTTGATCAGAGGAGACAAGGTGGATTTTTGGGTGATATTTAGATTTTTGGATATTTGAAATCAAATCCATCTTCTCTTGCATCCGCAACCTCTTATCTTATTCACTTATCAGTTTTAGGACTTGTTACCTATTAACACACTGCTTACTGTTCAATAATTAGTATGAAACTATAACTAATACTAAAGCGTAAGGCGCAGAGCTGCACTGTTTGTTTTTCATTAACCAGAATTGGCCTTTGCAATGTTCATTTTGCAGAAATCAACATGCAGATGAGCCCTTTAACCAATCACAATACTTATTACAGATACAGTCCTAGATGTACTGGGTGTGTAGTTGTTCTGTCTATTCAAGGTGTAAATGCAATTCAACAATGCAGCCAATTATTTTAGTGTTGAAAATCAATGTCACACTATTCTTTAACAAATTTGTTGATTTGTTATATATATATATGTTATGCAATACATTTATTTATAATATATTACAAAGAAAACTGCAACTGCAATATGTGCCATTATAATCAATGCTACTATATTTTTCATATTGTGCAGTCGTTTTATTAAGCTAAGAGAATAAGGACCCCTGTGGTCCTGAGAGGGGCTAAATCTTTGTATTTTATAACTAAAAAAAGGTGGTGCACCTTTAAACTTTTGACATTTATGTGCCAAATAATTTTTATTTTGTGAGCAAATTAATTGAATATTTTACTCAGGAATGTAAAGGGAGTCATCGAACTTACAGATGCTGCCCTGTGAATCCAGAGCACTGGCTAGCTTTGCACAATTAAGCTTTTACTCTTGGCTCTGTGTTTTTGTTTAGCTTTGCTGAATCAGTGAATCAGCTCCCTAAAGTCATGTGTTTCTCCAACCTTTATAGAGCTATAAAGAGAACAGATTAGCACATTTAGGACTGGCACAGTCACTAGAGGCCTCTGGTGCTAAATCTTACAGGTCGTATTGCCTGAATATTATTCTACCACACTTTTTTTTCAAGTAATGTTGCATAATCATTGTTGAAGTCAGTTTAAATTCAGAGCTCAAAAGCGCAATAAATAGAAGAGACTCTGAAGGCCTGTGGCAGTCCATGAGCTGGAAAAATTCCAGTGTTTCAGCATGCCAGTGATTTTGGCTCAGTTTGTTGACTTAAACATCTTGCCTAATTAAGTTAGTTTTCCAAAGAAGACAACTCACTGCCCATTTAGAAGATATTTTGTGCGCCCGAGAGATTATACCTAATTCTGATGCTCTTCACAAGTTCTCTTGTTATTTTTTCCTCTTTGATGATCTGTGAGGCATAACCCCCTTTTTTATTCATCAACCAGTCTTCACATTCCTCCAGCTAAACCAAAAAATAATTCAATTGGTAGTGAAAGGAAGTACTTGCAGATTCATTGCAATGTCTGTCAGGAACACTTTCATCTATATAGAACTTTTGACATGTAAGTTACTGAATTTATGCTGTATATAGTTGAATGAAAAAGTTTAGGAACCTCTGACCAGAACCCCTGATCTTTGAAGCACTTTTCTACAAATATTACTGTAGGTTACTTTTGATTAACTTTGATTAGTGAAAAAAATGTGCAGGGGAGAGAATAGCACTGTCTCACACATTTGATTGTCTGAAATCACAATAAATGTCAGTTAAGGGGGAAGCAAAGACCAACAAAACCCTCAGATGCAACTGTCATATGCTTATTTAAACTGCAGTTTAGTCCTGCCTATTCAAGCTGAGGTTATAAGGTGTGTGTTCGCCCTCAATGCTTTTTAAATGAGGTATAATACAGGACAGCCTGTCAGAGAAGGGCTCAAAAAAGCCTGTTTATTTCAAGCATTCGGTGATTCAAAGTTATATGTAAAAAGTACCGATTGCAATGAAATTCTTGCTATTCTTATAAATTCGTATAGTTAACAGCAGGGCAACATAAATACAGTATAAACAAAACAAATCTGACCACACTGGACATTGCCATAGTGTGGAAGTCTAAAGTGTAAAGTTCTCAGAGATAAATAGAAGATGAAACATGGTAGCTATGTTATGGTACTAAAATGCACAAAACAACATAATTGGTCTAGAATAAAATATAAGATAAATACAGGGTATGGTTATAGAATCTCTCCACATGACATAAAGGATCATTACTAGTGTTGTCAATCAATTGAAAAAATAATCAACTTAACCACTGTGATTGATCCCGATTAGTCACAAGTTGTTCATACTAGTTATAGAGACATACAGTAATTACATGTGGTGCTAGAATGAAGAAATACATGGTGAGAGGAATCAGAGTTTTTTTAAATGACATGTCAGCTTAGTTTTGAAAATCAGAATCAGAATCTCTGTGTTAGTGGAGTTAGAAGGCTCAGGGAGGGCTTGGTTTTCCCCACAACATCTGTATTGAATTTATAGCCTAATCAGCTGATGTCTGCTACGGAGTGTCAACAGCTTGCCTGAAAATTGTTTTCACGCAAGTCACATCTCACACAAGTGAAACCTGCAGCCAGCAAGCCTAAAAACCGAATGCCATTGAATGTATTTAAAGAGGCAAAGTGAACAGACCCTTTCCACTCGCATGAAACACTGTGTACCTGTATGACATGACATCATTTAACCTGTTCATAAGGTCTACTTTTCTTTCAACCAGTTGAGTTGGTCACGCAACGAAATGTGACCTCTGCATTTAACCCATCCACACGTAGAGCAGTGGGTAGCTATCGACAGCACCCAAGAAGCCGTGTAGTGGAACGGTACCTTGGTTAAGGTTACCTCAGTAGAACCTCAGGACGGGACTTGAACCTGTTACTCTACAATTATATGGGCAAGTTCCTAACTACTACACCACTACTGCCCACATCAGGTAGACTAGATTGTTGACATTTTCAGTTGACCTCTGACCTCTTCTTCTGCACAATGTGATCTGTCAAAACAAATCTATCCCATGGTACCGCTAAGGCAGACGTAGCCTTGTACCTTTGTGCAATATGGCCCAGCTTCCCATGGGCACCCTTGTGTGTCAACCACCACTATAGTGAACAGTGCCCTTTACCTGTGTAGAGTTGTCTGTGGAAAGTGCCTCTGACTCTTCCATCTTCTTCTTTGTTGGCTCTGGTTTCTTTTCCCTCCTGGAGGCCTGTGATTCCGGGTTTCTGTCATTCAGTATCTCACACAGCTTTTGCAACACCTCTTTCCCTTCTGCTTTGTGAAAGGACCTGAGGGCCCTTAAATCTGTTGCTACCTTTAGTCATGACAGGTTTGTGTTTTCCTTTTTTCCGTTGTCCCTGAAGCACAGTCTTGAAGCGCAGTACATAGGCAGGGTCAACATCTGAGACCTCCACTGTACACTGGCAGCACCACAGAGCAGGACACATATTTGTCACCACTCAGGAGCTCAACGACTTGCCTACAAACACTCAAGATCAGCAGAAATGGTAACTATGGATGATGACTTTTCATTCAAGGCACATGCCTAAAATTATTTCTAAATTACAATAACAAAGTGATTATTATGTTAATTGTATTTGTCAGAATATATTATTAGAGAAGACAGGGAAATCACCTCACCTGCATGGCTCCAGCAGTGTTTGCCCACCTGCTGTATTTAGCTAAGGCTAGCATGACTGAGTTATGTTTCTGCTGTGCCAGCATTGCCTTAAGTGGGTCTTTGTTGTGTTGGACCCACATTATCGTTTTGAGTGTTGAATTTCAGTGTGTGGGTTCATCCTGGACTAGTGACACTTTTTTTGCCCATGCAAGATGCTTCCTGAACTTTCAGCTCTGCTGTGTTCGCAGTACTGTGTTTGAAATGTCAGACTATTTATAGCACTTGGCTAAAGCTCCGTCAAACCTTCTGTCTTGGAGAAACCCTGTGATTACCCTCTGTATACTTGAATTATAGATTTATTGCTGCCATGGTCCAGTTGTGAGCACTATCTGTTCTTATAGTGGTGATCTTGTCTGTCCTACTTTATTGCAACATTAAGAAACTGGCTAGTCCACAGTTCATCTAAATGCTTTTCCTCTATTTGTACCACAATTACAAGGAAGAGGTGCAGTTGCCAACTGTCATTGATTAGGTGTGCTGTTACCTCAAAGTAGTTATCATTACTTACTGATGTCCAGTCTTCTAATCAATACATTTAACTTTAGCCACCTGCTTTGTATGAATACTTGTGACAATATTTCCCTCTGAGGTGATCTGGATAATTCTTCGAAGCCCCTAGTCTTCAACATTGTTGATGGACCTGCTGTCCTTCATGGCTTCCTCAATCACCATGTGCCTTTCAGTAATTCAGTCAGGTAAACATACGCACTGGAATTACCGGAGGAAGCTGGTCTCAGACATTTCTTTTAATCTAAGTAAGTTAATCTAAGTTATTTGTCATTATAAAAAAAAAACTTTGAACATATGGGACAAAAGTGGTAGTGGTTAACTTCCCTAAGGCTTCTCTGTAAGTCCCTTCTGATGTACCTACTGATAAATAGATCTCAGTGAAATCCCTTTATGTAAGAGTTGCCTGGAGTTACCATAGAATCCCTTACTTCTTCTACTCACTGACTGCTTTATGAAGTAAATCAGCAACAGGGGTATTTATACTCATCAGCATCACTGCTAGGTTGTAGAGTGGTCCACCATCTAAAAATATCCAACCAAGAACGACTCTGTGGTCAAAAGAGGACGGTTAGACGGTTTCTAATAATGTGGCCAGGCAATGGATAATAAAGTACAGCTCCCCTATAGATTTTACTTTTGTTCCTTCAGGGGCTGAAGTTCTATCAAAAAAAAATTACTTGCCTCTACACTTAGACCCTGTTTGCACTCTACAATCTCTTAATACAGTGCAGCCAGGGGAGGAGGAGACCGTCCATCAGTGCAGCTGGCAGTGGGCCATTAAAATGTTTCATTACATCCTTATGATTGCTGAGGTGCAGTGTGAGCAGCAGTAGAAAACAGGCTGTGTGACCAAGGATCCGGACAGTAGGTGGACAGTAGATAAGAAGAGAGGAAAGAGGGGAGGACAGATCCAGCTTGATCAGAGGCTTCGGGAAAAAAGGTCCTCCTGCATTTTCTCTATCTCCATGACAACAGCAAGGCCACATTCCAGTGGGAGCTGGGGAGAGGAGTGTTGGGGTGGCCTAGGGGTTATTTTAGGATCTGGGAGCGAGGCCCAAACATCCGCTATGCTTGTTATTATACAAATTTTTCTTTTGAGCTTTAAAATGTATCATGTGTGCCCTCAAGGGGGTTACCACTGAAAATATCCAATCGAATGTCACTATTGCAAATGTAAAAATGATTAAAAAAAAATGGTAAGGAGTCATGATGATGTCTGTATCATTTATCATCAGGCTGATAATTGCTTGAAAAAAAAAGACATCAGACAGATGCTTAGATTTAACGATATTTGATATTGTGTTTATCGCACTCTGGAAGAGCAGAATGTGTAGATGATGCTGATACCATGCTAAAATTATTTTATTTTATTGAACTTACAGAAATAAATGTTATATGCACTTTATATATTCTAATCCAGATAGATGTAGTCCCAATTGAAAAATATTAAATATTGACATCGACCTACTAATCCTGCATTGGTGCATCCCTAAAAATAGAAACTGAAAATAAAAAAACTTTTATGTTTCTTTCATTTTTCCTTCACCAATTTTTCTGCCTTTTATGTTATGTGAACATTTCAGATTAACACACCAGTAGAAACAAGAGAAAACAGTGCTCAAATTTCTCAATGTCATTGATATAAAAACAGGAACAGAGAAAGCTGAGAAAGATGAACCATGCTGACAGGGTGCTAGCCTTGGCCATTCTGGCTGTTAAGCCTCCCTCTCACTGCCTCTACTGTTTCCATGTAAAGGTGCTGTGAAGAGCTGTCAGCACTTAATAAGATCAGGAGTGCCTGATTGCTCATGGACCATGCGTCTATGGCTACTTCACCATAGAAACAGTGGGAGTGGAAGCCATGCGGGGCAGGGAACATGTGATCATGTGTGTGAAAAAGCCAGAGATTTCATTGTGATATAGCACTAAATATATTAAAAACACACCACTGAATCAGTGATGTGGATGGACCAGATCATTTGCTGTTGTGGGTTTGCATTGCTACCTTGATTCTTCACCAACAGAAACACTGATCAAGATATTAACAGTGCACCATAAAAGATGACTGGTTTGAGGGCACAAATACAGATCTACATATTGCAGTGATAGCAGCTTCAGACAGTGTCCTGATATCAAAGACCAAAACAATATATAGTGCCCGCCCTATCCTCAACTAGCACAGTGCAGGTGAAACATTCAGATCGAACTGTATGGCTGATGTTTTAGTCACTGTGTAATGGAACTTCCGATCTCACAACCCTGCCCTTGTGTGTCGCAGGAGGCATGAGTGTAATTGGGTTCACTGTTTCGCTCGGTTACACATTCATTAACAGGCCTTTTTGCTGTTGGTAAAAGCTGGAAGAATACCCATGCTGAATTTTGATTATGTAAATGTCTGCTTCTTTCTTTGCAAAACAACTTGTTTGCACAACACATAATTTTCACCCTGCATGACACGGCTCAGAAAAGAGTTCATAAAGAATTTGATGCAAATCATGATCTTGAGCCAATGTCAAAATGAGCAAAAACAGCTGTATGTAGTACATGAAAAGCCATATGTAGCAGTTTGTCCATCCTAGTAAACCATGCAACAAACCAATTATACATTCTTTGGAGTAGCCATGGTACTACATATAAAATCTTTACTAAAGAACCTTAGAGGAACCTTCAACTACCTTCCAACAGAGGGGTATTTCACGTTGTGTTGTGTATGAGGTGAACCTAGAACAGAAATGCTCAAAGAACCATTTGAATATATAACTGATACTTTGTCTGGTTAAATTGTTCTTCTCTATGATGAAAATGTTGTGTCATATTTAAGTCAATCAAGCACCACTAGAAAACGAGGCTGAAATACCTAGGTCACTCAGAGAGCAGTCATTTATCCGAGATTTGAACGCCTGTGTGGAAAGTTCCTAAGACGAGATTTAAGAACCTCTGTTAATGAGATTTTAATATTAATCTTTATATGCAAAGCTGTAATATGCAATAACGAAACTGCATTTTGTGGAAGTGAAATGTTACTTCTTTCCATCCTTAATCAGCCAGGATGTATGCAATTAGAGTAGTATTGACAGAAAACTAATGAGACATGTCCAGATGGTCTATGAAGCCGTTGATATTGATAGTGGTGATGGCTCGCTGTGGGGCTTCTCAGAACAAGCCTGTCACAAAAATAGCAGAGGGAATGCACATTGGAAGTGCAAATGCATTCTCTTTTGGCCAAGCATTCAGCTTGGTGTCCGTTATCTGTGCCTTGCTTCAGGTGATGCTTTAATCTAGTTTTCACAAGCTGAGCTCGAGAGCCCCTCTTTCGTCTTGTCACTTTCTACAACAGCAATTTGTATCAACTGCCACAGCAGGCTCTCCACCTTGGCTTGGCACTTCCAAGGAGGTCCTTTAGGAAACTGCGAGTTATAGTGGAGGAAGTAATGCAGTTAGTCTGCCCCCGCAGAGGACAGCTACAGAGATGGCTGAGGCGTTTTTTGTGAACACGTCGCAATGTGTGACCTTAATGAATGAAGTCTAGAATAGAGAGTCACATCTCTAGTCTGGTGATGTGATTTGTCACCCGTCTGCTGTGCCTCCTCTCTGGGGTGATTTGCACTTTTTGATGGCGCTATTTTTCCAATGTTGTGTCTCCTGATTGCCAGCGTGGGGCTTGAGGGGTGTAATCATCCTATCCTTCCGTCGTTCTTTCCTTTGCCTTCATCACCTCTTCCTCTGACTGCTAGGAACATCAGACAGCGACCATGATCATTGCAAGTCCTTGTTCAGAGCATCTATAGTGAGAATGTGAAATGCCCTCCAGGTACACTCTGCTGCAGCTTTACATACCCTCATTATATAACCAAACAACAAAAGCGTTATTGATGTGAAACAGTTGACCTTTAACAGGCTTTTAAGGGTCGTCTTCTGTACGGTCTGATTCTGCCAATGGGCTCTCATCAGAGCCTTGTGACTCTGAGTGTCTGTGGCTCTAAGCAAGGAGTGAAATGTTATCAATGAGCCTATCTTGTATCTTGTGATATTTGCTTGTCTGCTGTTTTCAAAATATTTTGCGTTGTGCCATCATTTTTGTTGATTTTAGTCCAGCACATTGCATTTGAAATGAAACCATGTCCTTATTGTGAAAAAAACAAATTTCTACTAAATGAACCAGTTTGAATGGGGAAGAGTGCAAAAGAAGGAGGAGTTTCTAGAACGGTGTATGTAGGAGAGCACAGTGCAAATGGGGGGCCATTTTAGAACAGTGTGGTTGAAAGAGAGCATTCTAGAACATTGTGAGAGGAGAAGAGTGTTGTAGAAAATTCTAAAGAACATTCTAGACTCACAGCAATCACATACAGGGATAAATTTTGTTATATTGCTTTAACCTGAAGAATGATTCTCTGGCTCTCTTTGCTCATTAGTTCAACTCAATAATCTCTCCTTTGTTATGGAGAGCCTCTTGCAGTGGCTGACGGGTTAGGCTACTGATGATTAATTTGCTTGCAATTTAGCTTTAAAGAGCTCCCACGGCTTGCAGCTTCAATTATGGATGCTTTTGGACAGCAACAATGTGACACCTGGCATCAGACGCCCACATAGACACTCAGTATTCCAGTACACAGATGCCACAGTGATACACCAGTGATGGACACTCTCATGGTGACTAGTAGAAAATGATATAGAGTTTTATAGATATAATGACAGTTAAATGGAACTTCAGTCATGTATTTTTTTTTTATTTGCATAATGTGTGTTTACATGAGTGTTTATATATAAATATGGGAAGACCATTGTAATAATAGCATCACAGCAATTTTTATTACACAGTCCTCCTGTTTCAAGAGACCAACATTTATTGAACATGAAAAACTTGTTTATTTCTTGGTTGCAAATTCGTTGCAGTTTTCAAATATCTGCAACTCAGTGATGCCAGTGACCAGGTCTACCTGGCAGCCATTTTCAGTTTCTGCTTGTTTTATTAATGATGCATCTCAAGTTTGGGGACTGACATGCTTAAGACTTTTCTAGTTTTTGTCCCGTAGAAAGCTCTATAGTTGCTATAGAAGTGTTTGAGCCATTGTCATGCTGCAAAGATAACTGCTGTTCAGAGATTTTTTTTCTGTGCTTCACAGATCACAAAAGCTCATAAAGTTGTTCCATTGAGGGCCACACATGTCCATCAAGATAGGGTCATAAATAGTCATGGTCTCTTTTATTCTCTACACTTTCCTTTCTTCATCATCACATCATTCGTTGTAATTCAACTCACCTTTCCATTGTGTCCCAAAGCTTTGCTGTTTTTACTGGCTTCTTTGTTCATGATGCATGCTAGCATCTGTATTTTGTGGTGAACCATCCAAAGTTCTGATAGTGATGTTTTATTCTCTTTCTAGTAGTTTTTGACACATCCTGCACAGTCTTTGATCTTATCAGCAGTTGTTTTACTACAAGGTACAAGGTAGTTTGACTATGTTTTGAATAATATATTTGCCTCAGGAAGACCTGCATTACTGCCACTGACACTTGGCCCTCTTGGTGACACCAAAAGACACCAAATGCAGAGGAGTAAATACTTAAGTAATTATATTTTGTTACTTTATTTTAATTTTCTTACATGTTTACTTTAAAGGTCATTTTACTTATTTCTAGACATTTTTTAAACCTGTTTTGAGCAATTCTTTATAGGGAAATGGTCTTTTAGCAGATTATTTTTGTAAGGGAACAGGTAAGACCCCCTGCAGTAGAGGGGGGGCTACCGCCACCCAGCGGCCGGCGCCGGTCTCCATCCCCCGTGTACTAACTGGCCCAACCTAATCCAGGTGCGGCTAGTTAGCCCCCTCATCACCTGGCGATATAGGCAGGGCCAGGACACGGAGATAGCACGGAGGATACTCTTTGTGTGCCGTCGGAAGGCGACGAATGTAGGGTCAGTATTGAATGCACAGCACCAGGTTGGTGCTGCTTAGGAAGTACTTAGTTGTAGGGTCAGTATTGAATGCGCAGCACCAGGTTGGTGCTGCTTAGGAAGTACTTAGTTGTAGGGTCAGTATTGAACGCGCAGCACCAGGTTGGTGCTGCTTAGGAAGTACTTAGTTGTAGGGTCAGTATTGAATGCTTAGCCAAGCATTAGCATTATAGGATACGGTATCGAACTTTGCACGGACTGAGCTGAGCCTAGCTCCAGCGAGGGCAGTTGCTACCAAGCGCCCCTCATAGTTTTCTCCTACCGGACACCGGAGCGCCGGTTCCTGTGTTGCTGGTTTTTGCAAATAAAGACTCTTTGTTAACCGCACTGGTTTCCAGACTCACCTTCATTCGTGACAATTTTGCTGATTTTAAGCATAATATCTTGACAATCTATTGACAATTAAAAATACAATATATGAAACAAAAGAATGTATAGAATTAAATTAAATAATGCGATAATATTCTAAGAAAAATCTCATGATAAGAAATGTTTTATTGGCTAGATTTAAGATGTTTTCTCATTCCAGAATTTAAAACAAATTTGCTGTGCAAAATAAGGTTGACAGCCTTCACATTAGTCATTGCTTGGTTTAAAGGCAATGTGTTGCATGCATAGCTAAAACAACACAAACTGAGACAAATTATATAAATATGATATATCCAGATTCTTATGGGCTTTTGTATACTGCAAAGTGCTGCACTGCATTGCAAAAAGTGAAACATCTTATAAAGAGCTGTAGGTATGGTGGAGGCTGATTTCTTCACTGTGTCTCTGTGGAAAAATTAAGAAGATAAAAAAACAGCAGGAGTGCTCCTGGAAAACTCATTCATCTCTAAAGTAGCCAGCTGTTAACAATTTTAGCACTGCTCAGACAAGCAAATTGTATAAAGCTAATTTGTTTGTTGCTAAGGAAATCTTCAAATAGTCTTGTGGCTACAAAATTCACCCTCCGATCACTATTATGAGCTGATTTGCTCTTTTTATTTTACTTGCTTTATTGGAAAATGGATGCATATTCAGTTTAATACTGCAATGTATAACATCCATTTCCAGAAAATGAGCTTCTCTTGGCCCTTTGTTTCCTTCCTGTTGAGCGCAAATATGGACGCCCTTGCTCAAGTTGCTGATTTTAATCACAGCCTGTTCTCACCTATATGGTTCTTTTAATCTTGATTTGATTAAGATTTGATTATTTTGTGACCATGACAATATGAAGCGTTCCCCTGAATAACTCTTGGCTAATTTGGGTTGCTGCCAGATTTCCTCTACATTCTGCAGAGCTTCACACTCATGCTGTGCTGCTGGTTGTCTGAATGCCAGGGAATGCAGAGAAAACGATAGCAAGCAGTACACCCTGGAGACCTTAACGATGGAGTAAATGTCAGCGAAAGCTATTTTTATATTTTCCACAGTAACTTATAATATTACACTGTATTTAGGTGATTTATGTTCTCTAATATAACACAAATATAATAAAAGATATTATATAATATAGCCAGCCTATAAAGATGACATGTTGCTATTATGTCAGCAGAAAAACATCTCATCTTACGTGTCTAAAGTAAAACAACAACTGTAATAGTACTTTTTCCCTGGTAAAATCATTCTGAATCATATTACGGATAAAATTCTTCCATAAAACTTACAATCTAATAAAGGGGCTGTCATTACATTTTGTTAATCTTCTTTAGCCTCAAACCTGTAAGGTCCTGTTTTAGTTATTTAGCTATAAACTTGTGCAGGAATGTACCACTGACTCAAATAAAAAAAAAAAACAATCTTGGGCTTTTGGATATAGAGATTTTGCACTTCAGCTCCCAGCAAATGCTGAAAACAACCATTCCCTCAGACCCATGACAGTTGTTAGGCAATGGCTCCCTACTGCAAACTTACCCCAAAACACCTCAAACACCCCACAAACCAATATTTTTCTATTGCCTGATTTTTTTTTTCTTTAAGTTCTGCCCAATTTGTCATTGCCAGTTCCCACCCACTAGCTATGGTCTCCCCTTGCACATGCACACATGCTAACATCTCCTCCTCTGAAGTCACATAAAGCATCTTTGCAACTTTTCAGACTAAAACACTACTAAGCGACAATAATGGTCAATTCTGGTATGTTAGCTAATTATTAGAGAATCATGCTACCCAGAGAAAGCCCTCTTGAACTGGCACTGCCGGTGACTAAACTAATCATCTCCTGGTGATCAGGATGCTTAGATAGTTGCGCCACTCCAAAGCTCTAGAAATAATTTCTGTTCTGTTTAACTTTTCTGTTCAATAAAGTGAGTAAAATTACAACCCCAAATCAGAAAAATAAATTTACTTTGAGTTGTATTTCATTGCAGACAATATAACCACAAAATATGTCATGTTTTGTCTGGTCAACTTCATTTCATTTGTAAATATACATCCTTTTCTGTCATTCAGACCTGCAACACATTCCAAAAAAAGTTGGGACAGTAAAGCATTTACCACTTGCTGTTGCCATTCCTTTTCACATCACTTAAAAGACGCTTAGGGACTGAAGACACCAAGTGATGAAGTGTTTCAGGTGTAATTTTGTCCCATTCTTCCTGCAAACAAGTCTTAAGGTGGGCAACAGTACGGTTGTCACATTTTGCGCTTCAAAATATGCCACACATTCTCTATTGGAGACAGGTCGGGACTGCAGGCAGGACAGTCAAGTACCCATACCCTCTTCCTCCGCAGCCAGAAATTTGTAATGTGTGCAGAATGTGGTTTTGCATTGTCTTATTGAAATATGCATGGGCGTCCCTGGAAAAGATGTCTTCTTGAAGGCAGCATATTGTGTTCCAAAATCTCTATGTTCTTTTCAGCATTAATGGTGCCAACACAGAAGTGTAAGTTACCTTTGCCAAGGGCACTGCCACAACCCCATACCTGACAGTCCCTGGCTTTTGGACTTGTTGCTGGCAACAGCCTGGATGATCCTTTTCTTCTTTGATCTGGAGTAGACGGAGTCCATTTCTTCCAAAAAATACCTGAAATGCTGATTCATGTGATGATCCATCCCAGATACCTCAGAGCTCAGAGAAGTCAACAGCGCTTCTGTACACTGTTAACATAGGGCTTCCCTTTGGCACAATACAGTTTTAACTGGCATTTGTAGATGTAACTATGTATTGTGGTACTTGACAAAGGTTTGCCAAAGTCATCCTGAGCCCATGTGGTGATATCGCTTATAGATGAATGATGATTCTTGATGCAGCAACTGAGGGATCGGAGATCATGGTTGTTCAGCTTAGGTTTGCGCCCTTGTCCTTTACACACTGAAATTCCTCCAGATTCCTTGAATCTTTTAATTGTGTTATGCACTGTTGAAGGTGAAATATCCAAATCTCTTCCTATCTTTCTTTGAGGAACATTGTTTTTAAACATTTCAATCATTTTCTCATATATTTGTTGGCAAAATGGCGATCCTCTGCTCCTAAAGGACTAGAACTTCCTTGGATGCTGCTTTTGTACCAAATCATAATTACAATCATTGTTAACCTTTTTCAAATCACATCATTATTTTACCAATTTACCTCATTACTAGCCTTAAATTGCTCCTGTCCCAACTTTTTTTGAAATGTGTTGCAGGTCTGAATGACAGGAAAGGATGTTTATTTACAAATGAAACGAAGTTGACCAGACAAAACATGACATATTTTGTGTTCATATTGTCTGCACTCAAATACAAGTCAAAGTAAAATTAGAAATCACTACTTTCTTTTTTTATTTGTGTTTTCCATATCGTCCCAACTTTTTCTGATTTGGGGTTGTACAAACATGGCAGATTTCAGCAAGATCTAAGATGATAAAACCCACTGGTTTATCTTTTTTAGTCATCAGAGACTTGCGTTTTAAGCACAGGAAATTGTAACTGAAGGTACCACTGTTCTTTCTTGCTTGCTAGGTTCTAGACACTGGCAAATACATCACCTGCTGTGTAAAAAAGGACAAGGACATTGGAACAGCTGTTGTACATACAAGAATGAGCTTCATTTTTACTCATCAGCATAGACTACTAAAGAAATATTTTACACTGCTGCTGCATGGGATAAGGAAGACAACAAAAGCCACAGTTATCATTTCAGGCCCTTTGCCGACTTACAGAAAAGGATGTGAGACTTTTAGCAGACTGTTTGCATTGCACTGTTGGCCAAAAGACTGGTGCAATGACAACAGTGTAGGTTTTATTAAGAATTGGGTTAGTGTTTTTTGGGGAAAGACCAGTATATTATAGCAGAGATGGTTTGCATCCAACTTGTAGCACCTCTTAGATTTATAGTGCTACCAACAGCAAATGTTACTATGTCCACTACTTCTCTTATGTTAATGCTTATCTTCTACTATTGACCACCTTCTAAATCACTATTCAATGAATGATTGTCTGAAGTATCTAAATCAAAATATTAATCTTTAGCAGATAAAATCATTGATATTTAACTAGGCTGGATGTGTCTGAATGTATTTCTGCCAAAGGGGGCAAGGAGGCCAAGGGTATACTTGCTTTTACCACAGTGGATTTGTTCAAATGTGTCCTCTTTAACTTTATGCACTGTATGAATGTAGGTAAATATTTGTTTGTAATACTTACTTTTCCACATTACTGTAAATATGTATTTTATTGTTATTAATAATCTTTCTTCAGGGTCACTGATATTTTAATTGAATTGTAATTTGCAGTTGAATTGACCACCTCTTAACCATATACATGCCTGAGGTAAACCTAACAAAAAAAAATCAGTTATGTATTTATGGCAGCATATTACATAGGGCTGTCATGATATCAGATTTTCACAAATGAATTACACTGAGAGTCTGTAACTGTACAAATGCAAATGGAAAGAACAATTACATCTCTTACATTGCACAACTAAACTGATATTACTTACATGACCATTGTCTGACATTTAGCCCTGGCTCGGTCTCGCTTCTCAGACACTACCCAACAAATAACCAGGACAGAGAAAAAGCTTTCTAAACTAAACAGCATCACTAAAACTGCAACATACTCTCAACTATTGCAAATTCCTGATGATGGAGGTGAAAACGTTGCCAGTATAGTTTCCTTTTGCGCTTACTGTTGACCTAATGGCAGCCTGGGCTCTGTAACACCCAAAAAACCTCCTACACTGGCAAGCTAACACATTGCTTTCTCTGCCACCTATCAGGCTGGGTTAGAGTGTGAACCAGATTGTTTTGGCGCTTTATTCACAATATTACTGTATATGATATTAGCATGATCTCAATATTTCATTTTTTTTCACATTATTACATTATTATCAATAAGGGTAAGTTGTGACTCCTAATTTCACACATTTTTAGTCTCTGTGGAAGGATCTCTGAACACAGGAGGGGGTTTTGACTGATGAAATCTTTCTGAAAATGGTCACATTTTCAGAGTGCGAGTGAACAGCAGGGGCTCAGAGTTTCAGTCATTAGGGGAGATAGATAGAGAGAGAGAGAGAGAGAGAGAGAGAGAGAGAGAGAGAGAGAGACGCAGTGTAAAGTCAGTTTGATGTGACATTTAGAAGACTTAATTGCGCACACTTTTTATAGCTATACGTTTTTTTTACATGCACTAACCATATTAAATAAAGTCACTTGTCCTCTTGAATGAACTCAAAACAGATAATAAGTATGTTAAAAGTCAAATGAAATCATTTTAATTTTCATGTCTCATCGAACTACCTCTTTAATAACTGTTTGCAAAGCTTCTAGTCATACTCCTATTTTGCCTCAATGCCTCTGTGACTAATATATTTGGCATTTTAAAAAGTTGAATAAACACAACCTTTTACTACACTAAAGCTTACTGTTTAACCCAAGGCAATTCTGCCCAGAGTTATACCACAAGGCAGATCAGCTTGACAGTGTCACTGATTAAATTCTGGTCTGCTGATCTCCGGGTCAGGTTTGTTGACCACAGAACTTTGGATTTTGATCCATGGCCTGGAGTTCTAGACACTGTGTGATTCTCTTGGGCATTAGAGAAACGAGGTGGAAGAATACGAAATGGAGACAAAAGGAACAGGCCTCTAGGGTTAGACTTTCCCAACGTAAGCGTTTTCTCTGCCTGATACTGTCAGATTTCAGCATCAGTTTCCTCATTTAACTTCAGAAGAAAAATACATAAGACTCAACCGTTCCAAAAACTGTTTTGGGGCTCAGCTAATAAGCATGATCTGTGACGGTAAATTGGAGCAAGAGTTACATGAACTATAAAAGAGTAAAGCCAGGGGACATGTTGCTTCATTATATTATTTAGTAATGAGAGCACATTTGGGTCATAAGGAGATATTGACTCGGATGGCTTGTTATAGCTCATAAATGAGGGCATTTCTTTCAAACAGCCACTTAAGAGGCAGATATTGTATTACACAAATGGCACATAGAAATGAGTTTTCATTCCATAATTGTTTTCATTGTCTGTGAGTGGTTTGGTGTTTCTGCTCTTTTTCCTGACTTCTGCTTGGCCGGAGAAATGTTTTATTCAGTTCACATCCTTCACTTTCTTGAAAGATGCCTTAACGAGAACCTTCAGTACTTACACTCAGCTGACTTAATGAGCAATTAAACATTTCATTTGATGTGCGCCAGAACAGCTCAACTGATGAGTGTGAACAAGCCTAGGTGTGCAAATCTTTGCAGAAATTTACCTTAAATCCTACACTAAAAGAGCATGACCCTCTAAATCTAAATGCACCATCAGGGGGCGCAAATGAGCACATTGTGAGCTTACAGTGTTCTAACATGGCCTGATGTTAGGGTGTCTCTCTAATGCTGCATTCCCGAGACCCACTTCAAAATTCTGTTTGATGTTCATTGGAACATGCTGAAGTAATTACAGCCTTGGCTTGACTGTTCTTTTTTCCAGACACTGTTAAGAGTAGCCACTGAGAAATCACTGTCTGTACTGTAGGGGTGCAATGCAATGCCACTACTTGTATCTGTATTTGGATTTGAACTAAAAATGTAGCCAATTTCTATATTCATTTATATTATTAGTTGGCAACAGTCACCACTGAGGATTTACTGTGGAGTTTGTGTAGAGATTTTGTTTTGGAGCTCATTAAGTGTTTATTTAGCAAATGACTGATTGAGAACTTCCTTCCCTATTTGTTTTACTTAATTTTGCCTTGCCATGTCGATCCCTACGCTAGCCACCTCAAAACTAGGAAAAGGAAAAATACAGTAGTTTGTCCTGTTTATAACTACATTTATATCTGTTTAGGCTTATCTGTTAATTCTAAATAATGTATTAGTATTCAGTAATGTCTCTGCTGTGCTGACAAACATTCAGATTCAGAAACATTTCCTCCAAATTTGTTCTCCTTTTGCAGCAGTTTTAACAGGGCCTGAAGGACCCCAGCCTGTTTCCTCTCTCTCTTTCTCTCTCTCTCTCTTTCTTGCTCTTTCTTTCTCTCTCTCTCTCTCTCTCTCTCTCTCTCTCTCTCTCTCTCTCTCTCCCTCTCACTCTCACTCTCTCTCGCTTTCTCTCTCTCTCTTGCTCTCTCTCTCAGCATCGAGTCTGCAGGCACTGTTAGATTCACAGCTGACTCTCTGTCCGTTACCATGGTTTCCTTCACTTGCCACCATGGTCCTCTCTCTCTTCACTTGGATTCACTGTTATGGATGCATGCTCCCAGACAAAGCCAATCATGAGCTAGAATTTAATTACACGAGTCTTGGGCAATTGCTGTGTCAAAAACGACTATTTAATGCAATGTCAGTGGAGTAAGCTTAATCCATGGAATATGGCTGTTAATCACATTTCACGGACATGGTTTGCCCTCATTGGTGAGCTATATCTCTCTGTCTGCCTCACTGTCAGTGCTATAACTACAGAAGACACTCTCAGTCCACCACCTGGTCTATTAAAGCTTAATGGTTTGTCTAACAGTCAAACATTCTACTGTGTTACATTTTTGAGTGTCTGAGAAAACTGCTCATAATTAATAAAACATGGCCATGACTGGGTCTGCGTCCAAATTTCTGATCCAAAGCCAAGCACAGTTCATCCATTCAAGCCCCTGTGTCATCGAAATACTGTCATAGATGTGGTGAGCCAGCCAGAAGCAGCCTGCAGAACCAGGCCAAAGTCTGGAAACGACTATACATCGCATACAGACCCTGCCAGATTTTCAGATCTGCACAGTCCCAGCACTGCTCCAGAAACAGAACACTTGATTTATTGTTGTCATTTCCTGGTGACAGAGATGGAAGGGAGTCTGATCTAGATTTGGCCTAATGAGTATCCAAATTGAGTTAGCAATCCTGTACTGAGGTGTCACAGAGATGGGTTTTGAGGTCAGCAAGACCCACAGAGACATGTCGAGACAATGTTCGTGGTCTGTTCATTGATTTCCCTGCCCAGTGCTTGAAAAATGACCTAAGTAAGGTTCTCTGTGCTGTACTGGAAGAGCTGCTTTAGTCAGTGGCAAGGGAGAAAAATGATTTAAGCTCTAATATGGCCTGCCATTATTTACAGTGCTTATCTGTCCTGATGAAAGTCATTGTGTGGTAGGTTAGCCAGCTGGGTCACAGCCTGATGACATTTGCAGGTGTGGTGGATGAACAAAGTTGCCCCTCATTGCTTTTCACCCCTCACTGAGACATGACCATGTCTAATTCTCTGGAGCAATCACTCATAAGTAGATAGCTGTGGTGAAATACACAGACTTCTCTGTCTTCAAGCATGAAGCAATGCCTGTATATGGTCGTACGCTATAAGATGAAACCAGCATATAACTGCCCAGGGTGCACATCATTCTCTTTTGAGATTTCAGGAGGTTTCTTTTTCCATTCCCATTCCCACTACTAATTTTTGAGAAGGAGATTTAGAAAGTTCAATCTGAATATCACAGAGACTAATGAAAGTGACTATTTGTCATTGCGAACACACCCCATCATTCAAAGTGCACCATAATTAATTGTGACCTCTGCATTTAACCCACCCACACGTGGAGCAGTGGGACAGTACCTTGCTCAAGAGGTACGTTAGCCTTACCTCTGCCAGAACTTGAACTTGCGACCCTCCAATAACGCGGGCAAGTCCCTAACCACTAAGCTACCTCTGCCTTGCCCAAGTAATTATAAGCCAAAGTAAGGTCTTTCAAAGATATAAGCTAATGTAGAGCTCATGTTTTTGAAAGTAGTCTGAATAAATTGAAAAGAACAATTTGCAAGAACACTGAAAAGTCTGAGGCACTGTGGGATACGAGAGACAGCTGCAAAAGTGACACGAAGATTAATTTTTGTTTGTGTTTCAGACACTTCAGAGCACATGGATAAGATCAAGAGTAGTGTACCTTCTCTGTAATTTGAGATAACAGCTAAGCTTATGCTCTGAAGGCTGTTTAACATCTCCAGTCCATTAACATCAAAGTGGAAAAATGCTGAAATAAGGGAAGCTCATTCTGTACATATTTAATGCCTAATCCAAACACATGTCAGCCAAACTCAGCTCTCCTCTGCTATGACTGCTGCAGTTCCAGGCCCTGAGTGTCAGCTTAATCTAACACTGGCCTGCTAGACCTCGGCTCACATGCTATTAAATCACCACCAGCTCCAGCATGTTTCTCTGACTGAGACAGATGTCATTGTGAACCAGTTCACCCTCCTGTCCTCCCTCCCTAGCACCCACTATATATTTGCCTCAGCATCATCGCTTCCTGTAATCTTCAACTCAGCAGGAGAGTTGATGGCAAAAGTGTCTTCAAATGGTGTATCTTCTGCATCAAGAGACTCAGTTCATCAGGTTCAGGTTCATCAGAAACTTAAGTTGTCTCTTCATGCTGGAAATCTAGTGGGTTGTATGAAAAAATAGAGGGATGCATGCTTTCAAATCCAAAGAAAGAGCTAATGATTCTCCACGGCTTGAAAATGCAGAGACTTAACTAGAGGAGGAAAAAAAAAGAATGATCTTCACTAATGTTAAATATGTCTTTGTGAGATCCAGCATTATGAGGAAGGAGAAACCTCACTGAGACATTTTATACAGAAATCATGTGCAATATTTTATGAATGCCAACAAAACATTTTTCCATTACATGTTCATTCCATTACATTGTCCATAACGGAAGTAGGAGACAATAGTGTTGAAGAACTGTTGTTTGTTTCAATACTTACAAAGAGAGATCCAGGAAAACTGTCAAAGTGCTTTATGGTTGAAAGATGGATTTCGTCACACATAGTTTTAATGTAAAGGAAAAAAAAGTATAACATGAAGAATAATAATAATGTTAGATAATAATAATAATACTACTAATAATAATAATAATAAATAATACAAATAATAATGATGATTATTATTATTATATATAAAAACGAGTTTAAGATCATTGCATTATATATATATATATAATACAAACACAATGTTAAACATGTTGCAACATTAAAGATTAAATAAGAAATTTGAACTGAGAGACATAACTATTTTTTTAAATTAATAAACCAAAACATACTTGACAGCTGTTTCTTTGCAGGAAATGATGTCATTATGCAAAGCATTTTATCACTAAAAGTTGATGATTTGCTGCTGGGTGCAAATAATATATATTTTTTCATTTATTTTTTAGTTCATTGCAGTTTGTAATGAAACAAAGCTATTGCCTCTGAATTTAAATTACTATTTTATTCTCTCTTATGTACAAAACCTTGTGTGTGTGTTGGCAATAACATTTTCTGTCTAATGCATCAAAAACAGTAAGCCATTGTGTAGGAAAAGGTTATAGCAGCCAAATTCATTCCAGAATACTGTTTCTTTTTGGGACCTTGCTCTTCTTCCCACGTCCCATTACTAAGAACATTGCGATCGTCTCTGAAAGCTCTTTGCTAACTTTCTTGTTGTGTTTGTGCAGCACACCACCAGGTAATGGAAGCACCCCAGCAACTAATTTAGCCAAACTTCCTCTTCATGGTGGGTCTCACTTTGGGGGTTGATTCCCACTGTGATCTTATTCATCTTATTCTTTTTGAACCCTCTGCTTTCAGAGATGGGCAATCCCTTTAATGGACTGTGAGGCCAGTGTATTCTGTTTACACCACACTGCAATTCTCTTGGCAGGAGTTTTAAATGTATGCATCTTTCATTCTTCTGGGCCCATTCAGCAAATGACATAAAAAAAATTAATGGGACAATGTGAGCTTGAGACTGTGCAGGAAGAATAATCAAGTGTAAACTTCCTCTGTACCTCAAAGCCTGCAGGCTCTTCTTCTTTAGATCAGTGTAGTGTGACTTGTATTTAGAGCACAAGGGAGCTGACATTGTGTTCTTTAAATAACAGCAGGCTCTTCTCTTCATATCTCCCTCTGCTCTGTGTTAAAGCTATGATAGTTTTACAGTATTTTCATACACTGGTTCCACTTGCTGTTGCAGAGACACTTGAATGTGCTGGGTACTTGATGCACTCTGCTGAAGGCAGGCAAACTGTTCTGTGTGAGAAGCTGTTATTTAGCTGCTTTGCAGGGTGCATGGATTATAACAGCGATGCAATTTAGGGAGGACAAATGGGGTTCCAAAAAAATAAGTAGCATTTACCTGTGGCCACTCCTAGTCCACGGGTGGTAAGGAGGGTGGGTAAAAGTGCAGATTTTGCTGTCGGTAAGCTAACATCAGTTTAATTAGCTAACAGTTTTCTAAGATCTCCAAATTTAATAAACAGTACAAACATAGTAACCATGTACTCATTTAAAAGAATAAAGAGGAGGAAATCTAGATGGGCCAGCCACTGTAAAACATTCTTATACTGTAAGATATTATATAATTTCAGCTTCAGTATGTGAAAGACATTATCATGAATCTGAACCTTATCCTACTTAACAAGTAACCAATGAGCCTTGAATAACAAACATCAAATCTCTGATGGTTTCAGATCACTCCATCCCTAGTTCAACTTTGGAAGCAGTTCAAAAATACAAGGGACACACAGGAACATTTGGAGTGAAAAGAGAGTGTGCAATACAGTGTAAAAGACCATGGTTTGATAATACAGCTCTATCTCTGTCACTGGAAAAGACATCGATTGAAAAGAAAAGATATTGGTGCTAATATCCCCCCCAGACAGCTAACGGGAATTAGTCTTCCTGCAGCAACACCAATGTCTGGTCTAAAAAAATAGGCTGACTGCTTCTTCTTTTTCCCAGATGTGATTGAGGAGGAGAGTGACTTACCTTCTGACTGTGCTCTCACAGTCTGCTCATTTCAGACTCCTTTCTTCAGAGTAGCATGGGTCTAGAGTCATCATCATGGGGTGGGAACATTAGTTGGCTGATTTGCATATTGTGATGTGTCTTCATACTCCTGTACTGAGCTATGGTGTGCACCTGCAGCCTGAGCTGAACCAAATTGGGCGCTGCAGAAGATTGAATTTATTATTACATCCCAATATATTCTGTTTTTTTTTTTTTTTTACTGAAATCAAATATAAAAATGTAATTATTCTTTCAATTCTGCCTCCCAGCTCAAACATTGTAAACTACATCCAACTTCCCTCATTGCCAACAGTTCTGTTCAAAACTATAATTTTTAATTATTATGTAAAACAGTCATGAATTAAAAAAGTGAGCGATAGCTGTTTCTGACCCCTTCTACTTTGTGAGAAAGGTTTAATTTTTTTGACGGTCAATCTTCCCTTGCCCAATCGGTTAAATGCAATGTGGCCAATGTGCTTAAAGGTAAAATGTGAAAGATTATTTGACATTGTGAACACACCACGGCACAGCTTACAGTGCACCACAACAAAATGCAACCTCTGGATTTAACCCATCCATGTAGGAGCAGTGCTTGGGGTCGGTACCCACTCACAAAGACCTCAATGGTACCTTTACCAGTCAGGGATTTGAACTGGTGACCAGGTCACAGGGGCAACTCTCTAACCGTTACACTACCACTGCTCCATAAAATCTGATGAACTTTGCTGCATGTGCATCAGAGATTTCACCACATTGCAACTGGCTTGTGCCATGCAGATCTTGCACAACTTTTCACTGAAAGACAAATAAATAACAAAAACTAATAAATATTAATACAAATATAAAAATGAACAAACACAGCAGACTCTGCAAGTGACCACGTTCTTAAGTTTTAGGAGTGAGGAAGGGAAGGCTGGACTTGCAGGTCATGGGTAATAAAGGTTAATTTCTTAACCCTGTAAAGCTCAATATCCTGTAACTACTTTGCCAACAACAACAGTTATCTTCTCTGTACTGAGGACTAGAACGTTAAGGGGCTGAGGGGTTAATTAGTTGAATGACACATTTAAAATGAATGCATACATGTGCATGCATGAGTTCACAGCTAAAGGAGTGACAATAACGCACTGTATGTTCCCTTGGTGTCCCACAGTCCTCCCCTGGAGTCTCTCCTAATTTCCCCATGGGGCATCATGCTCCCTGCTATATGCAGACCATACAGAAATGCTGTAATTACACGCTGGTTAATGAGGCCATGTACCTCATGCTGTTTTTAGCCCTGCTTAACACACACTGGAACTGCAACAGTGTCTCCTGTACAGGAGCATGCACACACACTTGCACACCAAGCTTAATGTTCCATGTGACTTTAAAACAGCCTGTATCCCACATGAGCAGAATGTCAGGGCGAAAAGGCTTGAAGATATGCCTGAAAGGCAACAATTGCGCCTTCACTCAATGAGTCAAGAGTACTAAAACTCTTTTCTCAGTGACTGAGTCTAATCCATTTTTTTATATCTTGTGGCTTAATGTTTTTGGAGCCCCCTTTTTCCACCTACCCTCAAACTTGGAGTGCTTGTTAGGGAAGCACTAATCCAGTGTTCTGTTCACTTATTCTTTGTAATAACAATGTGCATTAACATTTATATTAGTAGACACATGTATTCATCATATTATTAACCACTTTTAAAAGGCCTAATGATCTCCATCCACCCATCCATTTTCCAACCGCTTCTTCCGTTTCCGGGTCACGGGGAAGCTGGAGACTGCAGGCCTAAGGTGGGGTTCACCCAGGATAGGAGGCCAACCTATCGCTGGGCAACATACAGACAGACAACCATTCATACACACATTCACACCTATGGGCAATTTTCCAAATCCAATCAACCTACTGCAGCCTTT
>JBBPDA010000039.1:10788908-10799467 GCA_037974385.1 Arnoldichthys spilopterus
TGAGAGAGAGAGAGAGAGAGAGAAGAGAGAGAGAGAGCAAGAGAGATAGTGTGTGAGAAAGTGATATGTAGTCTTTGTTATGGAAACAGTTCTATTCGTCCATTTATCATGAAACTATGACACACTGTAAGCAATAGCTGATGTTGAAGAAAAATAAAAAGGCAATGATCTTTCTGGTCCTATAAGAAAAGATTTTGAAATTACCAACATCTTCAAATAATTTTTCAGTAACACCCTCCCTCTACTGGACCACCATAAACAGCATCTCTTTGCCAGCAATTTTGCTCCCTTCATACACAAGGATTTCTGCCATTTCATAACATCATCACCATGGCTTATGAGCGATTAACTATGTTTCACAAGCCTACATGCCTCCAGTGTGAAGTGTTTGTTGAATGGCGTGCAATACAACACCACTTCTCTCTTTGGCAAATGAGCATCATGCAATCAGTGGTCATTACAGTTGAAAACCTGAACCACAAGACCATCTGCTATTGTCTTACTGTCCAGGAACATCTAAGCAATGGAAGTGGTTAGTGTCAGTCAGAGTCCTTGACAGGGGAAGTCCAGGATTTTGTCATGTGAGATTTCTTACAGTCGAAGCACAGGTTTACAGCTGTCCTTATGTGCCTCATAAAAATGCTTCCTTCAAGGACAAAAGCAGCTAACTGTCATTTACTGACCCATGGCTGGACATTCTTAAAAAAGATTGTGGCAGATATTTCATAATTGACAATTTTACATTTATAAAGACAATAAATATAACAGTACACTTACAAGCTACAATTACCAGCTAATTGACAATATTTTTATACTTATCTGAATTCCATTTAATTTACCTGTACTCTTTAATGTAAGTGATTAGATAAAACATTTAGATTCTTTGAATTTTATGTAGATTCTTTTAGCTTCACAATTTTTTTTAGACTGATACATCTTATTTACAAGAACACTTCCTTAAAGAACCACTCGATGAAAGATTCAATAAGGAACTAAAAGTTGTTCCACTATGGTATCGCTCCAAAAAAACCTTTTTGACACATTTTTATTTTTGAGTGCAGATTGCAGCTCAAAACCAGCACACTTGTAATGAATATGATTCAAGTTGAGTGTGATGACAGATATACACAAAACTACACAAGCATTCCTGCCATACTAACTAAGGTTTCTTTTTTGAGGCACCACCATTCAGTCCATTCCTACATATGTCTTTTTTCAGATGTGCTCTGGCCAATGGCAGGCGGGAGGGGGCTGGATTGGACCACTCTTCACACTGCCTGTCTTTTAAAACTCTGTTCTCTCAGAAATGTGCAACATTTATCAGACTTGGTTTGAAGGACAGGGGAGCTGTAACCCACCTGTGCAATTCTTTTCTGTCGAGTCTGTCAGAGAAGAATTTATTTTTTTAACCTTCTGAGCAGAAAAGGCTGCTGAAGTTTGCTTGTGAGAGTGGCACCATGTGGAAGTGGTCATGGGTGGCACTGATACTGTGCTCCGTCTTCACTTTGGCTCAAGGTATGTCAATAATATTAGATTTTCAAGTACGGGATTCATTTATTATGCCAATGATTATACTTAAAAGTTGAACTGGAAGGTGTAATTTGTTTTGTTGGGGAAAATAATTATTCACAGAATTTACTTGATTCAAATATACACATTGGTTTTACATCAATAAAATATATTACATCAACATCGTTTCTGTTTTTTACTTTAATTAGTTTTGTCAATGATTGTACAGTATATTTTATCAATATGGAACCAATGTACACATTATAATGAAGCAAATTACTATTACTGTTTTTTTCCCCAGAGGTGGCTGTTCAGATTTTTTTGATTTTATCCTCTGAGGTGGTGCTGTATTTTCAGATGTGTTTGACATTTCTGAAGTGGAGCTTTTTTATTTAGAGATCAGGCTAAAATTAATTGTGAGATAAATTCTTACCTTCTTGACCGTGGCTGCTTCTCACTTTTATATGTAACTGTGATTCCTTATAATTCAGTATAACAGCAGACAACAACATAACATTCACGACATTCAGTCAAAGTCAGACAATTGAGTAAATGACCCTTTTTTTTATGCTTTTGTTTTGCCATATATTCATTTATATTGTCATATACAGAAATGTTTTTCTTAATGAAAAATTTCTTAGGGCAGTTGTTTCTAATGTTGGTCCTGAAGCCCGACAGCTGTGCATATTTTACACTTTTCCCTTTTTCTAACACTTTATTCAACTAATCAGCTAAATATTACACCTTTCCTGGGTAGAAGCAGGTGTTTTAGAGCAGAAAAAAACACTTAAATGTGCAGGGCAGAGGGGTTCCATAACCAGGGTTGCTTTAGGGACCCAAAAATGGGTCTGCTATGGCATCATGCAAAGAACCTTTTCTGGCCCTCATTTGAAAGAGTACACACTTAACATTAAAATAATGTCACAGAAGAACAAAAAAAACACATTTAGTAGTTTAGATGAATGGTTCTTTAAATAATAATTTTTACATAGCTATTAAAAGAAACTTTGACGTAATATTGATTTTTTGTCTCCATCTGTAGAACTTTTTGTCCCCGTTTAACCTCCACAAACTCCTTTACTGACAGTTAAGATGGACAGTTCAGACGTGTATGGGCACGGAATAAAATTTAGACTCCACTTCCACCCTTTTGATTCATGCTTAAATGGAATATCTGCGAGCGGGAAGGGCAACCCATCTTTCTGTCACACCACTCGGCCATCCTCTGTCACTTGCTCTCATCTCTGCTCCACCTCAATTCTTGCGGAATTTATTACCTGTTTCCTAACTACAGGAGACAGCTGCAGCTCCGGCAGAATGGAAAATCGGTGGACGACAGTGGTGCGGCCTTTAAATCAGAGTTTTAAATAACCAGATGTCACTCAACCATTCAGTAATGAGCTGTAAGCCTCTGTGGCCTGTGCCAGGCTGGCCCGTCCGTGACAGGGCGAGGCCATTTTCAGCACGCTTAAAGTAAATATTGCGGCTCGCTCATCTGCCCCAGTAAAACGATTCATTCTCCAGATGCTTGCCCCAGGCCTGAGCTCAACTCCACTAGCCACGATCCTCCCCTGAGGAAGATATCTATCTCAGGCACTTTGATGTGGGATAGGAAGCAAGAGCTGGAAGAGAGAGCTTAATCAAAGCAAATTTGTCAGAGGTTACGCGTCGTAAATTTCCCTCTGAGGCAAGGTGCTGATCTGGGTGAACATCTAGAAGTTCTTCTCCAATAAGCCATGTCAGAGCGTACATATCTCACTGATGTCCAGACAGTACGATAAGAAACGGAAAGAAACACCACACCACATTTTAAATTCCCAGAGGTAGCATTGTGGCAAGCTTTCTGTCATTTTTCAATGCTGGAAGACAGTCCAATTTGGGATAATGGGGCGCAGATGCATCTGACCCAAACCCAAAGATGAGAGGAGGCTGCGGAATGTCCTGTCGGTGGCTCCTAATCTCGTCCTGAACCCAATCAGACAGTTCAGACGCATCAGACAAACCTCAACATCTGAACGTACCTCGGCTAGGACACGAGCCAAAGGGGCAAAACTGCTACCACATGTCTACCGACCATGAGTAAACACGCATACAGGCTCAAAAGATCTTCTTGGCTCTTGGTCACATTCATTAATACATGATGGGATGTGGAATGTGGTCAGGAGAACGGCAGCTGGCCACGGTTCCCGTCTGCCTGATTTCGAACAAATAAGTGCTTGTTACTGGGCTTCCATAAGATGCCAGGGGAGTGTAAAAGAGCTTTCCAGTGCCACCCCTGTTATTACACTTAAGCGTAATGCTGCAGCTGAGCTGCATCTACAACGTACCACTCCACAAACCTCAGTTTATCCAAGGGCTTACATAACATTACATTATCTTGTACGAGTGTCTGGAATACTCGAAGGCCTGTAGAAAGGATTATATAAGTGCCAGCTAAAATTTGGCACAGAAGTTCCTACAGAAGCTCTTTTTTTTCCGTAACAAATTTAAAGGTGAATTATTTTTATTAGCTCCTGTCTAAAACAGGAACACTTGTAAAAGGCAATACCCTTTTAAAGCTCCCACATTGAAAATAACATGAATAGATTGTTTGTACCGGTGTTCAGCTGGGCATAGTTCAGACTTCATAAGGTGACGTAAGAAGTCCTGGAAAGGCACTGGTAAAGGTGAACTTTCACAATAAAACTGGAATAAGCTACGGGGATCAGAGGACCTATAATTGCCTCCTTTAAGTAGCCGATGCTTCCCAGAATAAATGCAGCAGTAGCCTCTTTGTTATGAAAGTAACGAGGACACCCGCACCCTGCTCAAAGATGCTGGCATGCTTTTGGCTGCCACTAACCTATTGTTTCCAGTGCACCATAAATTTTGACACAGCTAAACCCCTCCAACACTCATGCACACTAGTGCAGCAGTATCATATTACTGTGCTGAGTTATTATTGGAAGGAAGATGGATGTTGACTGAATTATTAAAAGTTACTCCTGGCAAATCAGTCAGTACAGTACAATACAGATTGTAAATATGTCGACAGGTTGGTCAGATTCATAGGGTTTAAAATCTTGCTGTTCTGAATCCACTTAGATGTGATAAACTAAGAAATGAAAGCCCACTACAGCACAATCAGTAATATAAGACTGGGCAAGACATTTTGAAGAAGAGTCCAATAAACATGGCATTAACTCTATTGAAGCAATAACTTCTCCACAGCATGTGAGCACTAGGGTTAGGAAATATCATTAATAATTACATTATGATACTCTTTTCTGTCTGTTGCCTGTAAACGACAACCACCAAGGTATAGTAACTGCTAAAATGACATAGTAACTCATTTGATGTCACTTAATTATTCCATTTTGCAAATTGTTTGATTTAAGCTCCGGTTAGTTCTGTTCATTTATTTTTTTACAAATAATTTTAGTTATTTCACAAGCATTTTAAATGTCATTACTGTTTGCAAACCAAAATATCATAATATGTGTCTTGTAAAAATGTTTTCTGCATCTACCCTTAATGTGGACATACAGGCCTTTCTCTGGCTCTAAACCTGCCATTTCAGAAAGATCTGAGGGTGTCAGGAAGCCCCCCACCGGTTAACCTGTGAGGGACCCACTCTATTGGAGAGGTGTGCAACCACACAAAACCATTGGGGAGTACACTACTCTGGCAGATTTTACACAGACCCTGACACGTCTGCTGTAGATAAGCACTTCAGTGTGTGCACTGAGAATAGAGCCAGTAATGATCAACTGTCAAGGCACTGCACTATTTCTAGTGGGGGAAGTACGGTTTGGCTACATTTGCTGGACATGTCACTGCTGAAAGAACGTCCCGTGTGCACAGGTTTTTCTGAATAGATTTTCTCCTCACTTGTAGAAATGAAATCATTTAAAGTCTAAAGATTTATATTAATAAATGCTGCATTTATGAATAGTAGTTGAAACTCTTTTAGGTTTTAGGTAGGTGGTCTGGTGAAACCCACATACAGGCAAGCAGTAAAAGTGTGCCAGTGTGTTCATGACTCAGATGGAAACCACAGATGATCACAGCCTGCTCTCTCTCATTCCATCTCTGCTCCAGGAACATCTGCCTTTCAGGTGTCGCCAATAGTTCTGGTTCCACAACATATTTACGAGATTTCTCAGAGTGACCATAGATATAGATGTAATGTAACAAAAATGTATTTCAATGTTCACACAGTTTTAAAAAGAACTTTTTCATTCTGTGAGGATAATAATTTTGTTCATAATGTTCAATATGAAAAATACCAGATTTTTACCCCAAACATTTTTCGGTTTTAAGGTTTTAAAAACATTCTCAAAATTGAAAGGTTCTTTTTCAATTGAAGGGTTTTTCCAAGAAACTTTATATTATGTAAAGGTTCTTTAAATATTAAACCGATTTTTCACTCTCAAATTTTTTTTTTTTTTTACAAAAATAGTTCTTTAGAACAATCCAATGGACAGTTTGTTTTATAGAACCAAAAATGTCATGCAAAGAACCATCTTGTTACCTTTATTTGAAGAGTGTAGGGATTTTAAAAAATGACATTTTTAATTTCAGTTTGTTTGAACAGAGCTAACCCTTAGAAGAATCCTTAAAATGGTTAAGAACCTTTATAGTCTTGATTGTTATTTATTTAAATGGTTCTTCACACTTACCCTCATTACAAAAATGTTTTTACTTTAACAATGCCCAGTGTAGCCTATGTGACATCACTTTAACAAATGTAGGCCTACATGAAAATTAACAGTTACATGAATGTTAACAGTTAACCATATTCAAAATTAGATTGAAAAATTTCACTGTTCATTATTACATTCTGTGAATAACATTTCAAATTTGGTTTCCCTTCTCTGTACTGTTTGCAACCTCAGCCTACATCATACACTTCAATGATCTGGATGACTGTAAGCAATCATATAGTTCTACATCAGCACCTTTAGTTTGAAAAGTGTGATTACGTATGACCACATGCCTCTCTGTATAGCTCTTCAGAAAGGAGGTCATGGAACAGAGGATAGACGAAATAGCGTACATCTGATATAATTAGACTACAGCACTTTTCCATATGTGTGCAAGAGCTCTTGCTCTTGGTTGGATGTTTTTTTTCACGAGACAGCTTATGGTGCACAGAAGTGAGAGAAGCCCTTCTGTTGACCATCACTGGATTGGGTATCAGGTGCTCACACGCATCTGGCTGGAGATAATCCAGATGAGCTATTGACACCTCTGACTGTTGAGGTAGTATAAGTACACCAGACTGCCATTTAGACTCATGATGGCACCATGACAAAAAACACTGAAAAGGCAGACACCCAAGGGACAGCACTTGAAGATCAAGTGTCTTCTACAGACTTCCCCTTGAAAGCTAACATTCCATCTGCATTCACAGACACACATGCAACCTAAGGAACATGCTGGGTATAGACTGCAAACAGCAACGTTTTCAAGAACTAATATCTAAAAATGTGGTGATTGAGTATGGGCTAAATTGTGTAACAGGAATGTCACTTTAGATAAAAGTGTCTGCCAAATGAAGAAGCTCTCACAGTTATATTGAATCATTTTCAAACCCTTATCAATTTCTTTTTTTTTTACATTGTGTGTTTCATGATGATTGAACCAACAAAAATGATTCAATTTGACATTAAATGGAATCTTGTTACAATTAATTTGACCAGTTTTCTTATGAGAATGTAATGCTATTCCTTTCTCTTCCCACCTGCAGGTTCTAGCTGGAACAACTCACAGATACGAAAGTCCAGCCAAAGGACCAGAAGCACAAAGTTGGCCTACAACAGCATCCTCGAACCTCAGACCACAGGTCATTATGGCTGAACTAATGTTCTTTTAGTGTTGTAGACAGTTCATCTGTGTGTCATGAGCATTCACTGCTCTGATGATGAACTGGAACTAATAATGAATAATACCTGTGGCAAGTGAAGTCACCATCTAACACACAAAATCATATGAAAGAAGTGTGATTTCCTGCAGTGTGAGTTATGAAATAATTAGAACCATCAGTGCTTCCTGACTTTGAGCCCATGTAATACAGGCACATTGTCAATGTGATGCAGAAGTAATGACACACTGGCTGTTTTTAATTGAAACAAGAGGAGCAGTTGGTGTTGTTTTTTTAACAGCTTTCCTTGGCATTCATAATGCTGTGCTAAAAGCAAGAACTGTACCAAAAAGGAAGGCTTAGAGAGAAAGGAGAAAGCACTTCAAAATAGTTACTCTGTATCTCTATGGCAGTGGTTCTCACTGCTGGTCCTGACGTGCTCTACATATTTTGGGATTTTCTCTGAACTAGCATACCTGATCCGACCAATTACATACCTTACTGGGTTGAAGAGACTGCACTGAATATGCAGGTACTCCAAGACCTAGATTAGCAAACACTGGTATAAAGCTCCAACAGTATATACTACACATTTTTTGTTTTACTTTTTAATGTGTTGTTTTCATTCAGTAAGTTCACTTTTTCAAACAAATTACACAGTGTGGTGTAATACATTATCACTGTTAAAATTAAAAAGTTATACATTAGTGCAAAAACAACCACATTTCAACACATTTTTAAAGAAAAATGTTTCAGAAATGTACATTTTTTGAAGAAAAATGTTGGATATGGGCTCTGTAAGTTTCCTATGCTGATTTAATGCATAAAATGCTTCTACTCATGTGTCTTATTTGGATTTTTAGCATTTTACTTTAAACCAAAATAATCCCAATAAATAAAGAATATTATCTAAACAAGCGTCAGAGCCTGTGCTGATAAATGGTGGCTGTACTAAAAAGGTCCAATGCAGAGAGCTTCTAGAACTGACACTTTTTTTTTTAATCAAGAGCATGAGTTAAGTTTCATCTTCCCACCTCTGGTGCTTTGTGACACAGGAGTGACAGAGTGGACATCCTGGTTCAACATTGATCACCCGGGTGGAAATGGAGACTATGAGAGGCTGGAGGCCATTCGCTTCTATTACAGAGAAAGGGTGTGTGCACGGCCCGTGGCCATGGAGGTCCGCACTACTGACTGGGTAGCTGCTGCCGACACTGGGGAGATTGTGCATTCCAGCCTGGAGAAGGGCTTCTGGTGCATCAATAGAGAACAGCCGTATGGGCGCATCTGCTCCAACTACCATGTGCGATTCCAGTGTCCACCAGGTACCATTAGTCAAGCAATAATCAGTAACAGTAGCTTCCTTTCTGCTGTGGGCTATGACCCAGACTGTACAAGACAGAGATGGATTAGTGTTTAAGGGCTTTTTATAAAGAAAAGATGGATTTACCTGCTATTTTACCATTTCCTTAGTTCAAGTGTACTGGACAGACTGGAGCGCATGGGGTCCTTGTTCAACTACTGCCTGCAATGATGTGGGCATCCAGGTGCGTCGGCGGAAATGCTTGAGCACACAGCCTCTGCCTGTGCTGCTCACACCAACCTGCCCTGGCCCACACACTGAGCGCAGAGAGTGCTCTACTCCACCGTGCCAAGGTAACCAGCCAAGCAAAATGAATTTAAATTAGAAGGGGCTGCCACTTACTTAAGTAGTGAAAAATGCAGTACCAACAAAAGGTTTGGAAGCATTTGTCAGATTCATGATTTTTATTATATATGCAATTTAAACTGATTCAGAGTAGACTTAAATAGACAAGGCAAGGTAAACGTATTTAGTATCGTCATTCGGTGTGCTTTACAGGGATAGAGTAAGAATAAATGCATAAAAATAAAAGCAAGATATACAAATACACAGTTAAATTAATACTAAAGAATACAAGTGTAAGTTTAAATAATTAAAATAAATAAATAGATAAAAGTACAAGGTTGTCAAGTAGGGGGACAAAAACAAGATGATAACAGATTTATCAAAAAGATTATGGATATGATAAAAGAAATAAGTAAAATGAAAAAGTTCAAAGATAATAAAGTAAAAGAATCTCAGTTCCACTAACTGACCAGCTCCTGTCCAGCTACGAGACCCAGGCTGATATTCAGTGACAGATCACTAAGCACTTGAGGACTGGAGTAATGTGCATTTTGAGTAAGCTGTAGCTGTCTAATGGTTTTTTTGGGGGGGGGCATTGAGAAGAGAACTGCAATTGGAAATCGTGCAGTACATAAAGACATGAATATATAAAATAAACTAGGCACCAAAATGATATTTTTTATGTTTTTTACATTCTACAACTCAGAAATAATGCATTCATGACTAAAAAAAGGACAACTTTACATTAGGAAATCTGGGGTATTTATATTAATTAATGGTTTAAAATAGATATTTGCAGAGCCAGGACATTGTATAAAGACTTGTTGTTGACTAAGGGAGGCTTTCTTTGGGGCATTAAGTCCTTGATGTTTTAATGATGCATGTGGTTTCCACTCGTTAGGCTTAATTATAACACGTTTCCATGGCAAAGCCTTGTAGTCTTTGATCAAGAAATCAATGTAGCACCCCTTCAAAGACTTTTATCCATGCAGATTATCCAGACAGGCTGATGTGATCCTTAAAAGGTCAGACTTGTAAACTCACTGCAGCATTCCCCTGTCTCTTGTCCAAGCAGCCAAGTGGAGTCAGTGGGGGTTGTGGAGCACTTGCTCAGTGACCTGTGGAGAGGGTCAACGAGGTAGACGGAGAACGTGCATCAAATCATCAAACAAGGTCAAATGCACAGGGAGGCCAAGAGAAGTCCAGAAGTGTGGAAATACGCCATGTCCAGGTGCAGCATGCATTAAAACACACATGCACTTTGTTGGTTAACAATTATGCATTGTAAGTCATTTATTGCTGCACAGTTTATCACCCCCGTCTACTCCATCCATCAATGGAACAGGACCACCACTGGGCTCCCACTGACCACATAATAAGATAATTTAAAATAAGATAAGATAAGAGATAAGAGAACCTTTATTAGTCTCACAAGTGGGAAATTTGCATAGTTACAGCAGTACAAAAGGTAAGAGCAGTAATAAAGCAATAATTAAAAAAACTATACAGCACAATAAGTAGAAGAGAAAACTTTACAAAAAATATAAATAGACATGT
>JBBPDA010000039.1:10803206-10813740 GCA_037974385.1 Arnoldichthys spilopterus
ACAAAAAGTGTGCATGATGAAAGATAACTTTCTATAGCTTCCATATATATTCCATATATTCATATTGCACTGTTAAAAATAATTTCCACCAGTGCAACACAAACTTACATGCCATGTGTGCTCAGAATGGGCCATATCCTGAACAATATCTGGGATGTGGTCTTACACTGGTCCCTTTCCATTGCTGTAAGGGGTAGACAGGGGTCGGTGAAATGTACAGTTGCAATCTGTACTTGTAAACCTAAGTACAAATTTTCAATAAAATGGCCAACAATGTGAACAGAACAAAATTAAGTATTATCTTGGAATAAACATTTTTTGTGTGTGTGTGTGTTTGTCTGTGTGTGTGTGCATATTTTAGTAACATGTCAAATCGTCTGTCCTGAGGGACGTCCCAGTGAGGACTGCAGCCACTGTGTATGTGAGGGACAAACACTGCAGGGAGAAGTTCTGAGTGTAACCGGGGTCCCAGTGTCTGGAGCCATCATAACTGTTTCAGACCAGCCCAAGTTTATCCGAACCCATACTGATGCTAAGGGTCTGTTCAAAATCTCTGGCATGTGCACAGGCCCTGAGACCAGACTACTCTTCAGCAAAGAGAAGTTTGCCCCTGCCACTGTCCCTGTTTTCAGCAACAGCAGTGAGAGCCTCTGGATACGGGCTGTTCTCAGGTCCTCAGGTAAGCCCAGTGAAGCATTTACTTATAATGAATAAAAGGCAAATTAACCACAGTGAGCATTAACTGACAGCACACCATTGGGGAACCAAGAATAACATTCTCTGGAGTAATCATTTCTGGAGGCCATTTTATGAAAAATGAAAACAGACAGTGTGTTCAGGTGATTACAGCAGTTGCAGATGCATTTTATTAGAGTAGATGCTTCAGCGCGTTTATAGCAGTTGGAACCTTTCTGCCTTACAGAGAAGCCATACATTGTAAACCATCCAGAGGACAAAGTACGATATGAAGGACAACGTGTGATTCTTTGCTGCAAAGCAACAGGGACACCCAGCCCTGACAAATATTACTGGTAAGAAAATAATCCTGTTTTTAATTTAACATCTGATTCTTTAATGAAATTCTCGCACTAGCATTAACTCTCTTAGAATACTTTATTATATTATTCCAATAGAAGTGTGTATTTATGTAATGTATACATTGTATTTATACATTTATATAATGAATTAAACTGCTCAAAATTGTGGAATCATAAACTCAGAAGTTTAAGAGAAAAGTTCAGAGAAAAATACAAACAGCAAAGGTTTTCTTTCTATTTAGGTATTTTCTTAATAAGTAAGAAAACTGTTTAACATCTAAAAAATTTAATTATAATATAATTTAATCTAAATGGCTCATTTTTCAAAATTAGTGATTAGATAACAAGATAATTAAAACATTGTCGTGTCTAATTTCAGATATTTTTGTTTACACAAGTGATTCCACTATTTTGACTTGCACATTTACATTTACCTACAAATCATATTCAGCATTAAAAAGACTGAACCCATACTGAACCGATTAATACATCATCATCCCATTGATTCTTGTTTTTGTATTTCATTGCTAAGAACCTGCAGAAATCATGACCGAGTTCTAAAGGTTCTAGAGGTATTAATTAAAAGCTTGCAACCTGCATTTGTTTAGTTTATTTTAATAATAATTCATATGAAATCACAACATACTTTTGTTAATTACTGTGAATTCTAAGAGTTAGTGATATATTTTATAGTGCTGTTGACTAATTTTTCTATCAGGTATCACAATGGAACCTTGCTGGACCAGAAAATGTACAAGTATGAAGAAAATTTGGTTTTACGTGATCTGAAACCAGAACAATCGGGGCAGTATCACTGTAAAGCCAGCAGTCTGACAGGCAGCATCAAATCCACTCCAGCCTTCTTAAATGTCTTTGGTAAGTACGGAATGAGTCCCTCCATGTACTTGTAGCGATATGGGGAAATCATTATTATATTTGTGTCAATTACAGTAAAAAGTGGAAAACCATATCCTGAAATACTTTGGTCTTAAATTTAGATTATCAGCATGATGGCAAGGAACATTTTCTGAAGTTTATGTTGGTACCGATTCTTTTCAATGTAAAGAACTGATGGCAGGAAGTTACCATGGCCACAGTAAAACATCAAATCCCACTGCACTGGAGTTCTGCATACTGATGTGAAATCCAAGACTCTCTATAAATCCTCTTTTTTTTGGTGTGCGTCTCGTCAGACGGGTATGCGTTTCCACATCAGTGCACATAACTACACATTGTGCAAATTCCCATGTTGCTTGTTATCCCAGATTATAGATGGACAAAAAAGAGTCTGGTGCATGGTGTGTTAAAACAATCAGCCACAGGTTTCTTCTGAAGGATCACTCTGCCTTTGACTCATTGCAGCACATGAAATACACTTCAGTGAATGAACACAATCATGTATCATTCCAGAGTTATGAATGCAGAGTGATGAATGTGAGTCATGCCTAATGGTGTGTTGTAATTCATTACAGTAATAGAATATTTTCCCATAATGTTCGTTCTCTCATATTCATTCAGACTACATGGGAGCTTTCTTTAAGATGAATTATTAGCTTTTACAGTAGGGGTATAATGTGGTAATTATGTCTCTCCTTCTGACTACAGTTATTCATTTGAAGACACTGGAGACTGTTAAGTCTGCCATGAGTTCATAAACTTGCCAACATTCGGACAAATCATCCTTCACTGTTTTTTTGTCCACCTCTGAATGCTAAGTGAATAAAATTATTGCTATATTAATATAAGGATTTACTAATGTTAATTGATTGATTAATTAAGTGTAATCTAAAAACACAATAATGAGTGCAAAATACAAGTGGAAGCACAGGAATGAACTCTGGCAATAGTGTTAAAATTGATATATGAAAGCAAGAAAATGTCCAAAAAACAAAAAACGCAGTAAAAAGAACCCACAAATTGCAGTTCAACAGGGGACAGAGTGTGTGCTAAGAGGTTCCTGTAATTGTTAAATTGTCACTTAACTGGCATTATTTGTCGTTTACTAACTAATTCTGTTTAAGTGACATTATGATATTATTTTTGCAAGTACAGGTTCATTTCAGTTCTTATCTCTCATATGCTGCAACTGTCCCACCATTACATATGTAAACAATTTGCAAGTTGTCTTTTTTGACTTTTTGTATTGGCCTGCCTTTGTATTGTAATTGTGTTTTGTTATGCCATTGTTATTTGCTGATTTGTTGCAGCTGTGCCTTGCAACTTTGTTTATATGCCTTCAGACATGATATTTGTTTGCAGGCTTTGTCTTTTGCCTTTGTTTTGACAGTGTAAGCCATGATAATTATGCTGAAAGAACAAAAATAGACTATACAATGAGGAAGAAAGCATGTGTGGCATACATTTCATATATTGAGTAAACTTCTCTTTTCTTGTTCTGCAGCCAAAGGAACTCCAGCATGTAATGTTTCACCAGAAAGCCACCTGATTAGACTGCCATTTGACTGTAAGCAGTCAGATACAAATTCAAAGTTCTTCAATGCTGGACGTTGTCCTCACAACAAATGCTCTGGATCCCTGGACTTTGACCTACGATGCAAAGATGCATCTAGTTTTTGCTGTGGGGTGAAGCAAATGGAGGCAAAGGAGATTAACTGTGGGAGATACACTCTGCCAATTAAAGTTGTGAGTGAATGTGGCTGCCACAGGTGTGTTGAGCCCAAAATTTTGGTTCGAGGTAGGGTGGTTGCTGCTGACAACAATGAGCCTTTGCGATTTGGACACATCTTCATGGGAAAGGAACGAATAGGAACGACAGGATATCAGGGTGGATTCACAATTCAGGTTCCTTCTGACACCCAACGGCTAGTTGTGAACTTTGTGGACCCATCACAACGGTTCATTGATACTCTCAAAGTATTTCTCTTTGATAAAAAGAGTGGCTCAATATACCATGATGTAAAAATAATGAGAAAGCAAGAACCAGTTGACATCAATGCTGGAGAGACCAACACTATTTATCTGGGTGACATAAAAGGTGAAGATCCCATTGGCCAGCTAGTCATACCTCCCAACTCCTTTCACAAAAACACTGGGGAAACATATGAGGGCACAGTTAAAGCTAGCGTGACATTCTTTGATCCACGCAACATCACAACAGCTGCTGCTGCTCCAGGAGACTTAAACTTTGTGGGTGATGAGGGTGACATTCTCCCTCTGAGGACATATGGAATGTTTTCTGTGGATTTCAGGGATGAAGCAAACCAAGAAGTTCTCGGAGCTGGTGAAGTCCAAGTGCTTCTTGACACAGAGCATGTCAAAATGCAAGAGCACATTCCTACAATGAAACTATGGTCTCTCAATCCAGACACTGGTATCTGGGAGGAAGAGGGTAACTTCCAACCTACTCAGGTTACTACTGGTGGAACTAACAGAAGAAAAAGAGAGGAACGCACTTTCTTGATTGGAAACATGGAAATCAGAGAACGCAGGTTGTTCAACTTGGATGTTCCTGAAAGTAGGCGTTGCTACGTCAAGGTGCGAGCATACATGAGTGACAAGTTCCTGCCTACTGAACAACTTGAAGGAGTGGTAATCAACCTAATAAACCTAGAGCCCAAACCTGGCTACTCCTCAAATCCTAGAGCTTGGGGACGCTTTGACAGTGTGATAACAGGACATAATGGAGCTTGTCTCCCTGCTTTCTGTGATGCTCAGAGGCCTGATGCATACACAGCTTATGTCACTGCTATAATGGGGGGTGAAGAACTTGAGGCAGCCCCTTCCTCACCAAAGATGAATCCTAATATCATTGGTGTGTCACAACCATACTTAGACAAGTTAGATTACCAGCGTTCAGATCATGAGGATCTGGCACTTAAAAAAACAGCCTTCAGAATAAATTTAGCCAAACCTAATCCTAATAATCTGGATGAAACCAATGGACCTATATATCCTTATCAAAGTTTAATTGCATGTGAAAATGCACCTGTTGATGCAAATCATTTCCGTTTCTTCCGTGTGGAGAAAGATAAATATGAGTACAATGTGGTACCTTTTGAAGAGAGTGATCTCACAACATGGACTGGGGATTACTTGTCCTGGTGGCCCAATCCACAGGAGTTTAGAGCATGCTATATCAAAGTTAAGATCCATGGGGCAATAGAAGTAATGGTTAGGTCAAGGAACCTTGGGGGCACCCATCCAAGGACCAGAGGTCAACTGTATGGAATTCGAGACATCCGCAGTACTCGTGACCTGAACCATCCCAACACTTCTGCTGCTTGCCTGGAGTTCAAGTGCAGCGGAATGCTTTTTAACCAAGGAGCTGTTGACCGATCTCTTATTACTGTCCTTCCACAAGGCAACTGTCGGCGAATAGGCATCAACAGTCTCCTGCAGGAGTATCTTACAAAACACCCACCTGTTCTCCAGAACAACGAGTCTCATGCATTTAACATGTTAGCTCCTGTGGACCCTCTGGGCCACAACTATGGAATCTACACTGTCACAGACCAGAATCCACGAATTGCCAAGGAGATTGCTATAGGTCGCTGCTTTGATGGAACATCAGATGGCTTCTCCAGGGAGATGAAGTCAGATTCCGGAGTGGCTTTAACTTTCAGCTGCCCAAAAAGAACTGTTAACCGTGAGAGTCTGTTCCAGCGCTTGCAAACGAATCCTGGCCAAACCTTGGCACAGATGGCTCGGGACATGAGGGAATCACAGGGAACGCAGACCAGAAGAGGGTCAGTCCAGGTAGTGGCATATCCATCTGGCCAACAGGGCAGGACCCCGGGCCGCAGAACAAGTATCGCCAATAGGAGGAGAACTGGTACATGGACTCAACCAAGGCAATAGATCCAGCTTAAGGTGAGTCATTTATTTTTTCATTAATAGCAACAATATTTTCATTGACTAGTTGTGAGGATCTAATTGTGGATCTGACTGGGAATTAACTAGTTTGTCCTCTCATCTATGTAAAGGTGATTGGAGAGATGCAAGACGAAGACATGAGATTCACAAAGATGACGATGGAAATGACAAACTTGGTCAGTCTAGGCATGTTGGATACTCATTGTTTTCTCAAACAAGACCCATTTATTTGTCACAAACCCTGTTTCAAGCAAAATGACATGTTCTGTCAGGACTCTGCAGGAAAATGATCTGTTTCTTCATTCTGAAAAAAAAGATCACTTGACTTTTTATATATTCAGGGTAAATTTTTCAAATGGAACTTTTTTCAGGATTAATACATTTATTTATTACAGTTTTTTAAATGGTCCACACTCACAAAAATCTTTGGGTTCGGGTTTAGGTTCTTCTTTTGTGAGTTTAGTATTTCAACAAGCCAAATAAATCCTTGATTATGGATTGCTTTCATGGTCATCTTTATTAATACCCCCTAATGGCCTAAGATGTAATGACAGATCACTCCTGCTATTCTGTCAAAGACATTACTGTAAGAGAGGACACATATGGGGTGCAATAGATCAGACTTTTAATGATGCAAGAAAGGATGCTTCTCTGTCTTCTCCTTTTTCTCAAATAAGCACAAGAATATTCCAGATGTAACCCAGCCATACTTCAGTCTGACCAAAGCTGAACTAACATTAGCCAATGACAGCAGATCTTGCCAGTACACTAAACAAAACCCAAGACTGGGGAGACAACACAGCCTTTAGTCAGAATTTGTATATTTTTCAAGAAAATACCAAAATTGGCCCAATATTAAAAACTACCTCTTGAACATTTCCAACAGAAATCAGTTTCCCAGTCTATATCACCCTTGTACATGACAGTGAATTAGCATGTTTAATGCCATGGTTTGTATATTGGTTGTATTTTTTCTTGTAGGTGTCTGTCTGTTTTTTAACGTGCAATAATTCTGAAAATGACTTGAGAGCCCTTACCTAAAAACCTGTCATGAGCCAGTCAATTCCAGGACTGTTACATGTTGGGCTTAATCCTATGCAAGTTTAAATATGTTTTAAAAACTATGATTTGCTTGCTTCCTGTCTATTGCTACAGAATCTCAGCATCCTGCTAAGCTCTAAACCTAAAAAGGCTATCTTCAGAGTGCTCTTGTAGGAGCTATTTCACAATGTTTAACCATTACCACAGTAGAGATCACTTATAGATCAAACAGCAAGCAATATTTTTGCACATTTTAGCTGATTTTTTATTTTTATTTTTTGATTTATTTCTAACCAATGACAAACCTATGCAGATGCAATTGTTTGGTGTTCCAACACCCTATGAATAAATACTTGAGGATGAAAACGGTTTGAGAAATGTGTGAAAATGTTTTACACATGTACCATTCACACAGTATCACCTAGAGGGCAGTGGACTGTATTTAAGGAAATATTTGTATAAATGAAGTGAGCATTTACTATGATTTTTTTGTTTGTTTCAGGTAAGGTTGTGTAACTGCCATTAGAAAGAGGATCTTTTGCATGTGGTTCACAGGCCAGTACAATGGGCTTATAGACACAAATCAAGAAACATAAGGTTAAATGGATATTTAATAAGAGATAATGAGGTGACAGTTGTTTGTACAATTTTCTGAGTCAAGTCTGAGTCTTGTATAATTCTGCTTGCATCAAGGCATCATTCTTGAAACAAGGAAAATTGTACAATATATAATCACCTAATTAATAAGTTAAAACAAGTGAAAATTAGAATTAAATGGAATTACCTTATAATGTTCTTCAAATAAAACAATTAGTAGCATTAAATATGTTCATGAGATTTAATGAATTTTCAGCTGCCTATACATCATGTTTTAAGTGAATAAAGTATGTTACCATAGACTAAGAGACTTTTGGTAATTGGACATATTGGACATAATTGGACAACCCCATAGAACAAAAGGATCTTTCACACAAAGGCTTTTTCAATAGAACCGTCAATAACGTTTGCTACTATCAGACTCCAGACTCTATTTTAATTTTTTAAGCTAGTTTGAAGCCCTGTTTTGTTAAATATAATATACAAACACATATATTTTGCCATAACCTATGAGGTAAACACGCCAGCCCCATGCCCTGCTGGGAAATCAGCAACTGTTAAAAAAAAACAACAATTAAGTTTTTAATTAAGTTGATTATATCTGTTGGATCTAAATGGACAATTAAATTCATCTCTTAATATCCATCATTGTTAAGTAATACATTAGCTTTGCTTTACTAAATAGCTGGTTTGCTAAGATTGCTTTTGCAGTGTCTTATTTTCTACAGTGAAAAAGCATGGATGGGATTTTTTTCTGACAGACAACTGATGGGAACCATCACCACCAATCAAATACCACTACAGTCAATTATATAGTGCTTTTTCCCCAGATGTGCATGTGCATATGTTACCAAGACTCTGGACATTTACAGAAGATGTTAGTAAATCAACCCTCACCCAGAGTAACCCTGAGAGCACAGGAGACAACAGGACAAGAGCCAGAGAAATGATTTAGCATCATGACTTCAAATTGCAGAAAACGTCTCATACCATCTGTGGAGTCAGGGGTGTTGACAGGATAGTTGTTAAAACTCCCCCCTAGACCAACTGTAATCACAGACTTTGGGAAAAAAATATGGCAGATATTTGTGACATTTTCTTATTTGCACAGATTTTAGCAAGAGATGTTCTGTGGTTATTTTTAAGCTCACAGTTTGCACCACATGTTTTTGCAGACTCTGCAAACATAAAGGAAACCAAGACTAACACCAACAGTGGTCTGAGCATTTCCTGGCCTAATTAGAATATAAATGTGTCACCAATCTTACAGGCTTTAACCAAACACAATAAACATTTAATTTAAAAAATAGTCTTTTAGGTTAAGGTTTTTGACCTTATTGGTGATTATGCCCTAATATCTGTCAGTCAAACCAGTAAACCATTTTATAAGTTACCTGCTGAATGTACCTACAGTAGTCTTCAGTCCCTGATTCGCTTCATGCAGCATGGCTATATTTACAGGCAACTGGAACAGAAAGATAATAACCAATTATACTGACACAGTGCAGAAACAGCGACTTGGCTTTAGTTACCTTTTAAAATTCACTGAGCCATGACTACATATATATGTCCTCTTCTCAACAGTCTGGCTGGTCTCAGGGAGACCATAACTTATTCAGGAAGATCCTTTGGCCCATCTCCACCACTGTCATACTTTAATGTAAGTGCTATTGTTGCCACTGTTGAGTCTGGAAAATATCTCTGGTCTTACCAAAAGCATTTTATAGATCACTCAATGGAATTCCCACCATAATCTTTTCATGACTTGTATTGCATCACACTGGCAACCTTGTGATCAGATAAGTGGTGTATGTGTAAACTGTTCGTCATAATGTCTGTTTGCAGACGCTGTAAATAAAGATTTCCTGAGAACATATTCACTTGTCATCCTATAGTGTATAGATCTCCAAGAATGAAAAATAGGTATAAAAACAAGCACTCAGTTTGAATAAGCATAATTATTCAAGGTTTGTAGGCCTTAAGTTCATATACAGTACACAGGTCAACTCTAGTAATGTATTACAGTTAAGTGCATAAGCTTGAAAACCCTGGTTTACTTATGTTTTGTTAATTTTGTAAGTAAATATAAGACAAGAGTTTTCTCATTAGTACATTTATACATGATATGTTCATGCAAACATTAGTGTACAGTTTCTATTTTTTTGCAAAACCTAAAATAATGGAAAAAATAAAACTTTTTAAATATGTCATGCTCCAGGTTCCTCCCACTGTCCAAAGGCTTGCGCCAGGTTGATTAGATTCTCTTAATTGCCCATAGGTGTGTGTGTGTGAGTGTGTGTGAATGGTTGTCTGTCTTTATGTTGCCCTGTGATGGGTTGGCCCCTCTGTCCTGGGTGAACCCTGCCTTGGGCCTGTAGTCAGCTGGGATTGGCTCCAGCTTCCCTGCGACCCAGAAGAGAAAGAAGCGGTTTAGAAGACGGATGGATGGATGTTAAATTCAGCAAATAAATAGTAATTGTACATTGAAATGCAGAAGTGTGTTCTTTGCAGAGGATGTGGAATTATTTTCACTTAGAAAATAAACAAAATCTGTCATCTGACCATGTGTACACATACTTCCATACTCGACTGTACATTATACAAATTCATGTAAAATAAATTGGTGCATTTTAATGAACCCATATATTTTTACACTCCTGCTTGTAAGGTTATAAATACGTAATGAACAACTTACATAAACATCATCAGAAATGAGCTCCTTTCCTATATGCTGTCAAATCCTTGGGGTTTATTTCACAAACGTGTTGCTTTAGCTAATAGAAAAGAACATTTTGAAAAAGTGGAAGTGGGGAATATTATACATATGCACAGCATGTCCAATAGCTGGCACACATGCACACACTATGAATGACTAAAGGAGATGTAAAATATTTGGTTAAGTGACTCAATGCCTAATTCTAAGGTATTAGGTTCTGCATTTAGATCTTCTTCTGCATATGCAGAGGAACTATGCTGTCATCTTGTGTGAGAGAGCATAAATTATGGTACTACAGAAGCAGGTTTGG
>JBBPDA010000039.1:10815952-10844669 GCA_037974385.1 Arnoldichthys spilopterus
TGTTTAAAAACTTATGTTTATTCGTTTAAAATGATCCAGATGAAAGAATGAATTATGAGCATGAACCATGTTCTCTTAGTTTGTTTTTATCTCTTTTTTTGCCTGTTAGTGCAATTTAACATCTAAGTTACAACCAAACCCAGCAAAAATGGTGAATTCAGGGCTCTTCAGTGACACAACCATGTAAGCATTGGCTCTACCATTGAGAGATTGTGAGCTCAGTCACCTGTAATGCTGGGAGTCCGTTCGAATGAGGTTGTACTTCAACCGATGTAACGGAATTGGTTAGTTTTCTCCTCCAACTGTGATAAGCTGTCCAGTGGCTAAATGAAAAGATGTGGTGGTGCTTCAGATGATTGCATGCTAGCATTAAGCCTTTCAGTGCTGGCATGATCTTGTGATGGATGAGACCTGACTACTATTTAGAACTGGACACAACTAAATTAAGGTAAAAGCCGCTGAATGAAGGCCCATTAAGGGGCCAGAACAGCTCTTATTGGTGAGCTAAACCAACTGACCTGACTTGAAAAGACCTGGAATGCCCACCACTAGCAGCGTCAGTGTTGTTGCTGGATGGAAAATAGTTCTTATATCCTAACAACAATGGTTCTTTAGCCAGAAACTACCAACTGATGACAGACTAGCACAAACTGAAAAAAGAGGAAAAAGATTAGCTTTAGTCTCTAACTGTATATACTGTATATACTGTATATATGACGTGCACCAACAAGGCAGGTTTGTCTGATACAATGTATTAATATCTTCAACAAAGACTTCTGCTAGAAGATTCAGAAATTTTGTAGTTTGGACAGACCTGTCTGAGATCAATATGATAGACTGAAGACATTTTAGTTGTAGAAAATGCTTTTTTTTTTTTTACCACAACTCCAGCATGTAGTGTGTCATATTGCATAACACACTTTGTGCAAGTTTACCACTTATGATCTATGTTCTAACATCGCATTGAGAAACTTCCAGCTTCCTTATTTGTGAAAAAAGAGCTTAACATGGCTATTAATCACTTTAAATATTTGATCAGTACAGTCATATGCAAAGTGGGTTTGCTCCCACTATAAATGTCAAATTGTGCTTTGTTGATTTTTTGTTTTTTTAGTATAAGTGACTATGCATCCTCTTTTTTAGTGCACAATGACTGTTTTACTCGTAACCAATTAAATCAGATCAGATGGTGACCACAGCAATAGAAAGGAGCTATAAACCGCATCAGAGGCTATTTTTATTACAATGGCCACAACTGTCAAAAAGAATTGAAGGAATGACAAAAGGAAGGCTGATGCTATCAAGAAGGTTTGGGATTTTTTTGTGTTGAAAAGAGCAAACACCATTTCAACACATTTTCATATTTTGATTTATTTTATTCAGCAAAAACTGTCACTATCATTTATTTTGTTTATATGAAATATATTGATAATATATTTATATATGTTGTTCATGCTTGTGCAGACTGTGAATTCAGTTCCCTTATTTCTGTTTGTCGCTTTGCAGGGCAGTCACCAAAAGAGGAACAAGAAAAGTAGAATAATTACCTCAGACTGTGAACCACAGCATGCCTTCACACAGTAGGCCAGTTCTTTGGTCAAAAATGACTCAAGATAAGCACATGCTACATCTTGATATCATAAAGGTACCAACTCAATCTCCCTGCGTAAATCTCACATGTTAAACTGTTCAGTTTCAGAGCCAAGAGTAATTTGCTGTTTTCTCACCATTTCAGATGGCAAAGCTTTAAAACAGTGCAATAAATTGGTGGGCGCTTATTATGTTCTTTGAATTTAATTAGAGTTGCCCAGATTTTCCATTAGGTAAGTTTGAAATAAAGCAGACAAGAGCTTTTAGCTCACTGGAAGGCAAACAGTCAGGCGGTCATGTTAAGCTTGTCTATACTCTGTTGCGCACAAATTCTCCTAGAGTGAGTCATCCCTTTTTCAACTTTCTGTAGAGTATAGTGTGTACTGTGTACACAAAGAAACAGTGTTATGTTTTGTGTGGAGATAGGGGCATTAATTTCCAAATGTGCCAAAAATCTCACGTCCCATGTCAGGACATTCAAGTCTCAAGGTGGGTCCCAAGGCAGTACAGACAAGTCTCCAACTGAGTCACAGGTCTTGAACTGAAAAGACCTAAAGTAAATAAATCCTAGTTAATAGTAGCATATTGTACGGTAGTATATTAAGTTAATATTAAAGTTTTTTATTATTCTTATTAAAATTGCACTCTCAAAAATACTCAATCCATGGTACATGGACAGACATGATGAATAATATAATATAGCTATAATATAGCCCATACAAAAGTCACACATATTTTGTGTACAAAACACAAGTAAAAGCATTAATAATGTTGACACGGAATTTTTTTTTCACATGTGAAAAAAACATGAATGTTGAAAAAAATCATCTTCAAATCCATCTTTGAAGTAATACGTTAACAAAACAAATAATATTTAAAAATTATTTGGTGATTTTTGGGATCACACCCTAGACCCACCCATTTCTTACATTGCTTGGCCATAAGAATAAACAGAGCTGACTTACAGTGTAGCTTACTAGTGTCAGCCTGCACTGTTTATTCTGGCATGCAACAGAACCAAGGGTCAGCTGCAAACTTCCAAATGACATATCATAATGACTACAACCATCTGAACATAAAAAGAAATGCTAATTTTAACTTAACAACAAATATTAGACCCCAAAATGACTAATTAAACTATGTTTAAAGAAAGAGATAAAGTTGAATTGTGAACCTGAGTTTTTACTGTGGAAATCATTTAAGAGAAAGCTCAGGATTGGTTAAACTCTTGAGAAAATAGCAAGTTAGCCTGAACATTAGTACAGTAAGCTGAGAGTTTAAGTCAAATATTGATGAAGTTTGCTTGTCATTTGAAGTAAACTTCAGTTCTCATGCTTTCCTTACTAGTCCTCCAGACTAAATAAGCTAATCGCAACCACAGTAGTTGAGTACAGTGTTGTCTGCACCTTTGGGTCTTGAGTCATAAGGCTCAATTCAGAGTCTTTTGCATTCAAGTCAAAGTCAAATTGTTTGTCTTCTTGAGTTTTCTAGAGTCATCAAATTTGTGACGCATCCAACTTCAAGTCAAATGACCTCACCTGTTAATATTCAAATCTATTTGCGCTAGGTGTTTTAGATGTTTTTATTGCATTATAAGATTTCATGTTAATCACAATCGAACACTCACCAATTATATTAAACGTTACTGGCAGATCATGTGCACAGGGATTTGTTCAGTGGTGTTAGGAAATGTTGATGACTGTGACATTCCTTTTACAAGCTTCATTGTGTAAGGACTGTGGTAATGACATCACAACTTATATCATAACTGATATCTTGCCAGCATACAATTGGAGACAGTGCTATGAAGAGTCATGCTGTATGGATATATTAATACTACTTATAAAATGATGAGTGTAATTAGAACATCTGGAGCGCTGTACAAGCTAATGACACATAACGTAACCCCTGCAAACCTTGACATGATATTTTTTTCCTTCTACAAGCTTTGCTCATCCATCACCAGCATCCATATGCTCCCTTTTAGAAACATGGCTGTCTCTGTAGCAACCAGCCTCAAAAGTTCCTTAACTTACGAGCCAGGCCCAGACAACTGAACTATCCAAAAAATATGGTTTTCATTAATGGGATTATAAAACAAACAGAAACTTTATATTAAACCAACAAAAATCACTCAGGAGCATGTCTGCGAACAAAAAAAGTCTTGCTCGCAATTAGTGTAGCGATCCAACAGCTGAGATGTGATTAAAAATAACTGTACAAATGATAGGCTTGTCTTTGATGAGGGTAGGTTCTCCACTGTGCCTCAGGAGCTGGAGATTTATAGTGGCATCCATCGTCCACTTCAGCCGCCGCCGCTCTTAGCCAGACGCGATCAAGTTGTACAGGGAATTGAACAGGAAACAAAAGCCCAGCTTTGAACTCTGTCTCCTGCCTCACAGAAAACAACATTCGGCCCTTTGAGAACAGCCTGATTAGGGTTCAACCTGGGTGCACGTGTGTTTCTTTGGACAAAGGTTTTAGAATGCAGGATGAAGGAATGGTCAGTCAGAGAGGTATCACCAATTTGGTAGCCTTACATACTCGAAAGGAATATTTACTTATAACACAGCCAACAAAAATGCTTACATCACCAACACTCTGGTCTGAAAACAAAACATTTTCCTTCAAAGGGAAAATGTGGTTGGCAGAACTGCTGTTTGGAGAATCATTTTACTGCTGGGAAAACAATATAGATAGCAAATTATATCTTGAATTGACAAAATTGGCATGCAACAAGACCTGCTTCATAGGCTATCAGCAATGAATGATGGTGTGCAGCTGCAGGTGCCCGGCAGACTCCAGCTGAGCGACGGTGATGAGGCCAGCATGTGGACACATCCTGGATCAAGCAGGAAGTGGAGATACTGATGGATGCCTCCTAAATTTCCTAACTCTTTTTGGGAGCTGAAGTGAGATCAGGGGCGGAAGAGAAACTCTCAACCTCTGTGTCTGGGTCACTGAGGGAGCACTAAGGGAACATGGTTTTCTGTGAGGTTTTGTTAGTACTGTTAACTGTGTTTCTCTGTAATGCATCAAAATAACATGTGGCTTAGAGTGGGTGGGGGATTTGGGGTTTGAAACCCTTGAAAGTTCCTGAAAGTTTCAAATGGTCATTAATGAATGCAGTGCAGGTAAAGCACAGCATATTATAGCTTATAAAATGTCATAAATAGTATTTCGATAAACTGGTGACCACGAATGTCAGCAAATTGATCATCAATAAGTTCTTCTTATTTTGCCACATCACATGAATACTTTGTGTGTGTCAGTCTCATTTAGTGGTTCAACTTAATAAAGTGAGAACCAAGATTAACCAGCATTAGAGTAGTTACTCATTACAAATGACTCACTACTTCTCTTAAACATTAATGGGATTAGTTTACTCATTGCTTTCTGGAAAACGTAATGCCACAATTCATTATTTTACTAGACCTCAGTACTCTCAGGACCCACACAACCCACCTGTACCAAGAAGAAAGCAGAAATGAGAACTCAGTAATCCTTTCAGTGCTTTATTTAGCAAGGTTGTTAGATTTCAGAAATTAAGGAGTCCATTTAAATTCGAAGTGATGGGAACAATTTGGAAACAAAGAGTAATTTGAAGCCTAAAAAATGCTTTTCGGGTCACCCCTGTGTTTGACCTTAGCAAGGAAATTTGGAGAGCTTGTGCTTATGTTTGATGTAGCTATATTTTCTGGGGTTCTTTTGCATTTGTGATAGCAGAATATCTACCAGCTTTCATATTTACTCCTGATTACCAAATACCAAGACTGTAAAATATAAACACATGCAGACATACACCCTGTATATGTTTGTAAAAACAGAATGACGATTGCTTCTTTTAAAAGTGGTACAAAAATGGCTCTTGTGGCTTCATAGATTGGCCTTAACACAAAGCAGATTTTGAGTTGTTTTGGGGTTTTTTTGTTTGAGGCCTAAAAAAGGTGAAAGCTTCCGTAACTTTACTATTTTGAGGTTACCTTGTGTCTTAATCATAGAAATAAAGGCAAATTGTTTTGCTACCTGTGCACAGATTTACTACTTCTACGAAAATAACAATAAAGGAGAATGTTGCACCAAAAAAGTGAGACAGAAAGAACTACTGAAGTACTGACTTTCTCATTCTTGAGTATGCAGCGAATAGCTGATATCCCAGCCAATCTGGAAGTGGCCCAGCCAGAATAATTTTTAAATGATGGCATGGTTCTCTATCGCATTAGGATTTCCATTACCCAGATCAGGGATTCACAAGTAAATGTGTAATGTTCCAAGTAATCTTTTTCTGGAGGTCTATAGAACATGCAGTATAAATAGCAGTAAAAGCAGTACAAATGCTCCAAATGAGCAAAACAGCTTACTATAGAGTTGAATGAAGAAGTATCTATAAACCAAAATATTCTTATAACTGAGCAAATGCAGTACACATTTCCATTTATGGTCAGTCATGTCAGTATTTTAAATTAAGTGTTCCTTTAATTAAAAAAAGTTGTGTATTCTTATTTATTCAAATGACAAAGAAGGGCTTCTGGGAACCATGACAGAGCTAGGCCTTTGATTCTAAAATTAAAAAATGTAAATTCTCCCAATTTCTCCTTTACCTACTATGGATTTTCTAACACTATATTAGTGCTAAGGTAATGCTGGTGCACATGATGATTCTTTGCCATTCTAGATTAAAACCTTGTACAAGACAGTCCATTGTAACAGACATCAACATTTATTGATTGTATGTTGCAGTTTTACAGTGACTCTTTAAAAAAGTTGTTTTATTTCTTTCAATTTGTTTGTTAATCAAATTCAAAGCAACTGTGCAGTAACATCTGCATAAAAATGTTAGGTATTGCATCACTGAATGACAATATTCATAAGGGCTATATGACACAAACCTAAACCTTTCATGACACATTTGTTCCACTGAACATCAATAGTCATAACATGTTCTGAGAGTAAATGACATCAATGGACTAAAACACACTTTCTGACCTTTGATTTTTGTTGAATAAGCCTTAGTAAATGTTTGTCTAGATTATTGCCAGTTGTCATGAAAGGTTTATACATGTGTCATGTAGCCTTTATGAATGCTGTAGGTTTCTGGATAAATACTGGCCTTAAATGAAGTGTTACTTCTTTGACTGTATCTGAATGTCTTTTGGAGTCCAACGTTTCTTTTTAGTTTAAATCCTTACAACTGATTTACTGCAAAAAATAATGTAGATGCTTGCAAAACATGCACCTGCTACATTTATCTTTTCTGTTTTTTTGTGATACATATGCAGTACTGCTCTACAGGATGCCTTGGCTTTAGGTTTTATCAGCATTATCTTCACAGGATACATCGATATCATATGGGCTTTGAGGTTTTGGTGAAGTAAAAGCAGATAAAGCAGATAGGCCTACTTCCCTTTTTGACAAGGTGTTCTGAGAGTCACTGTAAATGTTGCAGCAATAAAACATTCTACCAGGAAATACGTTTCTCCTAAACTTTTCAAATCAAAGGACAGACAATGGATGAACCACCTGTGCAACTGTACCCAGATGCTAGCACATTATAGGCCGTATAGGCCAACCGTAGTTATTATGCAAGCAGAAGTTCAGGAAAAATATCTCAAAAGAGCTAGCTGTTTTTGAGTCTGCACCTTGGCTTGGGTGATGACTCTTAAGCTTGTAATAGTCATGACCCCTTATTTTTCTCTAGTTTCTGACCTTCAGCAGAACCAGTGTTTGTAATGACTTTAGCAAATGGATGTGTGAAATCTCAATTTCTTTTATAGGTAGAATGATTTCACTCACATTTTCTAGGATTTTACTCTGCCATGTTATTGCTGTATCTGTGTACTGTGTTGCACTTCAGCATTATAATGTTCTTCTTATTAGGAGACCAAAAATAATTTGGCAAAAGGATCATTACTAAATAAAACTGGCAGGGAAGCAGGTCCTTTGGAATCAATGACTGCATGAAATCCAAAATCCATCTATATTCCATATGCAGATTTCACTTGTATGTGGGGCTCCTTGTTGAAGGTTAAAACTTCAAACAGTATGAAAGGTCATCCACACATACCACCATATTTTTGTAGATGGGGTGATAAGCAATTTATCTAGGGTTAGGGTTAGTCATATATAAGTCATATTTAAATTAATATCTCAACTTTTTTAAAAATGTTTTGCTGGCATTCAGTTCTAAATAAGCATATATTTTGCATAAAACAATAACATTTCTGTTTCAGCACATGATATGTTTCTTTGTTCAATTCTCAATTAAATATTAATTTTTAGGATTTGCAAATCATTGCATTCTGTTTTTTTTGTACATTTTACACAGTGTCCCAACTTTTTTGAAATCAGGTTTGTACAGGTTTTTCTAATGCATTAAATATTCAGTGTATCTTTAAGCAGGTAAAAAAAAATCATATTTCCTTTTGGGGGGTGCTACAGGTTCTAAGAATTTCAGAAATGTTTTTTTCCTACTGTGATAAGGCCATTATACTTTTAATATTACTGTGTCAATATATTGAGCTTATTGGCTTGTGTAAGTATGGATCTGTAAATTTTTAAATGTTTATAATTCTTGCAGAATATAACTTAATGTTCTCTTATGCTGTACATTGTAATGCATTTCGTATGTATGAGTTGTGTTGTTATCTTCTTTACTACGGCATATCTGCCCACCTTCTAATAGAAACAGGGAGGTGAAAGAATGAAAGAAGAATTTTAAATCATTACAAATTCTTTTGGCACTTTGTCCATTTAAATAATCTTTTTTAATACCAGACATTTTTACTTTTGGAAAGTCAATGTAGTTTACCTGAATTTGAGTTATCAGTGCATCAAATAAGATGCTGCATTTGAAAGAATATGAATACATTTTATGTTTTTTTTATTTTACTTAATATTGATTTCTTAAAAATAAGCATACAACCCCCCCCCAAAAAACACAAAAAAACATGTGACCCCCTAAAAACAAAAGCAACAAAAACCTTTGTTGTGGGTAAACTGTAAAATGATTTCTGTGGTCTGATAGGTTGTTTGCCAGTGGAAGTGGAAATCAGACAGTGATGGTGCACACTTTTGTGAACTTTCTGTCTGCATTTATCCCATCCTAAACACACCGGTAGTGAACACACACACAACAGGAGTAGGAGCGGTAAGTGGGCTACTCACCTGTTTTTGGGTTTGGTGCGTTACCCAAGGGCACTTGGGCTGTGAATGTAGAAGGGGAAAATCACTGTTTACTTACACTGCCTTCTTGCTGGTTCAGTTCCTTGTAACCCTCCAATCCCAAGCCCTCTTCTCTAAACATTAGGCCATGGCTGCCCCAACACCCTTCATTTTTAAGAATGTATATTGCACCCTCCTGACAGCAGTCACCTATAACGATGGTTCTGTTGCATTACCAAACAAAAGCTTTCCATTATATTACTGCTCTTTTGCAAGCTCCTGCAGTGGAGCTCATCCCTCAAACTTGACAAGTGCTCCCATTAGAGCTCTTTTAGCATAGTTCACCCTTTCTTACTACCAGTCTCTCTCTACTGGGCCTCAGGCTTTGTTAGATCATGACTGGTTCCCACATTAGGGTCTGATCCGAATAGCTCTGTCTGTGATCCGAATATCATATTTAAGAACTCTGCAGAATTCCAAACATCTGGGGCATGGATCATTATGACAAAAAGGACAGTCATAGTGTATTGCTTCTCACATTACAAATATGAACATTTAACAATAACATGTAATTAAGAAAGATTAAGAACAAAGAACATATAGTACTAAGTTTTAAAAGTCTTGCGTTTAAAGGTTATATAAAGTCTCTGACAGCCATTGGGCAGTATCTCCCTGAAGAGCAATATGTAGTAATGGATTCTCCACTGTCCGTACATTTGGACAACAGTTGTTTTTTTGGTCATCGGCTTGGGATTCTTAGGAAGGGAACTCATGAATGACAACCTTCTTATTGAAATGGAATACTGAGACACTTATGCCTGGTGTGGTTTTGTAGAACTAATGTCTAGCCACAACATTACCTCACTGGAGTAACCTTCAGCAAACAATACCTTACCATCAACTTCATGCAAAATGAAATACTGTCTCACCATATAAGTATAGGTTCACTGTCACAGTAGTCTCAGCATTATTTTAGACCACATTCAGGCCAATATTAGTAGTATACCAGCTGCCAGTAAAAATGTCAGTTACTGAACATGGAGCCACATTAAAACATAATAAGTAAGTAAGTAAGTAAAGCAAAGGTTTCTCCATTGGATCATGGTTGGAGATTTGCAGAAGATGGTAGCATATTAGCATAACCAAATTTCCAAAAATGCAGATATCATTTCAATGTCAATAATCTATTTTGAAGGCATACCGGAAGAAAGCATTTTCTTTCATCTAAATACATATGTAAGCATTTGAAGTTCACTAGATACTACTGGACCTTTGACAGGAACCAGGATGAGTCAAAATATGCCTTTTGACATTAAACCGGCAGAGAATCGACCATGTTTTTGGGCTGTTTTTCCCCCTAAAGTTCTGGGTACCTTGTTAGGATACATAGCATTATGGACTTCATGAAGTACATGAGAATTTTAATCACAAAATGGCTCTCTCTGCCAAAAATCTACAACTGGGTAAAGCGTGGATTTTTTGGCAAGACAATGATGAAAAACATATGTATAAATCCACACAAAATTGGTTTAGTGACCGCAGAATTCCTTGCTCGATATTCTTCGATCTCACAGAGCATTATAGGAGAACAGGCACAGAAGTACTAATAGCAGATTGCCAATTCTATGTGATGGATTTTGTTAAACAAATGTTTTTCAGTTTTCTTAGACTAACTTTACTTCAATAACAGGCTGAAATTTGTCTCATACTTTTAAGTGTGAAATTAAGCTAATTGATCAAAAATATTTTTTATGACAATTTTCCTAACATTAATCAGGAGTTCCAGCAATTTTGACTATGTGAAATATATCCTGAAGGATAATGAGCTGCAATAGCATCATAGTGGTTATTGAGGCCTGCTGTTGTTGTGAAAACAACAAAAAAGAAATAAGAAGAAGAAGAAGAAGAATGACTAAAACAATGACTAAATGCTGGAAAACAGAAAGACATAGCATTCTTCCCATGCTCTTTGGTGACTCTCCATCAATGGCCTGTTTTCTCCATCCTCTTGGTCCTCTAATGATCAACGCAGGCCGTCTGCTTCACATGAGTCCCCTTCTCCAAACAAGAGCCTTCTGCATATCCATTCTCTTTTGTTTCACTCATTCCTTTGGCCTTTATGTTTTCTCATTCAGTTCTACTTTCAAATAACTGCCCTTTCTCTCAGTAATACTCAGAATACCTGTTCAGAGTGCTTTCAGGGTCTTTCCAGGCTTCACCAGGAAAAATATAGTCATATCCAGGATTTTTTCTTTTTTAAGCACTCATAACTGCTTTGAAGAAGGCATTCTCTTAAAACACCTCATCACACATGAAGTGAGCTCTGTTAAAACTGCACTGGTGTTTGTCCGTCCCATTGAAAATGACATGATAAGAATGACCTTTTGTGCTTTTTAGATTGCTTTCTTTCAAATTTAAGAGCTCAAAAAATCTGAAATTAAAACATTTTACTCCAATTTGTGACTGTTAAAACCTCGTAACCTCAAAATAATCACATGCATAAATATGAATATTGTCCAATTGAGTACTTGGATACTGTCCACTTCTTCACCAGGACAGGAAAGGGTTGAAAAGGTGCAATTTAATGATAAACATGCTGTATATAAATAAGCTGAATCATTTAAAATGGTAATCACATTGCAGTTTACATTTTTGTGAAATGGATTAATGGATAGAAATAATGAAATAATAAATAAAAGAAATTGCACACAAATGATGAGTAAACCAGAAATGAGATCAATTGCTGTGGTTTTGTAATTATAACTGTTTTCAGTTTAAATTAGCTAATCAGTAATATGACATATTTTGACGAAAACTTTCCAACCCATGGTCTTCATGTATAACAGAAGTGTTTGTCAGTGTCAAAAGCAGCTCTTGCACTTTCCTTGGCCTTTCTAAATCGAGTCAAACCTAAAAACAGAGATAGACAAGTCTGGCTTCAGAAAGTAAAAGTCCTGTCAGGTTTTCTTTTCACAACTTAACTGTATTCTTCATCAGGTAACATGAAGAACTAATGTGGAAAGTCTAGCAAGGCTTTTGCTTTCTGAACTTGTTCACCTCTGTCCTCCATCTTGACTGTACCCTTAAAGATAAATGGACCAAATAAAGGGGTCTTAGAGCAATGCCAGAAAAAAATACATTTGGTTTTCTAAAAAGAACCATGTTTGAAAGTATGAGAAAAATTTCAAAGGCCTTAAGAATCTTCACATAATATATAAGTTCCTAACCAGCTTAAGGCTAAGCATTACATCATGTGAAGGTTCTCAAAATTTAAATACTGTAGGTTTTTTTTTACTCACACATCTCATTTACAAAATGGTTCTATAAGCAGCCACCCACTGTAAAGTTCTTTTGGGGACCAAAAGTGGTTCTTCAATGGTATTGCACAAAGAATATTTTTTGGCATCTTAGTTTTTAAGAATGTAGACCACATCTGGGCAAGCATTTAGCCTTCTTCTACTTCTTTGTCTTCTGCTCTAAAAATATGTATTAGCTTACATTGCCATTAATTATTTTTCCTTGCACACATGCTAAAAATACAACACTTCATTCTCACAACTCTACTTACACGGCAAGAAATAAATCTGGTAGTCTGTGCCTTTCTTAAACAAGAAAAGCACCCTGCAAGAACCCAAGAGTAACTTCTGCTTTGCTGTCAGTTAACCCTCCCATAGATTGGCTTAGGTTTTGTATTCCTGTGGGCCCATTTTTTCCTGTATTTCACAGAGTCCATATCTGGTCTTTCAACATTAGCTAACTTTAAAGAGAGCGTATGATTAGAGCTTGCATACTGTGCCATTGAGTGGGGAAGCCCATGAGAGCTTGCTTACCATGTGCCATTGAGTGGGGAAGCCCATGGTGGCCTGGTCCTCTTTATGTGGCCCTTCATGTAGAAACAATGTACACCCGTGAGTGACAGAAAAATCCTATTTCTTAACAATAGACAATGCCAATTAGCTTCCACCAGCACTACACACTGCCCTGATGTCTGTTTATCTCCATGTTATTTACAATGGAGCTCATTAAAAGTTTTCCTTCCCTGCAGCTTGATATCTTTATTATTTATAACTCTGAAATCTAAAAATGTAATCTAATATAAACATTTAGGTTAGCTTTAGATGCAAGTAGGTGGAGTGGCATGCCTGGAGAGTGTCAACTTGTTTGAAACTCAGCAACAGCAAGTAAACAAGCATTTATAATTTTTTTATTTATTGAAATTAATTTTCAAAAAACTCTTCTTAGATTCTGGTTACAGCACTGACCTGAGAAATGTTCAGAAACATTGTTAAGCGGATACATGGAGAATCAGTTTGATCTCCATTTTCATTTAAGTGAAGCAACACATGCTAAACAAGGTGGTTTAGCAACTCAGAGCCTTATCTGATCTTTCACTATGTATTTGACTTCTCATTGGTCCATTCTTCATCAACAGCATACTGATGGGGGATGGGAGAGTGTTCTTTTATATGACAACCCCCTTCCATTCTTTGCTTAGAGGCAAAAAAAGTTCCTTTCTTTCACCTCATGAGAAGTTTTAAATCTTGCTGATTCAGCCCTGACTGAACCTACAGTAAATGATTGTTACAAATTTTCCTCCAATATGTTATTATGGCCATCATTTGATACATTTGAATATGGAGCCCTTGTTTGAAGTGAATGCACACCATATGTTTTGTGGATCAAAAATTGAGGGCCAAAACATCCAAGAGTTGACACAGCCTAATTTATGCCTCTGAAGCCTTATGCATGTCTCTGGTCTTTGTCTACAGGGCTTGTTAGAATGGCTCCATTTTGGTGATTTTTTGGCAGACCTTTTTCTTGTTTAGCGTCATTATTTCCATTGATTGCAATCCGTCCATGTCTGCACAGCACCCCTTTGTCAGCCATCCAGAGCAGATCTTAGCAATTCAATATCTTCATCATTTAGGATGTTTGTTCAGTCAGGTTCGCTGGTGTGCCAGGGATTACATTTCCTTGCGGTTACATTTGTTGCAAACTCTTTCAGTATGAGCGTAAAAAAGCATTAAGCAGAAACACTAAAGACGTTGCTCACAGTCTCACAGCTCTATTGCAAAAAGCACGCCTCCGAGAACCAGCTGAAGCAGGTTCACCACTTCTGGCTCAAATGCGAAAAACATGAGATCATGAACTACTTCTTATTCAGTGCCTGCCAGCATGAATGAAACATAGACTCATGTCTTCTCAGTAACATCAGAGTTGGAACTACTGTTTGTCATGAATGTCTTATCAGTCTGAGTGAGCAAAGGCTTGAGAGAAAGTGCAGAAACACTGCTGTAGTCTGTTTTGCAAAGGCAATTTAAGCTCAAAAAGGATGTTCAAGGATTCAAGGATATGACCATTTGCTATGCAGTTATTTGTGGTCAACAAAACCACCAGCTCTACATTGCTTTCAACCAAAGGTGTGAACATTAGTTCTGTGCTTGCAAACAGTAATGTTTTATTAGTTTGTTATTCAGAAAAGTCACAGCTTGCAGCTAAGTGCCCAGTGTAAAAACAGGCAGACACTGCAGTGATTTTAATCCGATGAAATGAAAGGCCCTCTTTAATTGTCCGGACCCAGAACTCAAAGAATAACAAAACCTGCCTGTAAACATGGCTGTGCTGCATGTTGTTGTTGTTATTGTTGAGTGTAGTACTTGTGGCATAATAGCAATGAGCAATTTGCTCCGGGACCAATAAAGTTTTCTGATTCTGATTCTAATAATGCTTTTGCAAGTATTTAGGGTATGACCTTAAAATGTAGGCTGTATATGGGCTCATGCTTATTTCTGCACAAAAGTCTTGGAAATGACCCCTTTTGGTAACATTTCTGCAACTCCAGAAGTGCTCCTGAGTGTCCAATTTTTTATAGGTTCAACTTAAAAGGGAATAAATTCAAGTCCATAAAATGTAGTGCAGCCTTCATAGTCAATGCTCTTGCTCTGCAGTGGAGCTATGTGTCTTCTGCCCTTCTCTAGACCAGAAAGCATCTGTTTGGCAGAGAAAACATTGTGGGACACTAGAGAAATCTACTGACCTCTCCAGAGGGCCTTAGACATGGCATGCACGTCTGGAGATTTGCAACAAAAAACAAAAACAAAACAAAAAACAAAAAAAAATGCTCAAAAAACAAATGCTGTCACATTTTCCCTTTGATAGCTATCCTTGTGAATAGAATCTGGTGTCCGTTTTGGGCTCTTTGGCTTGTCTGTGGGATAAGATATAAGCAAAGCTAGTATCTGCTATATTTTCCTTTATTTTCTACAACTGCTCTTTATATTGTGTGATTAAAAGAACCAACAAAAACAGGTAAGAATCAACCCACCACATAAAACAATACTATAGTAAAGATTTACATGCAACATACAACATAACATAACTCTGGGAGCAGTTATAGGAAACATCCTGAACATATTGTATATCTGCACAGCATGTGTGATTATATAAGACAGCTAGTAGAGCAACTAGTAACTCCCACCAAAACAAGTAATGGGGTCATGCTTTTCAAAACATGTACCTTTTATACAGGAAATAGGGCATTGCGATTATGCCACTCAGAGATCAACTATTCACAGTTCTTGATGCTGAGGCCAGAGTTTCGAGCCTATTGTCTGTTGAAGACATAGGCAAAAAAGCCAGAAATACCTCATGTCTCACAGACATGGTATGACATAACCTGGCTGGGCCCTGACCCCTTTATGTCATGTTCTATTTCAGTTAAAGGAAAGTGACTTCATGGGGGCATCTGTCACATAATGCATAGCCTATCAGTTTTGGGACTCTTCTCCTTCACAACCATTTCCCTTTCTTCTTAATAAACATGTAATTTGCGTAGTGATTGATAGACGTTTTATTACTGTTATTATATTCTCCATTTCTATCGCAATGTCCAATTGCAAAACCATCCTATGGTCAACCCCTCAGTCCCAATAAAGCTTCTGGTCTGCCAGTAAAGGCTTTACTTTACCCCCAAATTCCAGCCTCTCCAAATCTGCTCCTGTGATTCACATTACAGTTTCAGCTCCAGCCTCCAAACTCTCTCCCAAAACCCACTGTTGTGCAGCACTCAGAATAATTCTAATAAAGGCTTGTGGTTCAGGTATGAGAGGAACATACTTTAGTCTAGACGCAGGAAGGTAGGCTACTTAATGGCAATGCCCATAGTGGTGCAGAGAGTATTTACATACCAAGAGCAGATGCCTTCCTTTATAGCCCAAAAGGTCCAGCGGGCCCCATTAGTGATCTGCGTGAATTTGTTGTATTTGCATTTCACTACATCTAGCAGTGTAATGCCACATAACAGTCATGGAAAAGGAAGTCTCTGAAGGAAGGCCAGGCCGGTAAAGGTGGACTACTCCAAACACAAACAGAAGCAAACTAGACCACTAAACTATGACAAATGGGCCTAAATCACAGGTTTAGATTTAAGACCATAAAGAGTGAATATGATCTGTCTAGTGGATGCCAGCACAAACTCGATTTGAAGATGTGTCATCTTTACTATTGCTTATTGCTTCAGACATCAATGACCAAGCAGTATATTTCAAGAACCCCTTCTATATTTTGGGAAGGACCAAAAAACACACTTGGGTCAAAGGGAGTTACAATTCCTTTCAGAATTCTCCTTTAATGTTTTTAAAAAATCTTGATGCTGGATAGGGATATTGGGTGACTACACTGAAACTTGTATTTAATCCCTAAAGAACTTTTCATTGAGATGTAAATGAGATATGTAAGTGTGGACAACCTTTCTGAAGATTAAAGAGAAAGGATCTTTATCAGATAAAGGTTTTTCATGGAGCCATACATCTAACCCTAAAACCATTCAGAAACCTCACTAAAAACTAAACCCCTAACTGACCAATTAGTCTTGCATATTCTAGCGCATTATGGTACAGAAAGGCAAAAAGTGAGCTGCTGCTAAATGATATAATAATAATGCCCACTCAGCAAAAAAAGCTTAATATTGTGCTATGTCACAGCAGTGGCATAGTTTCATTTCATCTTTGGGGTGGAGGGCACACTGTTTGTACCACGTGACCCATCACATGATAAGCATTTTATACTAATTATTAGAGTTAAGGATATGTTACATTAGGAATGTGCCATTAATAGAGATGCACCAATTCAATACTGATATCAGATATGTCTGATACTAGTTTCAAATGGCTGGGTTGGGTATCGGTAACAATGGCCTTATCCATAGGTCCATTCAAGTCAGTTTTGTTTTTCTGTGTTTGTGCACATGTGTGTACTAACAGTATTATTTGTTGCTGGTGCACAATTATTGTTTTAATAATTAATAATACAGTTTTATATGTATATTTATATGTATAATGGATATATATTTGTTACGTGTTGTTATAGTCAAGATGTCATGTTTTTTTACACATATTAATCTCTTCCACACAGTGAGACATACAGCTTATTAATTAAACACTGGTACTGGATTGGTACTCAGTATTGGCGCATACCCAAAACCCAGATGTCTGTACTGGAACTGGGACCTAAAAAGTGGGTTTGGAACTTCCCTAGCCATTAAACAATTATTCAATATGCAAACCATTCTTACCTTCAAAAATATAAGCATACTTAAACAGACATACTGAAGTATCAGTCTCTGTGTCACCAGAAGCATTCACAGCTAAGTGAACAGATTTATTAACTAGAGACTTTTTATTAGCTTAATTATCATATTATAAAACTGTTCATTAGCTTCAGCATTAAAAACGTGGGTAGCATTACAAGCACTTCAATATTGTTGTATTTAATAAAAAAATCATAAATATAATTTTAGTTGCTTGTATATTCAGGACAATTATTGTGAAGTACTAAGCTTGTTAACCAAGAACAGAACGGTGAAGTACGTGACACATTGTCTGCATTTAGTGATACTTCAAGAGGTTGCAGTGGCCCTACCGTCAGAAGATCATGAAGTCGGTCCCTGGTGATGCTATTGCCATCTGTGGACAGGTTTCCAGAAGAGCACAACTGGCTTTGCTTTCCCTGGGTTGGTGGGATGGCTCTCTCTCTCCCCATGCTTCAGTCAGGTGACGTAACACATTGGCAGTTAGTGTTCTCCTCCAAGCATGTTATGCTGGCGAGTGTTCTCCTCCAAGCATGTTATGCTAGCTTTGCCCTCTAGGCAGTTTTACTGATGCACTGGTGCTTCTCATAGAGGAAAAATGTGCTGGCCTTCACCCTCCCAGTACTGGTGGTATCATGTAACTATGGGAGTCCTGGCCATTGGATGAAACTGGAAGCAACAAAATTTAGCAGAAAATGGAAAGCAGTCTCTGTCAGTACTGTCTCTGTCAAAACTGTCAGTCCTCCACAAACAAACCCACTGTATTATTCTCTTATTTATTATATGCTCTTTATTTAATCCTCTTGTTGCAATCTGTTTAGCTATTTTTGCCAAAAATCTATTAATTATTCCTACCTCATAAATCCTTGCATTTTTACACATTTAATGAGTCTACTGGTCATTTACAATAGGACTGTCACTGTTGTTGTATTATTGTATTGTTATAGTTTTTTTTCAGTTTTTGCACTCTGCATGGTCCTGTCCTGTCTGCACTTGTCTTATGTTGTTTCTGTTCATGTTTTTTTGTGATGGACCAAGGTCCTGGAGGAATAAAAGTGAGTGATTATTTTTGTAAACACAGTGAACACACAACAAAATTTGACCTCTGCATTTAACCCATTCATGTAGGAGCAGTGGGCAGCTGACATGGTCAGCTCCCAGGAAGCACCTTTGGGGACGATATGTTCCTCAGTGGTATTTGTAATGGGTTGGGATTTGAACCATCAACCTTCATAAAAGGTCAGGTGAAGAAGGTGTCATTTCAACTATATACACAGCACAGAAACAAAACAACATTTAGTGGTTAACAGGCAACTCCCTAACCCACAATGTCACTACCGCTGAATAAACATTTACCACTGAATGTTGTTTTGTTCTCTGTACTGTGTATATAGTTGAAATGACATCTACTTCACTTGAACTTTCAAGTAGTTGTTACATGTATTACATACGTGGTGTTACAGGGTATTATAGCATTCAGGGATCATGAGTCCATTGTATTCAAACAGTGCTGAAATCTACTTGGCTTTAATAAATACCATCTTTCTGACCTGCTATATCATTGGATCACAGAAAAACAGTGATTATTCTTTAACTAGCATTATTACTAACTTTCATTATTGAAAAAGTCATCACATGATGCTGGGTGCTAATGGATGCAAGCTCTGAGAACTTAAAGCCTTTTTATAGACTATCTGGGCACATGTTCAGTAATGTCACCCTTGGGATAACAATGGTAGACAGAAAAACTGTTTTGAGACACATGGCTTTAAGAAGACAAGGAGTAAAGCGAAGAAAAAGTAGACCTTCAAGGCTGTCTGCCTCACTACAGATACATTAAACAATAAATTTTGAACCAAGTATGTGCAGGCCACTACACGGTCAGATTTATGCTAAACGGTGCACCAGTCCAGCCAATTATTTGCCCTCTCTAAGGTCAAAGATATCTTAAATGTTTTTTTCTCATGAAGCTAAAAATTTGCCCTTTAAAGCTTTTACCTACTAACAACTAATGTAATATATAAGTAGAGGTAGGAAAACAAAATCAATAGTTCAATCAATAGTATTGTGAATTTTTGTCATATTATATCAATAAAGTGGCGCCAATTCTTGATATTTATTTATTTAATATTATCATTTTTAAAGATTATTAATATACTTTTATTTTGGCACATATTCTAATTTTTGCTTCTGAAGTCCACAAGATGACACAAGACCGGTCTTCTGCATCACAGACTTTAAAAAATGAAAGTAAAAGTGACTATTTGTCATTGTGAACACACTCAAGCGCCACAACAAAGCATGACCTCTGCATTTAACCCATCAAACATGCTCACATGGAGCAGTGGGCAGCTATCAACAGCGCTCGGGGAGCAGTGTAGTGGGACGGTACCTTGGTCAAGGGTACCTCAGTAGTACCTTCAGGTCCCAAGGGCAAGTTAGGCCACCGCTGCGTGTCTCTCCACGACCCCCACTATACTACATGATGTGCCCTCTGAGATAACACATTGGAGTAGTTTAACACATGTTTACAGACGAAAGTTTGGAAAGAAAAGTCCAAAACTTTAACCCTAATCCTAACGTTTACTGTGTTTTGCATGAACACTAGGAGGATGCGCAAACATTAGCTTTCCTCAGTCTGATTGGCAAAATGAGCATGTCATGTAGTAGGTGTACCCATGTAGTGCTGTGCGTCTGCAGTTAGACATACTACCTGCCAAGATGGCTGCAGAGATGTGACACGTCAGTTTTCAGTCCAAAGGAAGTACAGTAATATTGTATCATGGACAAATATCATTACAGTATTGTTTCATCACCTCTGTAGCAATTCCCATTCTTAATAATAAGGTGTGTATTAACTCCTTTAATGTCAAGAAGACGATCATGTTTGAGCACATTTCAGATAATAGTGTAGTCTAATGAAGTGAAGTAGGTAAATGTGACATAAAGCACTTGGATAATATCTGAACTTTATGTCATAAACTGATAGTGCTAGGCTATGGTGGCCTAGTGGTGAGGGAGTTAGAGCTAGTTAAAGTTCTGGCCCAGGTTCCAATAATGCACCCTGAACACTTACTTTCACTAATCTAGTCAGTTGTAATGCCAAGAGATAAACAAATAAATGCCTTGTTTTTAGCTTCAGTTCAGTTATCATCTTGTTGTATGAAGTCAACTTCAATCTCCCAAATCAAGCTCATCTGCTTGGACCTTTCTGTTTTCAAAAGTCCCATTGAAGACAGAGTAAATCCTACACAGGCTGTGGTGGCCTAGTGGTTAGGACCTGGACATTGTGAACAGAAGGCCGCAGATTCGAGTCTTGGCTTATAAGTTTGAGCAGAGGCCTTGTATGATATATCACATCTATCTGAGAGTCATCTGAACACATAGATCTAATATGGTCAATGTCACATTTGCTTTGCACTTTTGATGCCCTAAAATTTTAAGTATATTGAATATTTGCTTTAAAGTTTTTAAGCATCTCTGTTGCTTATTTCCTGGTTTACATGTAAAAAAAAATACAAGATTTCCAAGACTTTTGGACCTTTGCACCTTTCATTTTGTTAAGATATTCTTGATTTTTATGTCTATTGTTTTATTTTAGATCAAAACAATTCAGATGTTGGATGTACTCAGATGTTACAGTTACTCACAGTGCATAGGTGGTTATTTGATATATATAGATATTGAAGCTGCTTTACTATTTTTAATAAAGAAGCGCTATGCTTACTTCTCTTTTCACCACTCCCTCAACCACAAATAAAAAACAGCAGAAGCATGGGCACTTTTTATCTTGTCTTCCTGGTTAGTGTCCCTCAGAAGACTATATAAAGAAAAGCAACAGTTGCCGTTGCTAGTTTTCAAAGGTTGTTCTGACTGAGCTGCTTCTGCCATGAGTGTGCTACTGTGCCTGGGAGCCGTCATACTACTGCAGAACTTTATGCCAGGTAATCATACTTACTTCACACTTACATCAGCCTGAGAGTGAACGGTAGGACTCCCAGCTCTTTGTGCTAGCTACTTCTCAACATTCAGCACTAAAGCAGAGAACGGACTGCTGCATGGTTGTGCCTTTGCAAAAGAAATCAATGTAAAAGGAATAGAATGTGAATGTAATGAGTTTTTGATCAAACAGTTTTGTTAAAGTTCTCCTGAAATATTTGCACAATGAAGAGAGAGATGGTATTTTTTTTCTATTAGGATTTCTAACAAAAAAAAAAGATTTCTGAGGTTTTAATTCAACAGCAAACACTTTTATAGGGAAATGTTAAGACTGTTAACTCTCTTGGACAGGTGGTTCCATGCACCATGGCATTATTGGAGGGAGGGAGTCGGATCCAAAAAGCCACCCTTACATGGTGTATCTTCAGAACTGGAAAACTAAGGAATCATGTGATGGCTTTCTGGTGCACAAGAACTTTGTGATGACTGCAGCCCACTGCAACGGCCAGTAGGTTGACTCTTTGCAAAGATGGGTCAGAAAACTGCACTAAGCTGCACCGGGAGCATAAAATTAATGCCATAATTTAATGCATGTTAGCAGTTTAGCACATCATGAAATGGACATGCGGACATTTTACTCATTAATGCAAATACATATTTCAGTGATAAGTAGTAATAAGGGTGCAACACTAGTCTCAGAGACTTAAAGACAAATATTCAGGCATAAAATTGGCTCTTAATGTCACAGAAAAGGCAGCACAGATATATTATGACTGCTTTTTTTGGGAACCCACTACTGAATTTGTCTCTTTGAAGCAATCTGTTTTGAGGTAAACAGATACTTAGGAGCAGGAAACCTGGTGGCTATTCAGATTAACAAATTATTCAAAATAACAAATTCAGCCACATAACCTAAGCTATACATACATGATCAGCCATAACATTAAAACCACCTGCCTAATAATGTTTAGGGCTCCCTTGTGCCACCAAAACAGCTCTGACCCATTGAGACAAGGACTCCACAAGACAAGGTCAGGGTTACTTTAATGTCATCAGCAGCTGTGTACACATACATAGCAAGATGAGTCGAATGTCCTCTATGGTCCAGGGTGCAACCTATTGCACATACAACAGTACAGTAAATAGACAATATAACATGTAATGTATAATAGGGAATGGGATGTGAAACTTCCCAGAGAGATTTATATTAAAATTCACCAGAGTAAATAGCATTGCAAGAACTGCAGTTGGTGCTAGTAAATTAAATTTTTTTTCTGTGTGTTATCTTAAGTATATAAAGCGGCCTTGGGGTTGTGAAAGGCACTATATAAATTCAACTTATTTTCTTTAATTATTGTTTTACCTTATTAAAATATCATGAAACTAGCATTACATGGGTGGTAAATTATTTTTAATTTACTTAAATTTAATTAAATTTATTGTTTAGTGTGCCAGTGCGCCAGTTGTGTAAGAAAACAGAAGGCAAATTGCAGGTGCTACTAAAAGGTCCTGAGTGTAAAATGAAAAATGCAAGGCGAGGTGAGGTAGTTTTCTGGAATGACACTAGATTAGGCAGGGAATAAATGTTTATGTGCTTTTACAGTTCTGTTGCCCTGTGATATAAAACCATTTTTACAGAGCCAGAGCAAAAACTTTGATACCATGTGCCAGACAGAAGAAGACAAAACAGACCATGTAACAGGTGAGATTGGTAAAGGCACACCAGTAAGCCTCCTCACTATCTGCTGTGGTGTGGTATAGTTCAAAACATTGCACTTTCCATACCAGACAGTGATCCAGTGATGACAAGACATGTTTGATCAGAATGAGAGTTTGAAGACCAAGTCAGCTTGAACTCTCTGTCATGTTCCATTCAGCAACAATCTTTGCAGTAAAGCAGGGTGCATTATCCAGTTGAAAGAGGCCAGTACAGTTAGGGAATACTGTTGCCTTGAAAGAGTGTATATGGTCTGCAACAATTATTTGGTAGGTGGGAGGAACTGACTGTTCCTTCACAGCCTATTAAATCTGACCCCTTTACAGGTACCACTGTAATGAGATAATTATTGTTATTCACATCAGTTGCCAGAAGTTTTAATGTTGTGGCTAATCGGTGCAATATATATCTTAAAGTATAAAATATTGCCAGTTACAGCAATGGAAAAAACAGAGATAATGATCATCATTCCAAAAGCAGTAATACACATACATTTACCAAGAGTATGCACAGTACAGTACTCTGATTGTGGTGCACTGCATAATCTGACCCCTTTCTGTCAGAGTCAGCTTCAATTTTACAGATCCTTACACTTGCCAATTTTTCCTCAATTCAACACATAGATTTCAACTAATTGTTCACTTGGTGCTTAATATATCCCACTGCCCTGACAGGTGCCATCGTAATGAAATAACAAGATAATCAATGTTCTTCACTTTACTTGTAAGTGGTGTTAATGTTATGGCTGATTGGTATATTCCCCTTAAGTAGGCTCTAACTGTGAGGCAGGTGGTAGGTAGTATTGGAAATAAGCAAGGAAAGAGAAAAATGCTGCCAATTGTCCCTTTCAGTAATACAGTTTGCATCCTGGCTGTTGGCTACTAAGGCCAAACATTTCTTCACACTTATGTCTTAACCAAACCTGCACAAAAACATAAAAAGCACTAGAAGTAAGAAGACCTTCAAACATATGTAAATGACAAACTTTTAGGATGACTGCAATTGTTTATCCATTCATAGAACTTTCTACTTTTCCCTATAGCATTGTGGCTTTTTTAGGGCTCCACAGCACAAAAGGTAAACACATCAGAAACTCCACATGGGTCAAAGCGTATCCACATCCAGAATATAACGAGACAAACTACAAAAATGACATCATGCTTTTAAAGGTAAGGGCTAAAGGTCCCAGTTTATTCAAAAAAGATGACTCCATATACAATGTGTGAATGCAATGTGCAATGTGCAAATTTCCCATTTTCTTTATTGGCAACCTTCTTACAAATCTTTTATTTACTTACAGCTCCAAAAACCAGCAGAGTTCAATGAAAAAGTGATGCCTATTGCTCTGCCTTACTCTAAAAAACAAAACTTCACTCACAACTGCTTGGTGAAGGGTTGGGGGTGCCAGTCATTTGAAAATAACGATCCATCAGAAGTCCTAAGAGAGGTCAACGTTACCATATCTAACAACTGCTACTGTAAAGGGCCTGACGTGATCTGTTCCCAGGGGAATAAGGGGCCTGGAAAAGTTAGTGTGATCACAATTCTCTTTTTCAAGGCTATTAGTTACTGTCAAAATGTTGAACTTAATGTTCGTTTTTGTCCACAGGGTGACTCTGGGGGCCCGCTGGTTTGTGGCGACATCGCGTATGGAATTGTGTCGACTTGTATTAAAACCACAGCAGAGCCTGTGGCAAAGTACACTCGTATAGCCCACTACCTTAACTGGATTTACTCTGTCTTCAATGGGACTTTTGAAAACAGAAAGGTCCAAGCAGATGAGCTTGATTTGATCTGATTCATGCTTACAGTGTAATGCTCTGCAGCATCAGCATTCATAAACTTTTTGTATGATATTCATCTTCACATCAATCATCATTAAAACAGGCTGAGTTGAGGTAATATTGAACAATTATGCATTGCTCTGCACTTTTCAGAAACTCCAAACAGATGATTCCACAGGCTTCAGATCACAGTAAATCTAGAAACATGAAGTTCATACAACAGCATGAACTGTCCCAATTGTCCTGAACTAAGGCCTACCTTATTTGTTATCCTAAATGTACCACTGCCCCCTTGTGGTAACATTACAACCCTGAGGGCTCAGGTACAGAAATAAATGATGTGGGCAAATCTTGCAAATGTAGCTGGGATGTGCGCTATACAATATGCAGTGCTTTATATATGTATTGGTGAAGATGTCTGTCATAATTAATAAAATACTACATGGAAAACATGTAACATATTTGTCATAATTCAGCCCTTCCCAGGAAGTTGGCTTAATTGCAGCTATTTTTTTAGCTTGTCTTTTATGACCATTGCAATATGCTGTGGTACTAATATAAAAAAAACACTGTTTGCACATTTGATTTGACAACAAAAAGGCTAATAAAAGACCTGGTGGAACATCTCACAACTAATCAGGTTAATTGCCAAGTCAGCAACATGGCTGAAAGATAGAAAGGGCAGCCCTGAGAAGCAGTCTCTCTTGGACGTAAAGATTGGAAGGGGAATGTTCACTAATTTAAATAAACTAATAAAACGAATCTAAAACTAATAGCACTAACAAAGGTGAAGAATTTTGGGATTTCTTCACCCAAAAATTCTAAGAAACAGGAGGAGTCTGTACACAATTGACATGTCCCCTTAGGCCAGACACAGTTCAGAGGTGGAAATCACTGCACAGGATCAGGAACACTTCCGAAAACCACTGTCTTAAAACACAGTTCACTGTTGCATCCACAAATGCAAGTTAAAACCCATATACAAACCCTATTTCCACAAAAGTTGGGAATCAGCTGGGGCAGTGGTGGCCTAGTGGTTAGGATGCTGCCTTTGAGACCTGAATGTAGGTTCAAGTGCCGGCCCGGGCACTAATGAGGTTCCCTTGAGCAAGGTACCGTCCCACTACACTGCTCCCCGGGTGCTGCCGATAGCTGCCCGCTGCTCCGTGCATGTGTGTATGGGTTAAATGCAGAGGTTGCATTTTGTTGTGGTGCTTGATTTAGAATGTGATAGTTGTAGCAAACTCAACAAAAGACCAGAGTCCAAATAAGATGGAAAAGTGCACAGAGTAAGTAACACCGGTATGAAAGACTCCACTTTAAACAGGCAAACTGGAAGCAGGTGAGGTATTATGATTAGGTATAAAAATGTCATTAAAGGCTCAGTTTTTGCAAGCAATGATGGGTTGTGGCTCACTACGCTGTACCACTGTTGAAGCTGCATGATCTTTGAGCCCCCAGACAGCACTGCCACTGTCACCTGGGCTTAGGAGTTTTTCCAGAAAACCATTGTTACTCAATCTTTTGCTTCATCCAGAAATGCAACTTCAAACTCGATTATGCAAGTTTAATGTTGTTGTATGAAGCCATACATCAACTTTATGCAGGATAGCCAGCAATTTCTCTGGGTCTTCGTTCTTCTCAGATGGACTGAGGAACCGTGTGCTGTGGTTAGGTGAGTCCACATTCTTCAGAAAGAAAATGGGCGTAAAGTTCTCTCTCCAAAGATGCGAAACCCAGATTGTTACAAGCAAAGTCTGCAAAAAGCCAGCATCTGTGAGGGTACAGTGTGCATTAGTGCCCACAGAAAGGATGAGATGCATGTATGTGAAGGTACCATTGACTCTATTAGGATTTTAGAGACATTTTTCCATCAGTGTGACATCTCTTCCTGGGACATCCATGCTTATTTCAGCTGGACAATGCCAGACCACATTCTGCACAGTCTATAACAGTATAACTTTGTAGACATAGAGTGCATGTGCTTGGTTGGTCTGATGCCAGTCCAGATGTAGTTCTTTTGGAAAATGTATGGCACATCATGAAGAGAAAAATCTAACAGCAGCCACCACAGACCATTGGGCAGCTGAAGTAAATGCCACTTGTACACAGGGAACTACTGCCACCTATTTAAACTGTGATTTTTATTATTACTACATTTCATTTGTTATTGCTATCTGGTGTAGACCAGAGGAGCCTGAGCTGCCCTTCTGAGCCTTGGTTCCTCCTGAGGGTTCTTCCTACAGATTAAGCAGTTTACCTTGCCTGTCGCCTTTAGCCTGCTCATTGGGGGCTTGGACCCAGATTTTGTAATGCAGTCACATCAGTTGTAAAAAGCACTATAGAAACCTTTGACTTCTATAAAGCAAGAATGAACAAAAATCCAAGTTGCAAAACTACAATTAGTCTCTTCATTGCAAAACAATTAAAAATATCATTAAAAGGAAAGGTGATGAAACAATGAAAAACTTCTCTGTGCCAAATTGTGTTTGCGCAGTACAAAATCCTAATGTGTATATTTACAAAATTTAATGAAGTTGGTCAGTTAAACTACAGAAAATATTCTTTGTACTGCAGAGTTAAAGAACGGTTCATGTGAAATAATTGTATTGCATTTTGGAAAATATCCTTTCCGTCATCTAATGAGTAATGCTCACTTGAGATTTTTAAATATTACTACTTCAACGTTCAGTATGTTGTCCTTATACAAATTTTTATGAAATTGTTTGAACTTTTGCTTCCCCACATTTTATTGAATAAACTCTGTAAAATTTACAAAAAAAAAAATCCCCTAAAACAATTACAACTCTCTACAAAGGTGACAACACATCAAAACCTTGCTGTTCATTGGTAAAACCTGTTAAGGCCTTTCCTTCCTGAGTGGCTAACCTATAATGGTCAGTAATTAATAAAACTTATTTATACATTCATAGCTGAGGTCACTCTGCCTGATGACCTCATACAATACTGCTTTCTTAACCGATGAGTCTACATTGAAGTGACTCACCCTTCCACTTTAGTCTCAATTCCATACCATTGCCCCATTTCTTGCAAGGTCACTTGCACAGTGTGGCAGTCAGAACTAATAAAGTCGTGTAGTCTTAGTGAAAAGGCCTTCTAAATAAGCATCTGTGGTTCTTCAATCTATTAAGAAATAAATGGACATAAGAGAAAACTAACAAAATTCATTTATTGGCTCACACTGTAACCAACAATTGACCTTACAAATGACTGAACATTCTCGGATTTAACCAAAAAGCAGTAACTGTCAAAATGTCAGTCAGGTAGTGTTCCGTGACCATATTCGCCTCCGATTTCCTTTAGATGTCCTGTTCTTATGGAGGGTTGATCAGCACTGCAGGCTACCCAGGCCATCCTAGCCAGGCCCTGAAACAGAGGATCAATATTTTAAAAAGAACTTTACGAAACAATCTGCACATTCTGTCTTAAATGAGTGCTTGTTCTGCAGTATAAAATGGCAAGTAAAAACTTAATTCCAACAATCAAATGTGTTCAACAGCTAAAAAAATTACTCCATTGTTAAAAGGATGGGTTCTAGAACAAACCACCGTTTGAAACCATTTAAGAGCACGTTAAACTATAAATTCTTGCATTAAACAGGTGGGTGTATTCAGTTACAAAAGTGAAAGCACCCCTCACCCCCCCACAATCAGATCCTTATAAAGTATTTTGTTTGGATTTCCACTTAACAGCACAAAACTACTATTGGACAAAACCTGATCTGAAAATGAAAAATTCTGGCACGCTGTCCAATACATAAATAAAATCTGGTGTTGCAACTATGAAATACTAAAAAAACCCTCTACCCATAACATAGGCTTACCTTTTAGGTATGTCATCCAAATGTAGTCACAAACTGTAACCACTGTAGACACTCAGCTCAGCTTTAGCACCACTTCATCTTTTTCTAACCTGAAA
>JBBPDA010000039.1:10844769-10860768 GCA_037974385.1 Arnoldichthys spilopterus
TTTTTTCATTATACGTGTTTTTAAGTGCTTTAATTCATTACTTGTAATAGTGGTGTGAGCCAGTCATAACAGAAACCTGTTTTTCCACATTTGCCAGTAACTCATCATCTTTGCTCACTTGCAATTCTTAGTATTTTTACTTGTGAAAATATCCTCAGCCAATCAGCCGTGGTCTATGGAGATGTTTGCTATTGTTAAGCTTGGCTTTGTGCTCTTGCTTATTAAACTGTTTATTTCTTCTGATTTCCAGTGCTCCTGATGGCCTGTTTCACCTGCATGGGCACTTCTTTGGTATTCATGGGGAGAAGCACCATCAGAAGACTTCAGATGCAAATGCAACCTTTCACCCTTTTGTTATTTTCTTTTGTGTGTGAACAATTCATGCAAAGCTACTAAAATGTCCAAGAATCAAGCAGCCAACCACCCAACTGCCAACGGGCCATTTTAGACAAAGGGGGCATTGTCATGTGAGAGGCATTCTTTTTAAGCACTAATCTGTGAGACTGTTTTAAATAAAGCAAATGACTAAGTAGGCAGACGTCCTGAACCGCACACAAATGTCTCCCATGATTTTACTTTCCAGCAAAACCTAAAAATATAGATCTCAACCTAAAACCAATGAAGACGGGTCCTTCATGTACTGCATTCTAAGCACATCCTGTCTTCCTGGTTTACCTGTTAATTAAAACTTTGTCATGTTGTAAAAGTTCTTGGGAGAGTCAGCGTTCATGATAAGGAGTTGATTTCCTTTTCTACAGGCTGCAAGTGGCCAGTTGCAGCTCATATGTAGCATAGTTAGGACCACAATAAAAGATCCTGCATTCTGGGTCCACGGTGCAGCTTCAGATGCATGATAAATATCCTGCATCTGTCTACTCCAGTAGAGATATATAGTTGTGTTCAGAATTTGCCAAGAAAGTGCACATGTCCAACACCCATTAAAAATGTGGTGCATCATGAAACGACAACAACCCTAACCCTAAATTGTCAAGATCCAACAGGCAAAAGTGGAGCGAAACTCTCACAGCTTCTCATTTCCAAAACCTTCAGTGTTCTAGTATTCAAAGGGGTAATTCTAAATTCAAATTCTAAATGAACATATTTTAATATATTTTTAAAAATCTGTTTTAACCTACAATAACTTCTCTAATTTTGGGAATTCAACTGGTTTGCAAATCATTACAATCTTGTTTAACAGCACCCTGACTTTTTCTTTAAATGTTTCTCTGTATGTGGTTAAAACACCCAGGTTGTATGTTCTCTGGTTTGAACTTCTGCTTCCCCACATTTCATTACACACTCCATACTTGCAAAAGCAATTAAAACAATATAAACTTCCTTAAAGACAATTATAAATCTCTACAAAGGTGATGGGTCACTACACAAATCAGAGCCTAGCTGTGTGCTGGTTAAACATGTAAACCTCTGTTGGCCAATAATTCATGAAACTTGCATTTAAACAAACTCAATATTCATAGCAGAGGCCAGCCTGCCTAGAGGATAAAGTGCTTGAGCTCATACATTGATGCCTATTAAATGTATGAGTAGATTGCAGTCACTCACCTTTCCAATTTAGTCTCATTTCCATTACATTGCTCCATTTCAAGGTCACTTGGAGAGTGTGGCGATCAATACTAAAGAAGTCTACATTTTTATTGTGGGTTAGCTGCATCTACAGTCACCATCTCAAAAAAGGCCTTCGAAATAAGCATCTGTGGCTCTGTTGACTGCATTTTAGGAAATAAATGGACACACGACAAAACTAACGACATTTATTTATTGGCTTTAACCAACAGCTGATTGAACATATTCTAATCATTCTCTACCATAAAAGAAGCAGAAATAGTGTTTAAAAGACTGAATGGCTGGTTAAGGCAAAGAGCATGGCACAACCATATTCGCCTCTCCGTGATTTCCTTTGGATGCCCTGTTCTTATGGAGAGTTGATCAGCTCTGCAGGGAATTCATCCCTATCCAGACCCTGAAACAGATGAAAAATATTACAAACATAACTTTTCGAAATGGTCTGCACTTTCAGTCTTAACGGAGTACTTATTCTGCAGTATAAAATGCCATGTAAGAACTGCATTTGGACATTTACGTCTGTTCTTTTCAACAGCAAAAATAAATTATTTACATTGGTAAGTACAAGGATGTGTTCCAGAAGGAAAGCACTTGTCACCAGACATTTACCAGTACATTCATTATTGCTTAAAATAGGTGGATGCATTAGGATACTAAAGTGGAACCCACATATCCCCACATGTTCTTATATTAAGTCAACACTGTGTCTTTACCATTTCCAATTAACAGTGCAAAACTATCACACAAACTCATGACTTGGAGATATATTTCTAAAACCATCTGGTGTTTCACAACTGCAGAGTAGCAATGGTTAATACTAAAAGAACCTCATCCCTTAACCTAAACTTACCTTTCAGACTCAGGTGGTCATTGAAATGTAGTCACAAACTGTAACCACTGTAGACACTCAGCTCAGCTTTAGCACCACTTCATCTTTTTCTAACCTGAAAAATAAATAAGTTCAGTATACAGACAGCTCAAAAAAAATGCAGAACTACAAAATTAGTGGCATGCATTGGTAACATTAAAAGGTAACATTAGGGCAGCAATTCTGAAAGATATGATTCTTAAAGGAAAAAGTTAAAGGACTTTTTAAGGCTGATTCTTCAGTGCAGGCATCAGTGCCTTCAAAGGCAATGAGGCAATATGAGGAGTGTCTCATTTGATGGAAGGAGCTTTGAGAGATGTTCACGTAATATGGAACTTCAAAAGTGCACAAAATTGAGAAATACGGAGAGAAAAAAAAAACAAAACACTGGAAATGAAACATTCCAAGAGGGACACTGCATTTTCCTCATTTTAGCATAAAGCACTCACTTTTTTTTAAAGGAGTTGCAGTTCTTAGCTTAAATGTAGACGTTTTAGGAGGCAAGAACATAGGTTGGAGCATTTTTAGAGGAAATATGGACAATACAATGAAACTGTTGGAAGGATGCGTACAGGAGAGCAAAAGTTTTTTACCTCACAGTACAGGCCTATCTCCACAATTGCCCTAGTCAAGAGAGCAGCTTTCATCTCAGAGGACTCGAGTCGGTAGGCACAACACTTCATTCTCCAAGGGCATTGTGGATTTCCAAAAATTGCTAGCGGAGAACTCTCGCAAGCAATGAAGCCTTATTCAGCATAAATCCTTGAGCCAGTAAGTCCATTCTCTCTTCTTCTGCCAGTAGTTCCCCATTATTTAGACCCAATATCTAAAGTTCCTAAGCACCAAGTAACTCATGTGCCTACATTTAAGTGCGACTTAATTCACCAAGTTCTATTTTCCAATCTAATCCCAGTTCCAAGGTAAAATCTTTAAGGTTTACTTTTCATACATTTTAAGCACAACAAAATCAAAGCATGTTCAGCAACTTGTTTAATGGGCTTCATGAAGCCAATTCTTTTACAAAGAAAATTTTACAAAATTTTGTACATTTTTGTACAAAATTTACAAAAATTGTAAGTGTTGGTATACAGAACAGAGCACATTTCTTTCCCAGAACAAAATCTTGACATTAAGACACTGACTTTGAAAGTTACGTTCATAAAGTGTATTTATATTCAAACATCACAAAGAATAAAGTACCTCGGGCCACCTTAAGATCAATCTACTCCATGTTCAAACCGAGGCATTTCCGTTAAAAGTAGTTCACTCTTTGGATACTGAACATTTACAAGTCTTAGCAACACCAATGATGCAAGCCACCCCAAGAGCACATCACAGCTTGGCAAGCTTCTTTTGAGAATCTGATATGGTTCCATTTTTAGAGGCAGAGAAGTCCAAAGTAAATTCATTGACAGCTGTCTTTGAGGAGCCATTTGAAGTTGCATATTGGTCCAAAGTTTCATGTCAATTGGTCATAGAAGCTAACAGGCTGTGCTGAACTGGTCAGAGATTTCACACATGGTTCAAAACTTTGACAGATAGAAAAGGAAATGAACCCACGTTTTTCCATGAGATAACTGTACATAGTAATCTAAATGGGCTTTGACATTTAAAGCAATTAAATGCCCAAGAATGACTATGAAGTCCTCCTCTCAAAGAGCAGGCAAGCTTGAACATGAATATGAAAATTTAAAAACGCTTGCAAATACTATCAATATTTCTTAAGTAGAGTAGTAGACACTCAAATACCATAGCTGTCGTAGTCATCTCTGTAGGATCCTCCAGAACGCTCATAACCACCGTGGTTCCTGGAACAGCAGCACCCACAACCAGGTTAACCAGACCATGTAGTAGTACATATACTGTTAAAGCTAGCACTTCAACTCATCCGTTTAACTTACCTGTTGTCTCTGTACCCTCCTCCACCTGAGTAGCCCCCACTCCTGTTGAAGTAGCCACCACCTCCATAACTTCGGTCACTGCTGCCATAGCTCCTGTCTCCCCCTCCATACCCACGGTCTCCACCGCCGTAACCCCGATCTCCACCATATCCACCACCACCTAAGGAGTTGAAAGAGTGGCTAAAAATGTCAAACTCTGAACAGAAATTCATGAAACAAGGTATCATACTCAATACATACCTCGTCCTCTACCACCCCTGAAAAATCCTCTACCGCCACCACCAGAACCTCTGAAACCACCAGACCTTCCACCGGGTTTGCCAGCTTCATCAACACGAATAGTACGTCCATCAATAGACTAAAAAAAGAGGATACAAAGGCATAGTGAGGATTCTGAACCTTAAAGATCACTCCCTAAATTCCAGGGAATAATTACAAGTTGTTACCTTTCCGTTCATTGCAGCCATTGCATCCTTGGCATCATCTGGATTTTCAAATGTAACAAACCCAAAGCCTCTGGATTTGTCGGTCTCACGATTTCTGATAATATCGACTAGAAAAAAATGGAGGAAGAAATCCATCACAGTATACCAACAAAAATAATATAGTAGTAGCCTTGTCCCAAAAGTTACAACAAAGTTTACCCCCCCCCCCCCCAAATAACTCACCTTTGGCAATAGTCCCATACTTAGAAAAGGCCTCCTCCAAAGACTGCTCACTGGTGGCATAGCTGAGACCACCAATATACAGCGTCCCTTCGTCAGACATCTATAGAAACATGCAAAAACAAACATTATTTCACATGATAAAGGCCACATTAGGCGTACGTAGACTATTCACATTGACATTACAACGTTAAGCTCACATACAGGTAGAGCAGTCTGCAAAAACATGTTTTTTTCATTGCTCTTCCTGCCTCGCCTTTCAAGTATCCTCGATACTACACATTTCCCGAAATTTCGTGAATCGAAAATATTTTGTATCTAATAACAGACCTATTATTTAAAAAGCTGATCGATCTAGAACATAAAACACTGCTTTTATAAATAAATAAAACGTAGTCGCAGCAGAAATGTCTAGTTCTGCTTGGATCACAGCCAGCTTAGCAACGGTGAGCTAACGTTAGCATGGATGCTAGCAATGTCGCAGTCGTTTTCAAGCAACTAAGAACGAAAAAGGCCTTAACAAAACGAAAAGACCGTTTCATATATTCGTGATATCTACAAAGGCACAAATCAAATCATCACATGCTGCTTTTCACCCAATGACCCAGTTATCAGAATGTAGGTCAGCGAAGCTAGCCAGCTTTAAACCAGAGTTAGCCGGTTGCTAGTCAGGCGCGCTATTTTCAGAACAAAGGACGCGAGTTCGCTGCTCTGCCAGCATTTTATTTACTGTCTGTGTTTTCTCTAGTAAATATGTATTATATTAGATACGACACTGGTGATAGCTATCGATAATCAAAATCGTCGTGCTTCAGGAACTAGCTGATCCTTAAAGATGGCTTTTCATTGTAATCCAAAACACTGAGTAAACGCTCATTTAGACACAGCGTTAAGCCAACGTTAGACAAACAGTCACATAATACAACAGACGGGCAAAATGCCTTCGGGCGAGTTACCTTTTGTATTTTTTTCGCTCTTCAACAACACAAACTAGTGATAAAAGTTCCGCTATGGCGGCCGCGGAGCGCGAATGAGACGGACTGTAAAATGGAGTCCGGTTACGAGCTGCAGGGGCTCGTGAATATTCATCACATGCGCTCATGAATATTTATTACAGGTACGTCGCTTTGAAATAGCGCCATCTACTGTATAACTGCGCATTAACAAAGGAGAGGGCGCCGAAAGGGGGCAGTGTTTGGACATGAATAAGTGAAGTGAAAGTAACTTTTTGTCATCACGTCATACAAAATGTGTACAAATCCCGCAAAATGAGATCCACACGTGGAGCAGCGAGCAGCAGCGCCCAGGGAGCAATGTACTAGGACGCTACCTCAATGCTTGAACATGTGATTCTACGAGCATATGGTCAAGTCCCTAACCACCAGATTACTACTGCCCAAAACGCTTTGTTCCACTGGGCTTGAACCTATGACCTATGTAAAGCAGGCGTGATAACCACTACATCATGAAGGTATGTAGTTTAGATCCATATACGGGCTGTATGGACTGGGGAGTGAATGGTATATTTTCAAACTTTACATAATTTACATACTACATCAAACTCTTTAAGGAAAATAGTTATTTCACATGCTTCAATTCATTAGTTGATTATGTAAACATTAACAAACAACTGGTTCACATTAAAAACATACAGAAAATCGACTCATCATCATCTTTGCTCACTTGAATTTCTTAATCTTTTCTTTTGAATATTTACATGTGAAAATATGTTTGCAATTGTTAAGCTCAATTTTGCTCTTGCTTGATAAACTTTTAGGAGCAGTGGTGGTGTAACAGTTATGGAGTTTCCCCTGTAAACAAAAGAATGCATTGCATCTGAAGTTGCTGATTGTGTTTCTCCCCAAGAATACCAAAGAAGTGTCCATGCAAGTGAAACAGGCCATCACTGCCTCTACAGGTGAAACAGCTGTCATTTTTAAGGGGCTATGAATGTTATTGCATTGCACTGCTTTTAACTTCGATAGTTCTTATATGTTAAATCTACATAAAGGCTGCAGTGTGCAATGGCCTAGATAGCAATGTTTCTTATATGAGACTAGAGAAAACATGCTGGAGGATGAGGTAGATTATAAATATCTTAACCTCAGGACCAACCCGAGTGCTGTCCTCTGCATTAACCTCCCACACACACACTCAGCAGCTTCCTGTACATTACCACAGTTTTCCATTCAGCCCATCTCTCTTTCTCTTACTCTCTCTCTGTTCTTGGTCAAATGCAGATGAGGGTATCATCAGTGTTTATAAGAATCTTGCGCTCAAAGAAATGTGACATTTTACAACATGATGGCTCAAAGCAATATGAGAAAACCAAAGTATTTATATTTCCAGTCATATTTATGTCTGGTGTATTGTCTACCGAACTGCATTTGCACTCTATTAGACAGTAGAGGGCAGAATTTGCTTGCCTCCAAATGGGTTAGACATTTTGCTTTGCAATGAAAAGATGACCTCTTCCTGCAATCGTATGGACCTATATTCTGAGATGCTGTGTTACATTGGCATTAATAAGGTTTAATTCAGAGAGAAGCTACTAAATGCAGTTTGCACTACAGCCAACTTTTGCAGTGCTAAGTAATACTGCATATTGTATATAGTGTAATTTCTATTGTATATTTTATAGTTTATTGTATATTATGTACAAGGTTTTTTGTATATTGTACATTGTATAGTCGATTGTGTATTTTATATTGTGTATTGTCAGTATCATATAGTATTGTGTGCACATGAGCATTGTCTACACTAAATATTAGATACACAACTGACTTGAAATTCCTTATATGTGATAACATACTTGACCAATAAATCTGGTTCTGAAGTTAAAGATTTTAAAGTGTATTTTGTACATAACTGAAAGGCAATAACTTATGCACAAGTTCTTGTATGCATTGGGCCTTTTTATCCTGCAGTTTTCTTTCTAGCATTTGAAATCCAAGTGGTCTTGAATGCAGACCAGGTAAAATAGAAATCATATAAGTCACACATCCAAGAGAGAGCCCAGTTGTTCGTTGGCTGAAACCTTTGACCAATACTAAGATCCTGCAAATTTATCAGTATTAGTATATAAAAGAATTCCATCAATACATCAGTCATTTTCAAAGTCTAACTGTCTTCACCAGCTTACTTGATCTTGTAAATTTGAACACAAAATCATAATGGTTAAATACTAGAAATCAACAAAACTACTAAGATCTAGAAAGCTCCATCCATCACATCACAATATTTATACAGTTTATTTTTTTAATGTTTCCATAACAATCATATCATGATGGAAAATTACTGTTTACATAAACCTTTGAGAGTTTATTTGTGATTATGTTAAACTCGATCAGCCAATCGTACCGGTTCTGTGATGGGTTGGCCTCCAGTCCTGGATTAACCCTGCCTTGGCCTATAGTCAGCTGGCATCGGCTCCACATTCCCCCATGACAAATAGATGGATATTATTGGTTAGCAAACATTTTATCTCCTAAAATTGTTATCAATATCAGTGACAAATACTCCTATCAATCAAGCCCAAATCCTCAGTATTACTTTTGTCATGACTTGAATGTGGGCAGTGGTGGCCTAGTGGTTAGGACGTTGCCTTTGGGACCAGAAGATTGCAGGTTCAAGTCCTGGCCTGAGCAATCCTGAGGTACCCTTGAGCAAGGTACCGTTCTGCTACACTGCTTCCCAGGCGCTGCTGATAGTTGCCTGCTGTGGGTTAAATGCAGAGGTCACATTCTGTTGTGGTGCTTAAGTGTGTTCACAATGACAAATAGTTACTTTGGATTATGAACATTTTTTGTTCCCACATTTGTTGTTTTCAATCACTAAGGATTGGAGTCACTTGCACATGAACCAACTGACAAGCAATCAAACAACTTTTAATTAAGCTTATAATTTGTAACTTTTATCCTGCAGTGTCATAAGAAATCAATGATGAATTTACACCAGTAGAAGTATCTTCTTTTTTGCAAATAGTGTTTTGATTGGTATGGCACTGTATTTTCTCACCCATGTGAGACATTTTCAAACTAAACAGGCTATTCTACATCATGTTTTAAGCCTGTTTCAGTGACTTAGCGTCTCTGGAACAGAAACATGGTTGGCGTTTGGGGACATACCCTCTGTGGTAAAGTATCATTTTTAGTGCATGGTGGTCTTTCACACATTAACCAAACATCTGTTCTCAGCATGACTAATGCCCTAATTGATTCATTCACATTTTTTGTCTGAAGTCATGATGTCTGCATTTGCATTTTGTTTCTCATGTTGGATACTAACCACATAGTCCAAGGGCAAAGGCAAAAGCCTATAATCCATAATATAATTCATGACCGGAAACAAAGTGTCCCCATTCCTTATTTTAATCAAAATTGTTTTTACTTTCATGTGTGTTGAAGGAGGACAGTGTTTTCATCTGTGTTCTCAATTCCAAGTAAAAGGGACATTACAATGTTATTACAACATCACCATGACTTTGGAGTTTCACTAATTTCTTCAAATTAATGCAATTTTCTTAGAAAGAGGAGGTGGGTTGTTCCTAAATGAAGCAATCAGCTATGAAGGTTGCATCCTGTAATGGAGAATGGGAGAACAAGCAAGTGCTTGAGCCCTTGGTCCTTTGTCCTCAGACAGTAAAAGTGCCCTCATGAATGCAATTGTTCAAGCTCCATTTCTGCAGTGCACAACCTCAGCTTCAACCCAAGAAAAGAGTTATGCAGGAAAATAAAAAAATTGTCACCTGATGAAAATATCAGGGCGTAACAGATTCTCAGACTCTTCAAACCTTGTTCAATCATTCATCAACCATAAGCTCCTTAAAGAAGCTGACTGATGATGTGAAAACCTGAAAATGAAGCAAACCAGTGCCTATAAAGCAAATTGGGGCTTTAAAAAGATGTCAGAGTTCTTTTGGAGCTAGAAAAGTCCACTGTCTAAAAAGGCATAATGAAATGGCAGGTAGCAGGAGATCTGGAAGACCAGGATAACTCTCAGTGGTAATGTACTGTAGCATTCAATAAAATGTCTTGCTAGCTGTTAATCATGGGGGTGTACTGATTATTGTTGACGTTATATTGCAACCAGTGGCACAGGAAATATTGCATGGGTAGGTAGAAGAATAGTTTCCACTAAATATTAGGACATTCTAGAGTAAATGTGATACAGTCAGAGCCAAGAAACCGAAGCTGAAAAGAGGCAGACTTCTCCAACAGCACAATCAAAACATCCAAAACACATAAAAATTCATCATGCATAACTTGAAGTAAGGCTGAAGCTTTTGGAAGGACGCTGACTCGATCGTCATTGCAAATCAGTGGGTAGATTTTAAGCATGCAGTGCAAAACCACTTAACAACTAGAAATGTTTTGCAAGGAAGGGTGGGTGAAAATTCCTAAATGGTGTATCAGGTCTTCCAAGCTGTGATATCTATGATAAAAATCTAATAATTTTGAAAAGGATGCACAACCTTTACATATAATTGTATAATTAACTAGTAGTTTGATAGTGGTTAATGCCATGGCCCATTTTGCTGAAGACTGGGGGTCAGTTCCCATAAACGCCAGAAATGCTAACATTCATGGCTACTTCGTGTTTACAATAGGTGTTCAGTTCAATTACATTTCATATTTCACATTCAGAAACTGAAACCCTGTCCCCAGAATATCTGTGCAGGGGCCTGCAGAGGAAGCTAAGCTGATGTATAATGCTATATAGCAGACAGATGTGCACTGGTAATTACAAATAAGCAAAGAAGATGGGTCATCAAGGGTCACTCAAATCACTTAACAGGAAACCTACAGACACAAAGTAAGAAAACTGTCAAGCCATCAATTTGTAATTGGTAAATCTATCACATGGGTCTTTTTGTTTATGTGGTAAAGATACGCCATAGTAAACTGGGGTAAACTAGTAAACTGGGGCAACATTTTTTACTATTATTTACACCCTTGTCAGCTATTCGAGTACAAGTTTCGATTTGAAGTTCATGAATTCATGAGGACCACATGATGAATATCACAGGCCTATTCTGCAAAGCACTGGGGCTCAATTTCGGGTAGGGGTGGGGGGTGGGTGGCAGCTTGACATGCCCTCTGCTCTAACAAATTTAGAAGGTTCAACAAAGTATAATTATGCATGTTAGAATAAAAAAGAACAAGGTGTGCAGTGCATGGGAGATGAAAGCATTGCCCCTGCATTTGAGAGCATCATGGTCCTCAACATCATTGCATGGATAATTTGCCATATAAGAGCATGCCAGCAATCACCGTTTAAATGCTAATTTGGGTGGACATTTAAATGAAGACACACCTTCTGTTACACAGAGAACTAGCTATGACTAAATTATGTTCTAGCTTGTTTTTTGAAGCTTATTATGCTTAAAAAGTGCATGACTTGACTGCTGTACAATTTGCACTGCACTGGCACAATTCTTGATTCTTGGCATTGTATCTTTAAGAGGTACAGCATGAGCTCATTGTTACTCTCAGTTTGTTTACAAGCCAACTGCGGAGGTGGACGGATAGTGCTTATTTCCAGTGTTAGCTGTGCTGGTGTGTGTCTCTGCACATGCGTAGGCGTGCATATGTGTGTATGTGTCTCTGCATGTTTAAATCTTTATTAAGGCTGGAAAATAGTGAGTTGTGGTTTCATCTGAGAAAAGATGCTTCTTAGTGAACATGCTGGACAAGCATCTATACAAATGAAGTGAAGAAAGACATTTTATTGTTAAAACCTATTATATAAAATAACTTTATACAGCTGTTTGTATTAGTTGAGAATGAACATATATCCAGTTTCATTTTGGAAAGATCAACGGCTTATATGTTGGCAATTGAACATATAGCCTTCTCCTAGTGGATATGTGTGAGGCTGGAGGGAAGATATCCTACAGATATTCTTGGACACGTGAGTCATATGTGTGCGCACGAATACCTGCTCAAACAAACCTATGACTCATTTTCCTTTCTCTCCATTCAGACTGTGATATTGTCTGCAAAAGCTATCAAATCCATTTTTTTTGCCATATTATTATAAGCATCAAAAAATTTATGCAGCGCTATATAGCTGTAATTCTCTTTAGCATGTATGCACTGATTTAAATAAATGGCTTCTACTAACCCCTACGATCATTAAAGGTCAGAGCATACCAACCAAACTTTTTCCAACAAACACAAGCTTCCTGATATTTTCATAGAGATTTCCAGAGAAGGACTAACAAGCGATTCAGAGGGAATCTGAGATTTCATTTTAGCGTTTTCCAACAAACACAGGAATAGCACACCTACCTAATGTGAGCCTTACATACTCCCTCTGTGTAACCATTGGGAATAATTGCAAGAAAACAACAGATTAGGGCTGATCAGTCAGGCGCTGTGACTTTATTTAAATAATAATAAAAAATAAAAATACCCCCCCAACATAGACATTAAAATATTCACAGAGAATAAAAAAAATAAGTGTAATATTTTTTTGTCTTTAAAAATGACTATTGTACAAATGGTAGCAACACCTTAACCTTTAATAAAACTATACCATCTCTGAGAAGCCAGTATTAATCACTACTAAAAGATTTTATACAGACAATTACTTTATTTTTCCACAGTAAGGATTCCATATTTTGAGCCACACTAACTGTTTCTTTTTGTTCGTGTTTGTTTGATTGGTGTACTCTGCCTTTAAATGGACAAAATGAAAAAAAGCACTGTTATAAACTCGCATACTTGAATCCCATTAGTGTTGAGTACATTTGGACCAATATTGGGACCAGTATCAGTAACTGGACCTCTGTAATAACAATAAATACAATTTTAGTAGTAAAAAATAATGTTTAATTTCAAAAACAAACTTTGCCTGTCAAAGTGAAAGTGTATTGTCACTGTAAAAATATTGTCACTGGTGTCCAAGTTGTACTGAATAAAAAATAAAATCAATGTTTTATTAACATTTTTTTCATGACCGAGGTAAGAGGTCTAGTAATGTTAGCTTGTGTCCACTATTAGTCTATAGTTCAGAGGCTAAGCTAGCAGTCAAGATTTGTTTACATCACAGGTATTCCCAAAGGCTGTGTGATGTATGCTGGATATTGTAGTGAGAGAACATGTAAATATTGTAAAATTGTAAATTCTGTCAAACAGACAAAAGGCTGGGAAGATTGCAATTATGCAATAACACAACACTTAAACTTACCATCTGCTTTCTTTTAAAAAAACAATGCAAGGTTGGACAAGCTTTACAGAACAACACTACTGAGCTACATGCACATTGTAGGTAATACAAACTCCATGTTAAAAAAAAAGCCATGTTAGCATGATAATGTAAGGTTGGCCATGGTTAGCAGCCCTTGTTTCATTGTTTTTTCCTCCCTGCTCTGTACCATGTCTTTACATTTTATATCAGCATGTCTTTGTTTTTGTTTATGTAGCCATGGGTCATTGATTGCCATGTACTTCCTGTGTCTTGTATCTCTGTCTTTTGTTAGTGTTGTCAGCTGTGTTTTGTTTCTGTGCTCCTCCCACTCCCAGGTGTCGGCCATCTTTTCTTGTGTGTATATATACATACCCCTATGTTTGAACTGGTTGACTGTCTGATCTCTGTAGTAGGCATGCTATTAGTCTACTGTGTAGTTCTGAATATTCCTTGGATTTTGGCTTCATAAAACTGTCTTGTAAGTTCGTGTTCATCCATGTTTTTATTTTTTGTAAAACCAGTAAAGCTCGCAATTATTTCCTGCAAAGACCCAAATTCTGACAGATGACACAACAAGAAACTGCAGGTATATCCTAATATTTCAGCCACATACAAATAAAAATCTCTAGACTCATGCATTATGACAAAAGTGTAGCTGATCAAATCAATGTGATTTTTGACAGCATCCTGCAAATCTATTCAACAACAACAGCAACTATGCAAGAACACATTTGTGGGTGGATCAGGCATTGGACAATTATATTTCAACCTCAACTGCACACCAAGTGCTTCTGATTGTAGGCAACTATCCATTTTAAGCACAGTATGTTCCAAGCAAGGGCAGCTTTTGGTGTTCCTCTTCCTCACTATCTGTATGTTCCAGGCCGGTCAAACCTGCTGGTACAGACCCTCCTCTGACAGCTCTGAGGATGAGCACATGAGCTTGTTGCCATAGAAACGCACCATACCCATCTCCCCCCAAAGAGCTTGGCCCTGCGAGAAAGCATAGGGACAGCGCATCATCCCTCAATCCAGCTCAAGAGGTGGCTTACTGCTAGAGGTACAAATCAGAATGGAAGGCTTATCAAAGCTGACTGAGACACAATGAGCACAAAAAAACCCTATTTCATTGCTATCCTTGTTTTACTTGCTTCACTTCATTTGCTTTAGAATTTAAAGGCAATCACTGGAATTAAAGACCCTGAAAAAAGTGATGAAATAAATGTGCTGATGTAAACTAATAGACACAGATCAGCCATAACATTTACACCACTGACAGGTGAAGTGAGTAACACTGACTATCTAGTTATTTCTTTATAGTGGCACCTGTCAGAGAGGTTGGATATATTAGGCAGCAAGTGAACAGTCGGTTCTTGAAGTCGATGTCCTGGAAGCAGAAAAATGGATCTGAACAACCTTGAAAAGGGCCTAATTGTGATGGCTATTTTACTGAGTCAGAGCATCTCCAAAACAGCAGGTCTTGTGGAGTGTTCCAGGTGTGCAGTAGTTAGTACCTACCAAAAGTGATTCAAGGAAGGACAACTGGTAACTTGACAGCAGGGTCATGGATGCCTGAGGCTAACTTATGCATAAAGGGAATATAGGCTAACATGGCTGCGGTCCGTGATTTAAAAAGTAAATGCTGACAGTCAGAGCTGTTTCGGCAGCATGAGGGGGACCTTCTCAATATTAGGCAGGTGGTGTTAATGTTATGGCTGATAAGTGTATTTCACTCATGTGGAAATGATGCACACATTTTAACCCAGTAATCTAAATACATTACTTATTAAATTAATTTATTTAATGCCAGTTTGCTTAATTTAAAACTAAGCTACAGTGTAAATAGAGAAACTTTACTGAATGGCTTCATCTTGAAAACTAATACCTGCTGATGAGTAAACTGAAGAACAGTAACAGAGGAGGGTGTCGGCTTGTTGTTGTTTGCTATCCTCAGGGTGTGAACTGGGACACAGGCAGCTGACCTCGTGCCGTGTCCTGGCAGGCACATACACAAACAGTGCATGTTGCCATGGGCGTGAACCAACACTTAATGATTGACGCACTTCCACTCCACCCCCATGGCTGGCTGAGGGCAGCTTTTGCAGGTCCCGCAGCCCTACAGCACATTCATTCAAGGTGAGCTGCTGTTGACAGGACACGCTGGTGCCATGGCAACCAGCCGGCATGGTAACGTGTGCGTGCATGTGAGTCAGTGATGTCAGCCATTCCTTTTCCTACCACAGCCAAACTTTCAGTTTATATTAATTTCACAATCAAGAAAATAGACAAAGATCAATAAAACCTCAGTCAGTTCCAACAAAACCCCAGAGCATCATTTTGAATACTGCACTGACAATGAAATGACATGATTCATATAAGTCTGTCAGTTGCATGTGGATAAAGTATTACCAATTTTCAGTTCACTTCTGCCAAGATGTAACATTTTATTCATGTGAAATCATTTGAAGCATATGCAGGGGCCTTAAGTAGCATGTTATTTGCAGAGGTGAACTGTAACAAAGGGCAGTTGTGGCCTAGTGGTTAGGGACTTGCCCATGTGATTGGAGGGTTGCAGGTTTACGTCCCAGCCCAGGTATCACTAAAGTACCCTTGAGCAATGTACTGTCCCGCTACACTGCTCCCTGGGAGCTGTTCATAGCTTCTCACTGCTCCACATATCGATAGGCTAAATGCAGAGGTCACATTCTGTTGTGGTCACTTTGTGTGATGGGGTGTGTTTACAATGACAAATTTGGACTCCAAGTGTTTTTACTTGAGTACTGTACTT
>JBBPDA010000039.1:10860868-10885144 GCA_037974385.1 Arnoldichthys spilopterus
CGGTTTCTGTAAAGCTGCTTTGTGACAACGTCAGTTATAAAAAGCGCTATACAAATAAACTTGACTTGACTTGACTTGACTAAAGTACCTGTGAGCAAAGTGTCATCCCCAAGCACTGCTTCCTGGGTGCTGCCCACATCAGCTGCCCACTGCTCTTACACGTACTGTGTTGTGTTAACAATGATAAATGATTTGTGTTGCTCTCCCTCATACCACTCAACATCTCTGACTATGGTGCATGGTGTGGTCAGGCACCTTTCTGTCATAGCCAGCATGAACTCTTTATGCTACAGTAGCTCTTCTGTGACATCAGTCCAAATAGGGTAGCCTTCATTTCGTACTTCGAGCCTCGAGCACCTATGAGCCTCTCACCAGTTTACCAGTTGTTTGTCCTTGGTAGGTACTAGCTACTGCATACTTGGAACATTCCACAAGAGCTGCTGTTTTGGAGATGCTCTGACTCAGTTGTCTAGCCATCACAATAAAGCCCTGGTCAATGTTGCTTAGATCCTTACGATCATCCATTTGTCCTGCTTTCCCAAACATCAACTCCAACGGACTGTTCACCTGCTGCCTAATATATCCATAATAATATTTCTTTACTTGTCAGATGTAATGTTGGGGTATATATATATAATTCAAAACATCTACCTACTGATATACTGCCCGGAAGGCGTACAGAACTTCAGCAGATGAAAATGACAGGAAAAATGTATGATGAAAAATTGTGCTTCACACCTAAATATCACCCCTCTTCTTCCCCTCCCGATGCAGCTCCCTGCAAGACTGACACTTGCCAAAACAGACAACAGTGGAATGAAGCAGCTAGCACATTTGATATGATAATTATGTATCTGTTTACCATTTCCCTCCAAGTTGTCAGACTAATTAAACTTTTACAAGGCAATTACAAACGCACTGGCGAAGAAAAACATTCTGGGTTTCGCTTTCTCGCCTCATATCCTCCGCTACCCCTCTGCTGCATGTCCAGAGGAGACAGCAAACTCCTCAGTTTGATGCTGATTGGCATCCACGTTTTAGTATTTAGGGGTGCATGACATCACCTTATATTTAAGAAGAAAGCAGGTGTGGTGTCCCTGAGGGTGAAAAGAAATGTGAAATGATTTGGAGCAATTTAGATGCTTACTTCTCTGAATTGCAGCTGAATTACATACAGACAGACAGCCAAAGAGACAGATACATACAAGTACACACACATCACACACACACACATGCTGCCGGGCTACTTCACTCTTCACTCCTCCGTCGTCTTGTTTGGCAAGTGTCAGTCTTGTAGGCAGATGCTGGGAAGAGATGAAGGGGGTGACATTAGAGTGCAAAGCACAATTTTCCACACGCACACACACACACTGCTTGTATAATCTTCATAGAAAAGCACTGCCAATAGTACAAGGAGCTCAGGATCAGCCATACATGAGCTTACATACATGATGCTCAATGCCCATCATCAGCCAGAGGGGTAAAACTTAGGGCTGGAATCATTTATGGATTTATTAATAATTATCAATAACAGCCAAAAACCTACTTATAATTTTTTCCCTCTTTGTAACTGAGAGTCTAATCCCTGATCTGAGTGAGTAGCCTGTGAGTGAGTGCAGGGATGAATGAAACACTGTCAGAAATATTATTTTTCCTTCTTATTGTCAGTTGAATGTTTATTTGATGTGGGATCTCTTCTTACAGCTTTAAAGAAGTCAGCTTTAAAGAATGAAAAAAATTGGATTTACTGAAATATTTCCTCTGATGCTCCTTTTTCAATAAGTGCAAAGAAGAAAAATGAAAAATAAAAAATGAAAACAGAAATGGATGCATCAAGCAGTAAATGCAACAGTTTTCATTCTTTTTTGCAACTTAAAGAAACTCTGCTAAAAAAATTGGCTGCTACAAAAGTGTGTGAGTTTGAGGCTCTCCTTCAGCTCAGAGCTCCAAGCATCAAATCATCTCTGGAATAAACAAAGCACAAGCAGCCATGAGAAAACAAAAGATGTGTTGACATTTTGCATTTTTTTTTCACAGTAGAACCAAAACTCAGTGTGAAAAGCCTTTAAGATTTGTTTCCACCTCTATAAACATTCATACTACATGTTACTGTAAAATACCTATGGTTTCAAATAATGAAATTAATCAACATTTATCAATAATTATAATTTTTTCTACATTGTTTATCATACCAGGAAAAGTATAAATACTTTCAGAATTCATCTGTGGAGCAGTGCAACTGCATTCTCTAGAGGTTCTCCTCAGATTTGGGTGGTCCAGGGCCTTCTTCATGAACAGTGCTAGTGTGTATGGGTGCATCTGTTTGAATGCTAGGCTTCTGAAGTGGACACTGAACAAAGTGCTGCATTGAATGTTCTTGACTGTCTTTCAGTTTACTTATTATAATAATATTATAATCAAAATAATATTACTTACTGTAATTGCAAAAACTGTGATGATAACATTTCTCTGTGAAGCACTTTCTGCTCTGCAGGTTGTCCTGAGGAGGACAAAAAGATGCATTAACATATTAGCAAATTAGCCCACTTTTAGAGCTTTCTCATGACTGTTTGAAAGAAGTGTATATGTGGATGTTTGGGTGCGCGTAATATGAGTGTGTGCGTGTGTATTGCAACAGCTGACGTGGGCGTGCGTTAGCTTGGTCTGCGCTGATCGATAACCTGAGGGCAGGGAGTGAAGAGACAGCAGGAAATGCAATTCTCTTGTCACCCACCCTTTCCTGTCCTACCCCCTCACACACACAGCCCACAGGCCTGAGCAGCCTCCAGAACCTGTCCAAGTGAAAACAAGCAGTTCATCATCAGATAGATATCTGAGGCAGAAGAGCTTCTTGGAGGTAAAAAAGAAAATAACTGAGAATGATTGTTAGATAAAGAAATGGATACAGCATTAAGGTATGAAGTGACACGCCATCCGAATGTGTAACACCACTGTCTTGGCAATATGAGTCAAAGTGACTAGCATGACATTCTGTCTTTTGTTCTTTGAGCCTGTTATTGCTTCATGACGAGGGCAATACAGTCACAGTGACCTCCCTGTTGTCGGTCTGGCTGGAAATGATTCATTGTCAGTGTCACATCTGCATTCACACAGATGATGAATAGTGAGTTATTTGCATGGATTTAGGCTGATAAGCTACCAATGAATTTTGTTGAATAATGCTGCAGATATTTTCCTGTTCGGCTCATGTGGAATGATCAGTAAAGTATAAAATGAACAGTGCATTATTTATTTATCAGTGTATCAGTTTTTTGAGGCACTCTTGAATACAAATTTACTTGAAAACATTGAACCTGTATTTCTAGAGCTTGGTATGTGGAGCCAGTAGCAGCTATACATCAGTTTTACATCAGGCACGGTTTTGCATTGGCACATTCTTATGTACATCCCCTGCCAATACATGTTTAGCTGCTAAGTTAATTAAAACCACTAAAAATACAAAGAGATGAGTTTTCATCTTAGAGGTCACTGGTCAACCTACCCCTGAGGGTTAACAAAACTAGTGTTTTGTCATATGTTGACATGGTGACAGATGGAACGTCATGAATTTAAAGCCATATAGAACAGATATAGTACATGTCCTGTGAATAAAATTCCATGCTAACTAAATGTTTGAAGCTCAGTACTGTGCAGAGGTCTTAAACTCGATTGTCCCACAACTTTAAAAGAACCGGGCTCTACCACTGTCTCTCTGGGCCCTATTTTGCACCAGCATGTGAAGTGTTTTTGCTAGTTTAATAGTTGTGTGCACATTTTCTAAATAACATATGATTTTACCTGCATTTCCCATTCGTGGGAAAAAATTTTTAAATGAGGCGTGGCTGAGGGCTTTGTCAGCATTTTGCTATTTTACCAACAACACCATGTCTAAAGCCAGTGGTATGTTATTAAGCCATATTAAAGTGGCGCATTTTGGTAACTGGGTGCACAATGCTTGTTTTGGACACAGATACGTGCTTAAAGTCCATTGTGTTGCTGCTCATGTGAATAATTTTCACTTTAGTAGGTTCTTTTCCTCACTGAGAACCAATCTGGCTTTCCAGGTAAAAACCCCATTATAATAGCAATGCACCATAGCTCATGCTCCGTTTAAAGGTGAGGAATGTGCCATTCTGATTGGTTTATTGGATGTTATGCCCAAAACACACCTTTGAGTAATTAAGAGAGTTAGGACATCCTTTTGCAATTCTAAGTCCTCTGTGTTTAAGTGAGATAAACTTACAGATAGAAAGCTAACCTAGAAAGCATAACTTAGCTAACAAGCTAGCTCCACTGTCTGCCTGTTGTGCATCTGTTCATTTGTTTATCAGCAGGGAACGAGGGGAGACTTTCATTTGTCAAAGATGGGGGGTGGGCGGATTGGTAGTGGGGTGAAGATAGAGTGATTGACACTTAGGCTGCATCCCAAACAACATATTTTCATACATTGTATGGTAATTAGCAGTTTGGGATGTGGCCAATTTGATCATCCGCTCACTGCCACTCTCTGAACAGAGCAGATGCAGGGCAAAGAAAGCTGTGTCTCCTGCTTACAGGGCAGTTTTGCTGACTCTGTATAAGGTTTGTCCAAACTGTCACTAGAGCAAAGTGAGGGCTATCTATCAGTTGTGATCATCTGAATATAAGAACCATGCCCAGTGAGTTCTCAGATTGATCTGATGAGTGAGATTTTAAAACCATTTTACTACATTTTTTGTGTTTTTTTTTAATTACACTGATATTTAATATAACAAATAGTACTAAATAAATAATTAAGTCTGCTTGACTTAGCTAGCTAACAACCCTAGCCGAGCAAACTTAAGACTAATCCTAACAGCTAGGGGGTGCAAACTTAAAACCATACCATGCCCTAAAACATCTACTGGTTCTGTGGGTCTGCAAATGAATGTGATTCGGAATGAATAATGGATGTATTCCTACTCACAAGAACTCAACAGTACACAACCTCTGCACAAAGGTGCAGTAGTATAAGAGCTCCAGCAGGGGGCCCTCACTGATCAGTGGATAGTATGAGGGGGTGCAACCATTACTGCTGCTTTTCTTGTTTTTTCTTTTTTCTTTTTTCTCCGGACTGACCCTGGTTAAGAACAGCTGTCTGGAACAATTTCTCCACTCCTCTGCCATTCCGAGGCCTTTGCACCACACCGGCTCCCCCGTCCTTGCCTCGCCGTCCAGGAGAGATAGGGAGGAGTGGAGGAGAGCTCCCGCCCTCAGTTAAACACAGCCTGTCCCGGCTCCCTCGGGCCCCCGCATACCCATTCGACCTCCCGCCCACTCACAGAAGAATGTGGTCTGGGGCGGGAGCATGAAATGGGGCAGAGGGCAGTGACTGAGGGGGAGAGAGTGAAAGAGAGGGAGAGAGAGAGAGAGAGAGAGAGAGAGAGAGAGAGAGAGAGAATATGGTAGAAGCTAACAAAAAAGATGGCGATAGAGAGGAGGAGAATGGGAGTGGGAGTGTAGGCTTGGAGGGGGCTGTAGAGCTTTCTGGGGACGGGAACAGCCCACACAAAATGTTCGGTATGTATGGTGGTCGTGTTTTGTCATGCGACAGAGGGAAAAGCCTGCAGGTTCTGCCGCATGTCTTCAGCACACATGCTGAGGCCTTTGTCTGAGGCGACTACAGGGGGGCTTACCGACATGCGGTACAGTGAAGAAGCACAATAGTCAGTCTATTACAGCATGCCAGCAGAAAGAAAACGAGTGGGAGATGAGAGATGTGATGGCCAGGTATAAAACAAAAACAAAAGACAGACAAAGCAAAAGTGCCCAATACGACATAGATACACAATGTATAGATACGCCTCCAATTTTTCTCACAAGATTCAGTTCAGCAACAAACCCTGCATATTACCACTGTGTGCAAAAGATTGGGTTCCTTAAGTCAAAAGACACGTTTTGTTGATTTTTTAAGTGACAGTAGTCACAAATGGGGCCCATTTTAATGTATAGTGACTGTTTATTTGCTAAATTGTATGTACTAGTGCAAAATCTCTTGCACATTAAGGCCTGTGCAAAAATGATGTTTCTGATTCATGCAGTAGGTTAAACTCAGCAAAAAATCTGAACTAAAATGTGCAGGTCTAATGCCAAATTTAAATGTGTTCCATGTAGAACATGGGTACCCAAATCCAGTCCTGGAGGGCTGGGGCCTGGAAACATTTGGTGATTTCCCTGCTCAAACACACTTGGTTCAAATCAACTATTAATTGACCAAACTTTACTGGACAAAGGCCTTCCAGGACATCCAGAACTGGACAGCCCAGCTTTAGGGGATATTTATTTTCTCTTTTAAAATGTTTTGCTTTTGCATATGACTGTATCTGACTTCAGGCTCAAGTAGACCCATGAACTGACCTGACCTGTTACCCATAATACGTCTGCTGGTTTCATAATATATTCAAGAACAGACAGTTCTTCTTACAGTCATTGTGCAACATTAGATTGCAAATAATGCCTCAAGTCGCTTCTTTGTCTACTGCACTGTGTATTGTGTAAACTCATCAAAGGCACTGCACTTAATGGCTATGAAGGCAAAAATGTCAGCCTTAGACGTTGTGCTGTCAAGGAATACTCGCATGTGGAATTTAAGCCAGGTGAGTTTCAAACAGGAAGTACCTTGAACACACATACACACACGCACACTCACACACCCACACACACAGGATATAAGGGTTTAGCTCAGTGTGGGCGTCATCTGAACTCAGCTTTCACAAGCTCTGGTGCATGATGGTGATAGAGGACTTAATGACCCCTCGGTACACAGGTGGCCCTGGAGCATGGCCTCTCCCGAAGTAGGTATCCCATTGAGCAGGGTGGAGGGGCCTGTTTAAAGCAAAACACACACCTCCCAATGCCAGCAATTCCGATTAGTTACCTTCCATGTAGCCAATAGCCTATTTTCCTCCATTGATTACAGTATCAGTCCATCTACAGTTGCAGGCTATAACAATGTTTGTCTCAGTATGACTCAGTGATACGTAAGCCTTCAATATTTACTCATAGCCTCTTATGTGACATTAGGCAAATTCAAACCCAGACATGGGAATTCGTATCTAGGCATCAAATTAACTTTGCGTCTGGGGTCATGCTTTGTTTCTGCCCTTTTTAAGGTCAATAGGGCAAGCGAGAGTACATACAGTGTTTGCTTGGCGTGTGAAATTCTGCCCGTCTCGACAGATGGCCGTTTGTCTCTCCCATCTTTGCACACCGCCGCCTGAGAATTGTTCACGTTTCCTTGTTGCCTATGACGCACTTGTTGACACAGGTAAGCAAAGGGCCATTCATTCCATGCAGACAGGTGACAGGAGTCACCTCACAGGGTGACTTTCTGAAAAGCAGCCAAAACATAGGGCCAGAGCCAGTTCCTGGTAGAGTAGTGCTATGAGATAAGCTTGTGAAATAGCCGATGGAAAACATAACAAGAAAAATTCTTTGAACTCATTTGACGAACATGTGGAAAGGGATGCACGTTTTGATTCACGCTGTTAATATTTTGTCAAACTCAAGATGTGCTGACACCTGTACATATATTAGCCAACTATGTATCATAAGTGAGGGGGAATTTATGAGTCAGTACGTGAGGCTGCTTCAACTTCCCTTCTACCATCCATAGAGGGCTGGTTAACTGCTTAGCTCTGTGAATTTTTCCATAGCTATTATATGTGCAGCCTCTGTTACATGAGTGAGGAATTGAAGACTAAGGCCATACATGGGCTTATGATGTTTATTACAGTTCTTTCAGTATGTTGTCCAAATGAAATGACTTACATCACATATATGGGTAGTCATGGGTAACGCTTACTGTAGGGCAGCTTTTATAATCTTACATGACATCAGCATTAGACTTTTATGACAATTGACATTAACTACCAGCTATAATGGCTTATTTAAACAAGTGTCGAAGGCCATTATTCGTTCTGGGGTGAAACCAATAAAAGGAGCCACTATGACAAGTGAAGATTATCAGAACCTTTATATATTTTAATGTAGGTTTGTCATCTGTCATAAAAGGCTTATGCATGTGTCATGTCGCATTATAAACACTGCCTTTCAGGAAAAGTGTTACCAATTAATGCCAAAAAATTATATTTACAGCTATTTCTTCTAGGTGAAAAAAGTCAAAAATGACACAATTGCGACAAGAATATAAAGGATTTTTGTAAAATAAAAAATAAAAAAAAAATCTGTATGCCCAAAATGTTATGCCCAAATTTCTCTTAAGAAGTTGTGGTGTGGTGTGGTTACTAGCCTGGCGATGGTGCGCAGTCTGTTGGAGCATATCAGTGATATTTTTTAGCAATAAATTGGGGGGCCTTGGGGGGAGGGGGAGGGCTTGGCCTGCAAAGATGGCAGTTACACTACAGATAAACCAGTTAAAGCTTCAGTTGGTAGGATGGGGAACAGGACATCAAAAGAAAATATATTAAAATGAAGGCTGTGTCTCAAACGTCACACTTCTACACTTTACATGTTACATTACAGTATTATTTCTCACACACTATTTAGTGTGGTGGTATGCAGTTTGGGACACAGTCTTTATTTGGTTAAAAGTGCTGAGCAAAGCTCCTTGTTTGGGAATTTTAAGTACTTTGATGTAACATTGGTTCACTAAAAAAAATGAAACATACTTTTCTGAGACACTGACGTCATTTTGTAAAGATAATGGCAGCAGTATGAAAAGGGGGTTGCAATTTAGGTGGCTGAGACCTTACTGGTAGTATGTCAGCACCACCATGTGCATATGGTGGATTTGGAGCGTTGTGTGGAGGCAGAGAAGCCTGATTTTGATGTTTTATGAGTTTCATGTACTACTGTCAATTAACAAAGTAATATAATGGCTGGAATACCAATTCATATAAACAGTGGTTAGGACCTTGCCCTTGTGAACTGAAGGTTGCAGGTTCAGGTCCCAACCTGGGTACCACTGAGGTACCCTTGAGCAATGTACCGTCCCACTACACTGCTCCCTGGGGGGTGTTGATAGCTGCCCACTGCTCCCCATGTGCATGTATGATGGGTTAAATGCAGAGGCCTCATTTCATTGTGGTGCACTTTGTGTGTGATTGAGTGTGTTCACAATGACAAATAACTTGCTTTCACTACATATAAAATTTGCTGTATCTTGCTATATAAGAAATTAAATCTAATTAATCACAATAAATAAAAATGCAAGGACTGGTGACATTGCACAGTAATAACAGTGACCTGAGGGGTCAATTCTTTTTTTTTTTATAACAAACTAACATAACTTTACAATAGCCACACTGGCAAAACACATACTGGCCTCTTGATTAGCATTGAGTACATAATTCAGATATCTCAAGTGCCCCCCCAAACCCCCCTCTCACACTTTGTGTGTACTCAAACTGAAGTAGTTGCTTGCATTGGAGGCTAGCCGGCACAGGCTTTGAGAACAGGCATCGGTGGTTCATCGGCGAGTGAGCAGGAGCTGCATTTCTGCACAAAGCGAAGGGCAGTGCCCGTAGGCGGGTGGGTGATGCATGGGCGTCGTGGTGTAAAGGCCAGCGTCTGTGCGGTGCCGTTTCGGGCGGCCCAGGGCCTCATCACCTATGAGCAGGCTGCTCACTCCGGCTGCCTCCCACTCCTCAGCTGCCCGCCCCCTTATTCACACACTCTTCAGCTCGGCCAGTGTGTGTGTGTGTGTGTGCGTTTGCGTGTGCATGTGTGTGTGTGTGTCTGCACTTAGCCACCCCCGGAGAGGCTGCTGTAACACGGATGTCTGGTTTGGAAAGAGACGTGAACAAAGCACTGTAATTCTATGAACCTGAAACTCTTCTTCCAATAGCCTGAACCTGTTTTTCTTTTTTTTTTAATGCATTCGGCCTTCGAGGGCTTTACCAGAATTACTCCGGCTCTGTTATCTGTTAGCATTCTTTGGACGCGTGAGTAGGTCAAGAACATGGTCTGTGAAAACAGAACTTTCACTGAGAAAACGAACGCTTTGAATTTACTTACTTTTAGTGTTGAGTTTTTTTCATGATGATTTTTGCAGGGGCCATGCACAAAAACATTCATCTCAAGTTAAAAAAGATGCTCTGTTAGCTAAGCCACTAGTTCATTTTCATCTGCAGTATCCGGGCAGGTAATGGAGCAATAATTTTAGTGTTCTGTGTTATAAAAAAATATTCCTACAACCTCAAGTGGCATGCATGTTCACTTCCAGAGTGGCTGTTGGGAGGTGGGGCTGAGTTTTAAATAAAGTGTCTGGAAATGTGAATCAGTGCATAGTCAAGGAGCTTGCCAAATGGCTTATTTCACTACTTTTTATTACATATTTGGAGCGGTGACTTCTCAAGCGCATACAATTTGTGTCTATGAAGCCATGCTGATGTAGCACATGAAGAAAGAGGCCGCCTTTTGCTCACAACGGTATGAATGGTCAATTTTGTGTATGGCATGGAAAACCCAATGTCAGTTTTTCCCCAAGCTGAAATGTCGACTTATCTGACCACATAACACGATTCCACTGGTTTTCTGTCCATCTGAGCCCAGAGGACTCATCACAATTTATCACAGAATTAATGTATTGATCTATATCACAGTAGTATTAGTAGTTTCTAATGCAATGCCTTCTGAGGGCTAAAGGGTTAGACACATTCAGCAGTGGTTTCCGTCCTTGCCCTAAATGGACTGAGACTTCTCTAAATGCCCTGAATATCCTCACAGTATTATGTAAGTAAAAGAAAGTGAAAGTAACTATTTGACATTGTGAAAACACTCAAGCACCACAACGAAATTTGACCTCTGCATTTAACCCATTACATGTGCACACGTAGAGCAGTGGGCAGCTATCAACAGCACCTGGACACACTTCTTTTTTAACTGACTGTCATGAAGTTTGGCACAAAGGGGTCCATGGCCATGGCCCAGCATTGCCTGCAAAGACTTAGCATTTGCTCAATGATCCTTTTATACCTAATCATGATACCATCAACTTACCATGTTTCAAAACAGTGTAAACTGAATATTCTATTAACTTTATTTACTCGTTTTGTCCCTACTCCAACTTTTCATGAATGTGTTACAGCCGTCAAATTCAAAATGTGTATATATTTACTAGTTCCAATAGAGTTGATCAGCCGAACCCTTAAAGGTATATTTTTGTTCTTTCTTCAGTTAAATAAGGTTCAAACAATTTTACTGCATGTAGGCTATGAGCTCGCAAGGTTGGCCTCCTTGATTTGTCAGATTATTACTAGAACACACAGTATTGTGTTTTAGTTTACATAATTATTGTGTTGGTGTGTTTTTTCCATGTGGAAATAAAGAATCCAGTAAATTCAAAGCATTGCTTTATTCAGTGTTGTTATAAGTGCTACTGCCTACAGTCTAAATAATATGCTCTCTGATTTTCTGCTTAAGTGGTGTAACACAAATAATATGTCTGTGAACTCAAAACCCTTGAAATCCTCTACACCCTCCTCCAGCACTGCAGTGTATATCTATGAACCCAAAAACCCTCCTTCCAATAGCTTGAACCTGTTTTTTAAGTGCATTTGGCCTTTGAGAGAATTCACATACTTACTCTGGCTCAGTTAGCATTGTATGAACACTTGAGTAGGTCAAAGCATGGTCTGCCAAAACACCACGCTGGTTTAAGCCAGTCTACTGCCTTACAGTCTAAATAATGTCCTTTTTGATTTTCTGCTCAACTAGTGTATCACAAATAATATCCAAATATGGCAGATTTAGGGAAGGAGGGAGTGGATTGCTACTGCAGAAGACTGAGCTAGGCTAGGCTGGGAAATAGCAGCACTTTGGAACATTACATTCCCCAAGTCTTCAACTTGAGTGAAAATTATGCAACAGGCTCTCAGACAATGACATTTGAAGATGCACGTGTGTGTTCGTGCAGCTAAGAAGCAGGTGAGGTACACTGGAAAAAGATGACCTTATCGAATGGGGCCCTACTTACTTGTTCTACTTGTTGCTTCTGCTAGTGCAACCCCGTCGGGTTGCCTTTATCTGAAACGACTCATTTCTAATCTGGTTATGAATTTCTAAACAATTAAGTTCCCTAAAATGACTAAAACTGACTTTACATTGTAAGTCTCTGAAGGTACTCTGAAGACTTTCTCGTGCACAGACAGAGGCCAAACTATTTTAGCGTACATGACCTGGTTTACAGGTAGTACAGGCATTTCAGACTTCTCATCTCAGATAAATGTCATAAGACTTGGTACAATCAGGGCACAGCTGACCTGAGGGATCTCTGCAGATGCTCTTGAAGATATCATACGGATGCAATAGTAGAGACATTCAAAAAGTACAATTATTCTGACAAAACAAGCAATGTGCCATACCAAGAATTTTATCCCAAATGTCAGCTTACAAAGACCCTGATTGTATTACACCTCTTTCTGAATGAGAAATGTCTTTTCTGGTGGTAAACCGCCTGACTTTAGATGGGGATACTGACCCACAAATGACTGTGGAACTTGTGGAAATCTGTCGTGCTTTATATAAACAGAGTGCGTCGATGCAAAAGAATGCATGGGGAATGCACGTGGCCCCGGGGGCAAGGCCAGAGGGTGTAGGAGTGGGAGGCTATCAAACAGCACAGGGGCCATAGTACTTAGGGGTGGGGGGGCGGTGTGTGTGTGTGTGGGGGTGGGGTGGGGGTGTAGAGGGGGCTGAGAAGTTGGAGAGGTGGCCTCATGAAGGGAAAAAGGGTCCAGGTCCAATGGGTTGAGGAAAAGGTATTTAACTTCAAAGCCTGGATGACGTTGAGCTCCTGTAATTCAGTTTATGACCAGTGGTAGAAGACAGCACAAAATATTGCCAGCAGACCTTTAGAGACCCTCACTGATCCCAAGCCATAAACAGAGGAGATGTCAGTGACAGAAAACACAACACAGGCCTAGTGTTTTCACAGTAAATTATGTAGTCACAGGTCATAGCTAGTCGTGCCCAGTACAAGAACTGTATGTAAGAATGTACAGCAGAATAAAAAGACCAATAAAGTTAAATCTGGGCAATGTGGGAGTTTTGTCTTGCAAAAATTTCATACACTACAATTACACATCCAATTTTTTCAGTCAGAGTGAGCAGGAGAGAGAGAGACATTGCGAGCGAGTGACAGAGAGAGCTTTCTCATTGGTCTCTCTTTGTGATAAGTAGACCCCTCAGTTTTCTCTACAGCTCTACAGTGAACCTCTCTTTTCTATTGGCCAGTGGTGGGCTACCACCCTGGTGCTACCTCGCTAAAATGAATTTTTCCAGGGATGTCTGCAACGCTAATAGCTCTATAAGCTTCTGTTACTTGTTAGCTACATTAGCCTTGAGTTCAGCAAGAAACTAAAGAAGTTAAGCAAGTCTTGGCTGAAATTAGTCAATCCGCCAAGAGGGAAAATGGTGCAAATTCGTTTTTTGGCTGAACTCTCAACTAAGATTCGAGTTTGAGGGCTCCCTGTAGTATGTTCTTTGGCGACACATTGACCTTGCTTAAAACATTAACAAACTCATGGGCCTTAAGTCAGTGGATTAAACTGTTTAAATCACAGTTTTTCTAAAGCAATTTATGTAAGAGGTCTCCAAGCCCTCGCTCACCCGAAGAGAACACGGGAACATGCTGCGTGTGTTTGCTCGCTAAAATAAGTGTGACAGGCAGCCCAGAATGGCTGGGCTCATAAAAAGGAACTCTGGCGAACGTGAGAATGACTAAGCCGCCAAAAGTGTAAGTGTCGAGTGTGTGAGAGGGCCCACATGCATCACTTCATGGCGGTGGCGGATCCAAGAGTGTATGTGTGTGTATGTGAGTCATAGTGTGGAAGTGTTCTGCTATAGCATTAGTCACTGCTGAGGAGAGACCTTGATCTGTAGCCCTGTCTGATCAGAGTAGGGGTGGGGGGGTTGGAATACAGAAAAGGAGGGAGGGAATGACAGAACAAAAACTCATTCACCTCTTTTCTTCCTTCAGGGCTGCCATGAGAGCTGAGGAGTGGCCATTTTCCAAAAAAGCACTGACTTCAGTGTTAGTGTATGTAAGTGTGTGTGTGTGTGTGTGTGAGAGAGAGAGAGAATGTATTTAAATGTGCACTATGTCAGCAGAAACTTTCGGTAAGCTGGTGTGGGGCTTCAATATTGCACACACACTTATTAGTATGGGGGAGGGAGCCTGTGGTCAGTCCAGTCCTGTTTAAGGGTGACAGGATGTGCACGTGGCTGGTTGTGTGTGGGCGGGTGTGTGTGGGTGGGTGTTACTGTGTGCTGTGTGGGTTTCTGGGTGTGGGTTTTGATTATAGGCCTTCATGCCAAGAACTCTCAGCACTTCTGCCTGCGCAACAACAAAACGGAGAGCAGCAGATGTGCACATGCTGATAAGGACACCTCACACACACACACACACACACACACACACACACAGAAAAGGTAGCATTACACAAACATAGACACACACTTTACACTCTTAAAAATAAAGGTTCATTTTCTGATACATGTAAGGCTCTTTGAGAATGCTGATCTGTACACACATCTAAGGCCCTTTTCAACCAAGGGAACTTTTCATTGCTGTGAGAACCAGTTCTGCACCATGGAAAATGAGAATGATTATAGTTTTTAGAAAACTGTTTTGAGGAACTATTTTAGCTCCTGTTTCAGGCTAGGTACTTTTTTCACACTAGAGGAACCATAAGTATCGTAAGTGCATGGTGATTGGTCCAGACGTAAGCTAATGGTGATTGGTCCAGGCGAAAGTTTCCGGCAATTTTGTGTGAAGCATTAGCCGCGTAAACAACTCTTCGTGCCTAAAAACTGAGACAAAACATGGACAAACGACAGTGAAGGCCAGGCTTGCCAAAATGCAACTGAAAAAATACAACCTGGTTTTGACTATGGCTCACATCAAATACCTGTGAATACAAAGAGAAATAAGTAACTGAAGGCGTTTAGTTCTTGGGTGAGCTCCCTGGTGGGTAGTCCTCTTAAAAAGTTCTGTTTAGTGTGAAACTGCCTACACAACATGGGTGTTTCTGAGGTACTGGAACCTTAACATGCTCAAGTTTTGTACCAACAAGACCTAATGGTAATCAAGGGTGTTCTCCTCTGTCTTTGGTAACACTTTTAGCTGAGGTCAGTGACAATTTAGGAAATTATCTACACTTCATTTTCATCACCAGAGCATTTTCCACTGCACAATCAAAAACAAGAAGCCAAACAGTAACCAACAGAACTCATGGTTCTAGATCTAGTTCTTTTCCAACTGCTTGAGACAGCCTTCACCACCTTTAACAGTCTAATTGGGCTACTGTTTTGCACACACACTCAAAAATGTCTACATGCACACAGACTCATGTACTCTAGCAAGTGTTCAGTTTGACACATTAGTGAATTGTGAACAACGATCTGACACTTAGCTACGGTACTTTGCTTATTATAGCTTAGCACTAGCTGTGCTAACAGGAAACCCAGCAGTGATACACACAATTGTTCAAGCACCATAAACAAAAAAAATCTATAAGTGGTCTTATGGCGATCCCTTTCCATTGGCTGATGGCGTAGAGCAGCCATTTCCAAACTTGAGAACAAAACAGCCCAATTTGAAAACTGAAAATCTTTCCAAATCACAACTCTGATCAACACGCAAGTGAGATAACACATACATTTCTGAACAACTATCTAAGATTAATGTAAAAATAACAATTATTTAAATGTATAAAAAATTTACTATTTAATGTATTTATTGTAAACGACCTCTCATGACCCACACTTTAGGAAATACTCAGGTAGAAGATGTTGGATAAATTAGCTGTTTTAAGGTGCACCCATTGCTGACACAGGTGGACGCACATATAATCTTCATAGAAAAGCTGCACATTAGCTTATGTTTTCCATGTCAGATACTATGCGTTGACTAAAGGGCAATAAAGCCTCACAGCATTGGGTTGTTGAGTGGTGAAACTGCTTTCTCTAGAGTGAGTCCCTGGAGCTCCATCCAATGCATTTGAGATGTGTTGGAGTGGTGTTTGTGATCCAGAACTAATGATTCAACATCATTACATGACCCCTGACCTCACTGGCTGAATGCAGTCAGATGCTGACAGCAATGTTCCATCATCTAGTGTAAAGCCTTCCCAAGCAACTATAGGCTGTTACTGCAGCAAAGGAGTGACACATTCTCTATTAATATTTTTGTTTTGGATTAACAGGTGTACATGGAGCTCATGGACTGGCAACAAAGTGTATATGAAGTTCACCTTTAACACTTGTAGTTATTCATTACTCATGCAATTACGTCTGTCACACAAAAACACCTGACTGTGATATCACTCAATGCTCCTCCTCACTTAATCCATAATGCAGACACTGCAGTAATTCCACTGATATAAATCAGTCAGACGTCTCCAGGTAAAACATGAATCATGGAAGGCGTGCCTTTACCTTTCCACACACTGCCAGGATTACCGGCTGCCACTGCGAAGAGATTACGTCGCTGTGTTAGACTCAGTGATTAAAGGTACAGACCAAGCAAACAATGGTAATGACACTGACAGTGAGTGCAAAAAAGGTCAGAAGACGTCTATGCGTGAACTTTGAGAATGCCATTGAGCTTAGTGAATTAGCATGTTCAGTAACATGGAATAGCATGTTAGAACCGGTGAGCGGGGTTCTGATTGGCTGTTAGCCTACTTGTCAATCAAACTGCTGGTTGGTCACTATAAGCCAGTGTTTCCCTGTTCCCAGAGGACCTCCTGCTCTGCTTTTTTTTTTTTATCTTTTCCTGCTCCCAACACATCTGATCACAAGAAACCAGCTTATTAAGACATTTTCCACATTTAAAGTGGGTGTGTCAGAGTAGGCAAAATACTAAACTGTGCAGGGCAAGGGTCCTCCAGGACCAGGGTTGGGAAACATTGCTACAAGCCACAAATTTATGCTGCTGTTGTGTGGTAAAACTTTTAAAGGTACTTCCATAAGTAGTTTTAATGGGAATGGAATGGGTATAGGGCTAATGTCTTGTTCACACTACATGATTTTAAGCCTGTTTTTGAGTCATCAGCAATGAGCAATGGCTATGTGTGAACACTACAATGAATGGTCACTGACTCCGGCCAAATATCTATGCTGTTAAATATCTGGGCCAGTTGCTGGTAAGCTAAAGCATATGACAACGCAGGTCATGAGTTGACGGAAAGAGGCAGGTACATTCACCTTAGCTAAAAAAAAAAAAAAAAAAAAAACATGATGGAGAGCATGGCTGCGTCACGGTGGACTCAGCAAACTGAACAGCATTTAATAATTTACCTCCAACTCTGCACTGCCTGCATGTGCTTATCAGTTCCTTCACCCATATCCCTTTCTTTTTGTGTGTTTTTTCAGAATTTGTAATGTTTATGTTGGATGTCCATTTTTAAACTCATGTTTCGTATGAGGGTCGCATCATTCTTTGTGTGACTTTTTGTGACAGAACATTGTTTGGTAGAGCATAGAGACAAGTGAAGTTAAAAGACGTAGTTGGTGTCCAACTACACTGTCTGACTTGTGATCAGGAGTCTCAAGGTTGTATAGTGTGAAGAGTACAGCAATTTGATCACTTTCTGTGTAAACAAGGCATAAGAGGACAGAAAGAGTACAAGGACTCTGTTTTGTTAAATTAATTCTATAAACAATAGATAAATTAGCATTTTAAGATTAGAAGTTTGTTATTCAGAAGTAGCAAGGTCACAGGTTTTGGGCAGTGGAGCCCTAGTGGTTAGGACATTGCTCTTGGGACCTTCATGCCCCAGCCTGGACACCATTGAGGTTCCCTTGAGCAAGGTACCATCCTGCTACACTGCTCCCCGGGCGATGTTGGTAGCTGTCCACTGCTCCATGTGTGCAGGTGTGATGGGTTAAATGCAGAGGTCACATTTTGTTGTGGTGCTTGAGTGTGTTCACAAAGACAAATAGTCACTTTCACTTTACGTCATATCTCACAGTTAGCTTCACATGTAGCTACATCTCTTATTGTACAATGTGTAAAAAAAAAAGAGAAAAAAAGTATCTATAGGTGCCATGTTGTTATTTAAGGTAATTAGTTCTTGATTCTAAGATTAGACCAACATTATACTGACAATTGCTATTAGACAACTTCATATTTAGCTTTATTGAGTTATTAAGCTGTTGCTTTTGATGCCAATGAACATGTGTTAACTTGCAGCAGCTCCGTGCTAATACAAGGTTAACATATCCCCGATGGAGGTGAAAATAGTTGTTTATCCTAAGATATGCTGACGAAATAAGATAAGTGGCAGCTATGCAACTCTCTGGAGCTCTCTGGACCCTGTAATAAAGCAGTTAGGTAGACAGGTGTCAAAGGACAGATGTAGCCACACCTACCGCTATTTCTGTCTGCTGTCTATTCTGGGACGGCACTCATCTGAGCTAGCTGGCACGGAGGAGCAAGTGCAGACACCCCAAAGGCCCTGAATGACCCAGATATGCCGCAGCCTTCTCATGGCTTTGTCTGTTTTCTTTTAAAAAAGTCTCACAGACTACGTGATAAAAGTGAAGGTGAGCTGTTTTCATTTTCTGGTGGATGAACATCAGCACAGGTTGAATCATAAAACAGGAATCCTTTAGTAACCCAAGGTCAAGACCACTGTTTTGCCCCCTTGTTTCTCCCTTCATCTTTATCACTCATAGAGAACTTCACATTAATTTTATTCTGCTGACATTCTTGTTCTGATAGAAACTGTGTCTCACTGACAAACTGTTCCATTATTTGTGTGCCTTAGGTGGAGGCACATTACCGGAAGGGGAGTTGGTCATGACTGGGCTTGCGGTGAGGGGTGTGAGAGGCCCTGTGTCCTGGGTGAGGTTATCCTGGGCAGGCCAAAGGCCAGCGAAACAGTCTACAGGAACGAAGTGTTGCAATGAATCATGGGAGAAATAGTATGGCCTGAATGCAGCTCTACAATCTGTTAGCTGTTAACAATCCCACCTCCTGTACTCTGCATGCTGCAACACGTTGGCCCTGAACAGTCCCCAGAGGGAGTAGATGTTAGCACCTCTGAGTTTATGGAAAACAGGAGGAGACTATTTGAAGCCTATATCAAACCTAAGGGTGGTTTGTGATGTGAGAATTTGGCTCTTTTTAAATTAATTTAGATGTATTATGTACCAGGAGTTGCACTTTTTTTTACCATGCTACTAGTGTGTTTTTTTTAATATGTCGTTATTAACTATAGTTTAAAAAAACAGAGGCAGTTGAGTTTTTTTTAGATAGATATTCCAACAGTTTTTTGTTGTTCATCAGCCAGTCCCACCCTCAGATGCTCTGTGCCCAAATTACACAGACTGATGCATGTTGCACATAAAAAAACAACCAACCATTATCAGTTAAATATTATCATGCTGAATGCTAGCTTGTCATGTTTATTTACAGAGCACATTTAAAACCACTGATGTTGACCAAAGCATTGTATACTCCACAACACTACAGGTATAAAACAGGCAAACAAAAAATTTTATAATTAACAACAAAATATAACAGTAATAGTAGAATATTAATATTATATAAAAGTACAAATAAAAAGCCAACATTTATGCAATCCAAGCCATTGCACAGTCTGTTGTTTCATGTGGGTCTGTTTTTGTTGTAACGCCATCTGCAATCAGTGTGTAGCTGGTTCTTGACCACATTAAGAGTAAAACCTTCTAAATTTTACCGCAATATTCCTACAAATTACAAGTGATATATTAACACTTTGTAAAAATTCTAAAGCAAAATAAAAACATTTATGGCAATTTAAGAAAGCTAAAATGTTCATCATATTTATGGAACATTGCATTTATATATAACATTTTACCTGAACCAATATGTAATATATAACATTTACAAATATATGAATACATCCTTTGGTACAGACTGCACTCAAGTCTGAAACAGAAAATGATAAACATTTAATTTAATATATATCACGTTTTGAAGACTAAAATTACATTATTAGCTTAGTCTGGTTGCAGAGTGTGTAGTCCTACATCTTCAGACCACGCTGGGCTACTTGTGGTAGAGTTTAAAGTTGAAGCTACAACAAGCAGGGGATCAAACTGAGAAATCTGCATTAAAAGCAAACACTTTCACCCGTTTCATAGAAAAAAGCAAAGGATGATATTAGACCATCCAGGATTGAGAACAAATCTGATCAGCTACCTGCTTTAGTGAAGAAAGAACCTGTAGAAGAAAATCTTATAGTCGTGAAGGCCAGGACCACAGAGACCCTGTCTAGATATACATTGTCTAGTATGTACACATTCTTGTGTGAACAGCTTTCAAAAAGCTTTATGAGCATCCATACAGCTGGAACATTTTGAATTCATTGTATGTGAAGACACAATCATGATCACACATTCACATGACCACTTACTCAGCATGCAGCAGTTTTGCCCACTCATTTGCAATGAAGTGAGAAAGTGAAGAATATTGTTAGCACAGTAGTACAATTATTGGAGTGAAAGGCAAGAAAATGAATAAAAGTTGTGTTTTTCTTGGAAACAAACAGATGGGAAAAAAGCCAAATTAAATCAGGAGCAAGTTGCGAAATATGTAAATCCTTGTGCGGTCCGAGACCTTATTTGCCATTTGGAATTGTCACGAAATATATCTATTAAAAGCTTTCTTACTGTATGCCCAGCATTCAAGTCAATTTAGGGAACGCAGACTTCAGAACGATGGGAATACATCAAAAGTCAATGACAGTAAGGGAATGGATGAAGTTACTCCCAGCGAAACTGCTTGTTATGTGAAATGGGCAAAATGAGGACTGCTTGAGTTAAAAAATGTTCAGCAAAATGTTTGCCTGGTGGAAGCGGGTCACCGGCAAAACGTTGTGCAACGACACACGAGTTGTGTCGGGGTCAAGCAGGGTGCCTGATGTTTTGCCTCTCCAGGTAGGAGAAACATAAATTCCATCCTAAATCACACACTTCTTACAGTTGGGTTCTAATTCTCACACACAATTTAGTGTGGTAGTATGCGGTTTGGGACACAGTCATAATTTTGCCCTCCCCAGATTCATTCCTGTACATATTGACAGTTCATTGGTCAGTTGGATGGGGAGATAAGATGGCTTGTAGCAAAGGATGTTGTGGGGTTAGGGGCAGCCTAGGCAACAACTTACACATTCCTCAACCAATCAGTGTGCTGACGGAACAAACATGCAGGAATCATGGTAAAATAACTCTTTATTTTCATTTAACAAGTTCCTCTTAGGGAAGCAAAATTTGGTACTTTGGTACCCTTCCTGAAGTGATATGTTGTTCCAGCTTGCAAACTTTCATAACTCTGGGTCAACAGAACTTCCCCACTCCCCCAGCTCCTCCATTCATCTATTGTTGGGGAGACCTCCTCATTGCCACAAGGTTGTCACAAACTGATTGAAAGGATTTTGTCAACAAACTTAAAGCTGTTTGTCTGTTTTACTGTGTACTTCTTTCACATTCTCTTAAAGTGAGGTTGGAAAGTAACAGGAACCCAGTGGCTCATTTTTAACTAATGCTTGGATTGGTGTTTGGCTTCTGAAGCAAAGTTCTGGAAGCTGGGGGTCTGCAGTAGCCTGATGTAAATCCAAGTTATCAGAGGCTCATTTGCAGCTGCAGCATGCATACTCTCCTGTGCTGGAAAGCTTTGCCTCAGCGGATTCTGTCAGCCTTGAAGCGGGGGCAATTACCAGCAAATCAGTGCATTAATTAAGCGTCTGCAGGAGTGAGCGATGGTGAGGGTCTTCAGCACCCACCACGTGCTGGATGACAGAGTCAGCCCACTCTTCTGGGCCTGAGTAATCACATCTCCCACTGAGATCAGAGGCACACACATCCAGAAACATTTGAGAGCCACGAGAAAAAGCTGCCATGACCCTCTGCCAAACCAATCACCTAGCAGTATGATTCATCCAGACATATGGGTTGCCCAGCAGACTTACTCATTATTGCATCTACTCAGGCTGGGAGTGTGCCAACCAGTGATTTGCTAGGGCATTGCCGTCATGCTGTAAACCAAAGTAAGTATGAGCAAGTAGTAGCAAGGGAAGGCCCTCATAGCCTTGTAATGGAGCCTTAAAGCAACAGCTCAAAGAAATATCAACATTTTCCGCAGTACTTCAAATGTAATCAGTCACTCGAGACATGTTTAGTGTCTGAAGTCTACTTCTTTAATCTTGCACCAGAGCTACGAGGTTGATGCAAATGTAATTAAAGTAATGGAAGCATTTTAACACTTCTCACTTTAACAACTCAGTATTTTTAAGTATCAACATCAACAAAAAAAATATGTATATATGAGGCTTTATCTTCTTTTGTATTATAAAAGTTTTTAATTTTTCTTATTATTTTCACTTATTCTCTTTTTATTCAACTTTTATCATTTTATTAATATTATTTATGTGTGCAATTTCTGAGGAGGCTTCAAGGCCAAGAATTTCATTGCTGGTAATGTCTCATTGTTGCCTGTATTTGACAATAAACTTGAACTTGAACATGGAAGCATTAAATTATATAGTCCAAAATGCATGGCCAAATCATGACTTGCCTTAAACCACACAGTTACAGAAGATCTAGTAGCAAACTGTAGTAACAAAGCTGTTTATTCTTTGTCAGTTCACATATATGTTACTTGTCACTACGTCTACCATCTGAGGAGCTGTAAATTGTTGTGGCTATACAGATTTGCTGCTCGATGAGCAAGCGTCCGGCCCACTCAAACAAACATACCCACTCAGCCAGCTCTCAAACTTTCACCGTCGCAGCTGTTCTTTCACACTTGAACATCTCTGATGGATGCAGCAATGTAGTGTCACAAACACTAGTGTGACAGCGACTGATTCAGCAGACCCTTTTCCGTTGGTGTTAACAGGCTTTTTGAAGGACAACCGGACCATTTTCTGTCCTCACTCTTTGTTGCTGTTTTTTTTACCCGGTTAAAGAACAGGATATATATCAAAAGAGTAAAAAAACTACATGATATCTAAGTAAATTTCTCTAAGTAATCTGATATAGGTGTGCTTATGTGGTTCCTGATACTCTGACAAAACTGTAAACGTATTGAGACTGAAGGGAACAAATGAGGCGTGAGAGATAATATAAACTAGCCGAACCGTATAAGCGGAGCATTATATGACACAAGAATTTAGGCTTAAGCCGTTTGAGAGATTAAAACGTGTCGGGTGCAGTGCCCTCTATGGAGAGCATTTCATAATATCTAGTTGGCTTCCAAAAAATCTGGTTGTTATTCAGTGTTAAACATAGCGAAGTCTGAACCTTTATGACACAGGATTTTGGGAACGAAGATCCAATAATTCATTGACTTTCTACTAGGTGGCTCTAATGAACTAAGGTCATGTCCCTCTGTAGAGGCCAACTAGCCAAACTCATACGTAACTTTGGATGCCAAACATGTCTTGGCTAATCTACTACATTGGAATTAAGGCATTCCCAGCCCAGGACCAGTCCTTGAGCAAGGCACCGTCCTGCTACACTGCTTTCCAGGCGCTGTTGATAGCTGCCCGCTGCTCCGGGTGCGAATGGGTTAAATGCAAAAGCCACATTTTGTTGTGGTGCAATTTGTGTGATGGGGTGTGCTCACAGTGATAAAAAGTTTTTTTAAAATTATGTAAATGTGATTTTTTCAAAGAACACATGACATTGAAATGTGAGGTGTAGTTATGTGTGCCAATGTTTTCCATTATGTTTTAGCTAAATTAGCCTCAAAACGTTAGAACACAATGAAATAAGCACACATGGCTTGGTTGATGGACTACATTCAGTGAAAGGGAGAAGGTGGTGTTTCACAGAAGTATACCTAATGGAAACAGACCAGACAGTAATGAGCAATTCTTTAATTAACCAGTTAGATGCTATGGTTTTCAAATCTGAAATCGAGCCCACAACTCCACAAAATAATGCTCCTTTAAGGAACCAGAAAGTGGATCTTTTTGCTGCAAAGAACCTTTTTTAGCACCTTTAGTTTTTAAAAGTGCAGATCAGCATAACAAGGCATTTCCAGCCAAGTCTAAGAAACAGAGCAAGTCATGACCTCTGTACCCAGAAGTGGGAAGCAGGGAGTGGAAAAGAAAGAGAATGGTAGACAACAGGAAAGACAAAAGTGTCTTCTCTCGTCTCTGTGAATGGAGTGATGGCTCAGCAGAGTGGGTGTCAGAGTGGGACTGGAGCATCATCCATTTGTTCTCTCTCTCTCTCTCTCTCTCTCTCTCTCTCTCTCTCTCTCTCTCTCTCTCTCTCTCCCCCACACACACACACACA
>JBBPDA010000039.1:10885244-10903431 GCA_037974385.1 Arnoldichthys spilopterus
CTCTCTCTCTCTCTCTCTCTCTCTCTCTCTCTCTCTCTCTCTCTCTCTCTCTCTCACACACACACACACACACACTCACTCTCTCTTTCTCTCTCTCACTCTCTCTCGCTCTCCTTCCTTTCCCTTTCACGCCTTTGTCCTGTTCTGCTTCTCTCTCCCAAGAGTGTAGGAAAAAGGCAAATAAACAGAGGTGACTGTTTACTTCTGCCGGTGGGCTGGTGGAGCGCTTCATTAACCTTGCATTACCTTGCCTTGGGTTACGCACACAGACATATTTATTACAGCTATATTTCTCTCTGCAGTTTTATCTTTCTGATTCAGTGCTTATCCTTAAAGCAGAACGCCACCCCCATGGCTCGCGTGCGCACACACACACACACACACACACAAACACATACACACACACAAACACACTTTCTTTTTTTTCCTTTCTTTCCTTTATTTCTTTTCTGTAATATTACTGGCTTGCTGGTTTGCCATTTAGTCAATGATGTTATTTATATGTGTAATAACATTGAGGCCAAATATTCAAATATTGAGTTGACATCATTGATGAGACAAAGATTACACACACTCTCTCCCTGATTTCATTATTTAATTGAATGTATTATTATTATTATTATTATTATTATTATTATTATTAAAGGAATTTGTGTGTCGATGCTGAGATCAGTTTTTCTGAATTGCTAAAACATTAAATCCCATTGTAGGAACTAAATTTCAACTACCAAAACAATTTCGTCAAAATCTTAAACATTGTTCTTCTGGTTAGGACACAATTTGCAAATCTGAATCTCCCATTTACCAAAACTCTAAACACATTCTCAAACACAAAACACTTTTAGTAGTGTGGTGCACTTGTACCCACAATGATGCACACAGGCTACAGAAGTTAAAAACACACTGTTTTCATTATTTACACATTACCACCCAAAACTGAAAACACATGTGTCCAATCAGTGAACCCAATTAGTCAACAGTATATAAGCCTAGTCAAATGCAAATGGCATGAGTGGATCCAACAATGGAGCAATACAATAGAAGAGGAAGAGGAGTCCGTGTCAAAGATGGAAGGACTAAGGCCAAAAAGAAGATCTGTAAATTCAAATGACATTTAAGCAACTGTCACTGTCACATCATGTTCTGGGGCATGGCATGACTATGAGGGAGGTAGGGCAATGTGTGCAACCAAACCTAAGGTTCTCAGTGGCTACTATAATCCAGACCTTCAGAGAAGAAAACAGGCAAAAAGTATATTTGTCTCAGTAAGGGGACAATGAAAAATATTTTTTCCATGGTACTGTGTTTGAAAACATTTACTGAATAAAATATATATGTATATACTGTATATATATAAAGTATACTTCTAACTAAATGTTTTTTTTTTTAATTAAAAGACGGCCACATGAGGGTGGAAGAACATGCACATTCTCACAACACCAGGAGACATTTATTGTGGATATGGTACGTCAGAATAATGCAGTTGGACTGCGTGAAACAGCAGCGGATTATAGAAGACAACATACATTTTGAGTGAATAAACAGTGTGAGTTAGTCAACAATTGATTGTGTCCTGCAACGCAACGCAAAATGAGGATGAAACAAGTTTACTGGGTACCATTTGAGCGAAACTGTGAGAGAGTGAAAGTGTCAATATGTGTGAGTGAGTAAACTTTTACAGTAAACTCAGTACAGAATGTATACAGAGAATCTTTGAGCTTGACTCAATGGTTAGGCCTCATGAATACATCTTCGTGGATGAAGCTGGATTCAATCTAGCAAAAAGTAGAAGAAGAGGTTGCAGCGTTATAGGTCAACGTGCCATTATTGACCTGCATGGCCAGCGCGGTGGAAATGTAACTGCCATCAGCAGCTATGGGGTTCTCCACAGTCATGTTACTGTTGGGCCATACAACACCGAACTTCTACTCTAATGGTCTACGGGATGCTTTGCTTGAGCAGAGAGATCGCGAGCAGGCAGAGCATCCCATGTATGTTATCATTTGGGACAATGTGAGCTTTCACCGTGGTCCAAGAATTTGCGATTGGTTTCACAATGAGCAGCATTTTATGAATGTGTTTCTTCCACCATACTCTCCCTTTTCACTGTAAACCCTGTTGAGGAGTTTTTCTCCGCATGGAGACGGAAAGTATACGACCAAAACCCTTACACACAGGAAAATATAGCATGTGATGTGGATGAAGTCCTGTGGCCTCACCCAGCACTGAGGCGTGATGCTGAGGAAGAATAAATTATCTGAATATGTAAAAATAAATATTTTTTTATATAAAGAAGAATAAATGAATAAATAAATGTTCTTTTCCTGATTTCCCACAGTGTTTGTATTTATTTATGTAGTGTGTATTCATTGCTAAGGTGTGTTTGCACATTGGCTGGTTTTGTGTGGTTTTTGACAATAGTGCTTGATTTTGAGTAAAGTTAAAATAGTTTTGGGTCAAATTTTTGTTTTTTTTTAAAAATGCAAAAATTGAGAATGTACCTAGATAAGTAGATAAACGCATCTTTAAAGGTTGGTTTAAAATATCAGTCAAATCGTAATATCTGTCTGATGCCGATATTATTTTTTCAAGCAAAAGCTTTTGACGCTGTGATATTATTATTATTATTATTATTATTATTATTATTATTAATACTGTGAATAACAATAACATATTTAAGTGTTAAAATGTTAATGCAGAAATATATTGTCTCTCTCTCTCTCTCTCTCTCTCTTTCACTGGCTTCTACACAAGGTGGTTTTTCTTTCTGGTAATGTAATTGTATTACTTAAAGTACATATTCTACCAAAACAATACTTACGAAAGGCAAGGAGAAGTTTCATCACTGATATTATATATAAAATAAAATATAAATAACTGTAAAAAAAATAAAATTGTTTATCAAAGCCAAATATTGCTAAGCCTACATTTGGAAACATTTCTTGTAAAACAGAGTACCCACACACATACACACATTATGCAGGATAGGATAGAATATGATCAAAAGGCTTCAGCTGTCAATGAATTTTTCATGCGTGTTTCCTAATGGTAAACTCTCACAACACTTTTCCACAGATCTGCAGGATATCTCTCCCTACCGTGACATTCTCCAGCTCCACCTTTACATGTTTTGATATTCACAAAGCGTTATCAGTACACTGTACATCCTACTCTACATCTACATGGCCAGGCAGAGTATACAGAACAGCTGTATGACTTCAGTTCATTCCCAGTTCCTCACGATAACATCTGCTTTTGTGTAAAAACACTCTTTACATCGTAAATGCAGACATGGATTAGTTTCTCTGTAGTTGTGTGTCTAGGCCTCTTTTTATAACTGAACCATATATATATATATATCCCCATAATTTAAATAAAAATAGAAGTATTTGTTCATTCCCTAACAGCCCCTCACCCTCCACCCCCATGTTTGGTCTGTTATCCTCTTATCCATATTCATGCTCCAGTAATTGTCCATTGAATTTCAAGTCACATCCTTAATTTCCTATGTTGCCATATTCGTCTGTGGTCCAATATCCCATTAAAATTCGACTGCTGCCAGTCCGGCTATCATCCACATGCGCATGCACACCCCCAAACACACACACACGATCACACACCTTCTTTTCTGAAGAACACACATGAGGAGCAAGAGAGAGCATTGATTTCTATGCTTTCGTTGGAGAAAAGCCGTTTTCTCGCTGGAAATCGAGACTGAATTATTTATCCAGCCTCGTTCAATTTTTATTGCACTCTCCTTGTGGAGAAATAATGCTTCCTCAGTCAGACGCAGAATAGCCCTGTCTTCTCCAAGAGTGCACTCTCTGTAGGTGCAGTGTGTCTGTACAAGTGGGAGAGGGAGAGAGGGGGAGAGACTGAAAAAGAAAAAGCAAAGATTGATTAAGTCAGCACTAGAAAGAAAGAAAGAAAAGAAGGCAAGAAAGAAAAGGACAGAAACAAATGAAGAAAGAAAAGAGCAACTATTGGAAAGAGATAACACTTCACTAGAGGAAAGGAGAGGGAGAGAGAGAGAGAGAGAGAGAGAGAGAGAGAGAGAGAGAGAGAGAGAGAGAAGGAGAAAATTAGATCATGTAATCTGACCTGCTGCGATGGCGGGAACTGTAACTAACTACATTACCCACTGGCCATCTGCAGCACTTACAGCCTCTCTGCTTTATGCATCATGCATCAGCCTCTGTCCAGTGCTGGTGGACTGAACACAGCTACAATCTGGCCTTTATTTGTGGGGGATAAACTGATGCTTAAAAAAAAGGATGTCAGGTGCTAGGTAGAAAAAACAGAGAGTGGGTGGCTGAAGAGAGAGGGAGAGACAGAAACAGAGAGAGAGAGAGAGAGAGAGAGAGAGAGAGAGAGAAAGAGAGAGGAGAGAGAGCTTGAGTGTGTATTGCCCTGCATTAGCCAATGCCTCAATCTTCTCCAGCTAAAGCTGGCAGCCAGCATTTGGGGAACCAACTGCTGCCCAAACTCAGCCAGGGATCGTCTGTGACCCCCACAGCTGCCCATGCAGTCAGGTAAGCATAAGACACAAGAGAGAGAGAGAGAGAGAGAGAGAGAGAGAGAGAGACAGGGAGGGAGACTGAAAGAGATAGGAAAACACCGGCCGGGTGAAAGCAGCAGGGTCTCCAGGCTAGAGATGAAATATCTAATTCCTCTGGCTGCAGGCCCATAGTCCATTTGTATGGAAATGAGTTTGTTTTTGCTCTGTAAAGGTAAGGATAAAGGGAGGGAGGGAAAGGGCAGAGAAAGACAATGCAAGGGAAGGTTAGAGAGAAAGACATGGAGAGAAACAGATGCAGGAACCTTCACACCAAATCCACTGGTTTTATTTTAAAGCTCTGGAACTCAGGAGGAAGATGGAAGAGGGAGGATAGATGGGTTCCTCAGGTAGTTGTGGTGATGAAATGATCATTTTTCTTTTAACCACTGCAACTAAAACTAGCTAAAAAAACAGGGACACCACATCCCACAAAAAAGACATAAACAGTGCTCAAGGGAGATAAAAGATGGCTAATAACAGTAATGTACTTGTCATCCCCAGCTTTTCAGCTATGATTCTTCATATATTTTCTCTAACAGCTTCATTTTTATGGTCGGCGGCAACTCAATACTGAAACATCGATACAAATCAGAAGATGATTCGTTATTTTTTAACGCTCAGTGGTGCCAGATTTTCGTACATTTACTGTTTATTCAGGTACTTTAACGAGTAAAGTGGCATCGTTCTCACTGCTCCCACTAATCCCTACTGCTTCCAACCCAAAGTTTCTTTTGAAAAATCAATTTTCATATAAAAATATCAATGCTAAATGTTTGCTTTAAAGCATAAAAAGAATGTCTTTCTTTTTAGTAACCTGACAGTCAAAATGTCTCTTTGAAGGTGAAAAAGTGAAAAGATTGTATCAAATAAATGGATAGAATAGGAAGAGCTTTTCATGTGATACGTTGCTGGTTTCTAGTGTTGAATTCCTTTTTTATGTTAGCTAGGTACTTTCAAAGGTTTCAACCCTCCAGGGCAGTGGAGGCCTAGTGGTTAGGACTTGTGAACTGTAGGTCACAGGTTCAAGTCCTAGCCCGGGCACCACTGAGGTACGCTTCAGCAAGGTACCGTCCTGCTAAACTGTGTGATGGGTTAAATGCAGAGGTCACATTTTGTTGTGGTGCTTGAGTGTGTTCACAATGACAAATAGTCACTTTCATTTTCATTGGTTCTGGGATGTTAACCTCAGTGCTACTCGTTCTTGATCCCAGTTGTAGTTATGAAGTTGTTAACATCAATCAGCTACAACATGAATGAACATGACACAAATGAAGCCACTGACAGTAAAAGTTAATAACACTGATCATCACATTTTCTCATTACATTGGCATCTTTTGAGGGGGGGATATTAGGCAGCAAGTGAACAGCCAGTTCTTGAAGGTAATGTGCTGGACGCAGGACAAAATGAGCAAGCGTAAGGATCTGAGCCACTTTAATAAGAACTTTTTTTGTGATGGCTAGAGACAAAACATCTCCAAAGTTCTAGGCCTTCTGCAGTGTTCTTGGTATGCAGTGGTTAGTACTTACCACATGTGAACCAAGGAAGGACACCTACTAAATAGGCAACAGGGTCTTGGGCTCATTAATGTGTGTGGGGGAGTGAAGACTATGGTCTGCTCCTACAGAAGAGCTACTGTGGTGTAAAACGTGAAGGCTGACTCTGATAAAAAGGGGTCAGAACAGACAGTGCACCACAGTCAGAGCTGTTATGGTGGAATGAGGGGGACCTACATAATATTGGACAAGTCGTTCCAGTGTTATGGCTGATTGGTGTATAAGCTTTAGTGCTCAATGAGAAGCAAGTTGAGCAGTCCTGCTGCCATTTGTTTGGACAGCAACCATGAGAACGGAGCTCTGATTAGTCAGCATTACATTTATAGTGTCTATGTATAATGCAGAAAATTTGATTCAGTGTTTTACACAGCAATACAGTCCATTAGTGTAGAACTTAATGCAAAAGATGACACTGAGATGCATGTGTTTGTTTGCAAAGCGTGCCATGCTTTTTCCCCCATCCATAGAAAACTGACTTTGTGTAAATATGTTTACATAAAACACATATTCATTTTATTCCTACTTCTGAATGGCACTAGGACCATTTTAGCATGCTCTCTGGCACATATGGATCCATACATCTCCAAAAACTCGCTGTTGGCTTTGCCGGCACTCTGCTCACACCCTGCCACAAAGTTCCTCAGAACTGGGCTTTCGCTCAGCCTGCTCACTGCTGGGTAATAAGCAGCTGTTCAGCAGAGCCTGCGCTCCCCATCAGCTTATTTCCAGCATCATCCACAGCCTCTCTGGACGTCCCTCACTGACGCATTCATGGCCAGCTGCTCCTCTGTTGTGCCCAGGGCATTCTCTCTGCCAGTACTGATGCCCACTTATCTTTCATGCCATCTATTGCAGTCACAGTGCCAGGATGTAGTGGACTGCGAGGGTCTAAGTCAAAGCATTAGGACTGGTCACACCTGTGAAGGCTGTAGACTGAGACGCAGTAAAGGTTCACTGCCACTAAATAGGCAAAGTAACATTATAGCATACAGTCATGTTACCTCACAGTCTTATCAGGTTGGTATGTATTGTTAGTATGTACTGAAGCGGTTTGGTAGCACTTACCATTCATTTATAACTTCCTAGCATTAAATGCTAAAATATATGTGGTATTTCTCACATTTCTCAGTTACCCTGCACCTCCATACTGAACTTGGACATGCACCAAGTATTACTTGTAATACATAATCAAAAAAACTATAAATTCAGAGTAAATACAGCTCTACATACCTGTAGTTCCCATATATATATATATGTTACTCTGAATAAGCCACATAAACTATCTACCAGAAAATTGTTCATAAACACTAAATATTTGCCTCAAAATATGAGTCATATCTGTATGTATAGCTAAATGTCTTTGCTAGTATTTACATAAGTTACTATGTAACAGTAGATGTATGAGATCACTTCCTGTTACAAGAATTATGGAAAAAGCATTTCTGTAACAGATGGAGGACATAGATGATAATAATAATAATAATAATAATAAATAGTCACTTCACACTTCAATTATTCAGTTATTGTGAACACACTCAAGCACCACAACGAAATGTGACCTCTGCATTTAACCCATCACATGTGCACACGTGGAGCAGCGGCAGCTACCGACAGCACCCAAGGGTACCTCAGTGGTGCCAGGGAGGGACTTTAACCTGCAACCTTCTGTTCACAAGAGCAAGGTCCTACCACTAGGCCACCACTGCCCTAATAATTACATTGTTAATAATAACAATAATAGTACTTTGTTGTTGATGCTTCTGTGTTAGTTGAAGTGACATTGGGTTTGAGAAAGGCACTAAATACATAAAAAATATTATTAATACTATTATAACTAATACTATTACATACTATATATTATATACTATTATTTTCTGTCAAATTCTTGTTTTTTTTTCTCCAGATGCTAAAATATGCATAACTTGTACATAATGGCTGTATTGACTAGAAATTAAATAAATGAAAATGTGCTTCTCTGACAGTACTGTCAGTCAATCTCATCATTCGCAGAACACAAAGATTGAAATTAATGTTCTTGTTGCCTCCTGACCACAGACCACAGTATCTACACTGGCCCCAGTGTCACCTCAGGAACTGTGGTAGCATTATTTGGTTTAATGACTGAGCTCTATAATGCAAATGTTGCAAGGATAAGAGTGTTTGTCTTTACATATTAGACAAAGGTCTTTGCCATTCCTTCCTACTAAAGAAAGATAATCCTCTTTAAACTGTATCTCTCATTGCCATGGAGACAGAAGGGACAATTGGTGTATTGATTGATAGGGTGCTCCAGACCACACAGTAACCCATTACGACACCTAGAGATTACACAATTCTCTAACCTTTCAAAGAATGCAGTCGTTCTGTTTTCCACCAAATCATTCCAGTGTTAAGCCACCAGTTTGGGTGGGTCACCCTCCGACGCACCATGTCCTTGATTTGGTAGACGAGCGAGTCTGCCATGCTCTGCCTTTGGCAAAACATGGCTGGCTTGCTTTCATACCCACCTCCCCCACTTCGGAAGTCAATACTGGTCCTTCATATGCCTCCTGCATGAAGAACAGAGTAGATAAGTTCACCCTGTAGGTTATGTATTCATTTCAAGTGGAGGACACCACATGCATGCGATCGTTTCCAGTTTATCATCCAGTCAATGTAGAACAATCAATGCTGACCTATAGGCAGCACAGTCAAACCGACTCGAGCTTTGGAATCAATGCACGGATGGGCACGTCAATGCCACGTCAAAATAAAAGCTCACACATACAATTAGGTTGGGGCAGTGTTGCCTTCGCAAGGACGTTTTTGTATGCCAGGAGCATTTGTGACATGCATGGGGTAAGCGGCACATCTTGTGTATGTGTGTCCACCCACTCGACGGCCACACTCCCTCGGAAAAGCTGGGAGCTTCATTGGTATTCAGGCGGAATTCTCTGGCAGTGGAGGCAGCCCCAGCACTGCAGCCACTCCAACTGAGTGTGGTCACATGGGCCTGCTGGCTTCAGCAGAGCGTCTGTGTGGTGGTGGGGGTCGGGGGGGGGGGTGACAAGCAGAGAGGTGGGGGAGGGAGGGAGAGAGGGGGAAGAGGCAATGAGATGCAGTGAAAGAAGAAGAAGAAGGAGGAGGAGGAGGAGAAGAAGAAGAAGGGGTCGGAGTCAATAAATGGGGGCTGAGAGAAAACAAAGATAAATAGGGAGAGGAGCGAGAGAGTCAGGGTGGAGATAGATATAGAGAGAAGTAAGAAGGAGAGAGGGAGAGAAAGAGGGGGGAAAGAGAGAGAGAAAGTGGGAGACATGGCAAATGTAATGTAAACCAGTGCTTGGCCCCCTGAGATGAGCGGAGGTTGGGCTGCTGGATGCTGTGGCACATGCTAACCTTAAGCTTCTTTTTTGCATCATTAGGACCCAGAGGGGTTCTCTCTCTCTCTCTCTCTCTCTCTCTCTTTCTCTCTCTCTCTCTCTCTCTCTCTCTCTCTCTCTCTCTCTCTCTCTCTCTCTCCCCTCCCTCAGCTTTCACAGAGAGGAGTGTAGGCTGCATTGTGATAGGACTTGATGCTCCCCCCAAGCGAAACCTGCAAAAGCCATTGGAAATCTGCTTGATGGAGAACAGTAGGTAGGGAGAGTGGGCTGCTTGCTTTTTTATGCTCTTTCTCCCGTTCTTTTTTCTTTCTCTACCCCTACTGTTTCATCCTGCCTCCCCCCACTTCTTTCAGCGTCCCCCTTCTCTCCCCCCTCTCCTCCACCCAGCCTGCCATGTGCCTCAGCTTGAAGTGTGTGTTCCTCTATCTCAGGTGGCATGCGCTCCTTCTCTTCACCCCGCCCTGCTCGCTTGGCCTCTCTCTCCCTCTCTCTCCCCTTCTCTGTCTATCTGTGGCTATCGCAACCCGTTCTCCACCCCCTCTCTCGCCGCTCTGCTTTTCTTTCACTTTCTTCTCTTTTTTATCTGGGCACGCATTCCTTTCCACCCACTCTCGACATACTCACTAAATCATTCCAAGTGTCTGGGCCCAGACACACACACACACACACACACAAAACCCTCCAAGCAGATGAGAGGGAGGGGAAACACAAGGGAAAACAATGAGGGCTGGGTAAAGGTCTTATATTTTGCTGCACGGTTGGTGCTACATGACTGACCGCAACCAAGAGCTGAAGCAAAGTCCTAATGGCAGGTTGGTCCCCTCTGTGGTCATCTTGGCAATGCCCTGGGTAGTTATTTCCTGTCAAATAACACCATGCTCCTTGAATGAAAAACACCTATAAACCCAAAAGTGATAGCTAAGCCAGTCTTATAAAATTAGTTTGAAATGACTGATGAAGTTTGACCACAATGGCGTAAATAACTGAGGGTCTCAAACAACACAAAACGCATGCTGTCAGGATTCTGTCAAAAAATCTCCATTACAGCATGTTATGAGGTCTTTTCCACAGCTCTTTCTATGGGATATCAGCTTTAACATTAATCCAGAAACAGTTCAGATGACTGTGTTCTTGCATCAGTGCCAGAATAGTATAACTTGGACTTGCCTCATACTCTTGTAAGTTTCATGCCCATATAAGGAACTCTGGGTGATTTTTCTCTATGGGAAAAAATCTACACTGTTGTGCACTGTGCCTATGCATCAGTGTAAGAATATTAAATTCTTGACTTTTTCTAATAATTCCTTTAGAAACAAAATGATTGGCTTTCTTTGAAAGGTGAGACTTTGTGTAATACATCCACTTGAGTATAGACCTCTAAAGCCATGCCTTATTCTGTTGTCAGGGTCATGCTCATATTAGGAACACTGGGTTGTTGTTCTTCATGGGAATCCCCCCCCCCCAAAAAAAAAAAAAAAAAAAAATCTTCACTGTTGTGCACTGTGATAAAACAAATAAAGTTCTAAACCCGGTATGTTTTGTCTTTTGTACACTTTTTTCCTGTCTGCTGTAAGACAGTAAGTATAACACTGCACTGTTCTGCTGGTTTGCATGAGGGATTTTGGTGGTGCTGTAAGTCTTGTGAAGTCAGCTCAGTGTGTTATCTGTACTATCATACTTCGACTCTTTAAAGACCTCATGTTTCAGAAGATCCAGTGACGTTCAAAGAAAAAAATGTATGTAAAGCAAAACGTAGACGTTGAAGATTTTTGTTTACATTTCAAGAGAAAATGCTCAGACACAGAATTCCTTATAAGGAGCTATGAAAAGACTTCAGATGTTTATCACAAGCTATTCCATTCATATTTCACCCTGTGAGAAACAATGTGTCTGCCTAAAGCAATTGAGGGTCTTTACATCCATTTTCCATTGGGTGTTCCTCCTGCTGATGACATTAGGTGATAATGGCTAAAACCACTGGTTTGTATTGATGACTGTCGTCAGTTGTTTGGGGGAAGACCACTTCCACTGTCGCTTTAAGACAGTCATTTTTCATCAGGAGGCTTTTTTGAGGTTTTGAGACGGGGTGCAAGATGGCAGTCACAAGCAGTGCCTTTCCCTCATGTTGCATCATCATTACACCACTATTTTTCCCACCAGAACCACACAGTGGATTCTTTTATTCCTGCTCCTTCTTTTATGCCATCAATAATTGAGGTGTTGAAGCTGCCATGAATAATTCAGACCCCAATGTGAGCCGTGAGCATGCTGTGCTCATTTTACAAGTTTACAAGACCCTTTGAAATGAACTTAAGGAGAGGTATGGGGATGCTACACCAGTAGAGTTAGCTAATCCACCTTAGCTTTGTTGGTTATTCCCTTGCTTTCTGGGCTCATTTACTGAACGCTCCCCTCACACACAAATTCAATTTTCCTTCTCTCTTTTCTTGTCGCCGAGATTACATGCATGTGGGACAGAGGCCTGGCGGCTGAAAGGAACAACAGAGAGGCAGGGATAAGCAGCGCTGGCTGAAAGGGGATTGCAGTCGCGATCCTCTTGCTGTACAATGAAGCCCACAATCATGCAAAGTAATCCCATCTATTCAAAAATACTGTGCCGAGTGGTGATACCCTCACCTCCGAGAACCTGGCATTACTGTCTTCACTCATGCAACTCCTCGTTCCTGTTAAAAAATGGTGTCATTTTCTGAGTCACGCGCTAATATTGTCACGTCTCATAGTGCTCATGTCCTGAAGATCTGAGTCATTTGGTTCAATTTTGGAGAACAGAGTGAGATGTCCCAATATAGTGCAATGTTCCGCTTTTGTGTACATAGACATTTGGGAGACGTGAATCTTTGCGCTGTGCCTGTCACACATTCAATTTCTCAGCACTGGTTCGACCTAGTGTTTGCACATTGCTGAAAAAAGTGCTAACAATCACTGAAATGGCTCAATCTGTCCCAGAAACAATTGTTCAGACTTAAAATGATGAAGAATAACTGATATACACTTTTAAGAATAAACACGACAAAAACAGCTCTTAGGAGTGATGCTGCAGAAGAACCAGTTTTGGATCTCTGATGAACCTTTGATAGATTCTTCAAAACATTTTTGTAAATGAGATGTATGAAGTGTGAAAACCCTTTTTGATCCATAATATTAAGGTTCTACACCATGTTTTAAAACTGTACATCCAAGCTAAGAACCATTTAGAAACCTTTATATGTAAGACCAGAACAGGCCTGATTCTATGGGAAAAGAAAAGTATGTGCTGCACCTTCAGTTGAGCTTTGGGTAACATTGACATGGTGTACTTTATAGGTACACAGAAGACTCTGGTCATATAATTTAAAACCATATATATATGTTGTTTTTCATTGAACCTGACATGCATCCCTACTCAAAATACAGTAAGGGATGGCCTATGACGTTAATTAGCTTTAGGTTAACAAAATGGATTATGACAAAAAGAACAAAATGGTCTAATTATACCGCTATGTATTATTGTCTACTAGGCTTGAGGTGCATTTGCTTACCTATTCAATCTACTTAAAAAGGTTGTCAGATTTATAGCATAGATAATATAGTTAAAACAAAGATTAATATTTTATGTGTGATTTGTCAACAGGTTTTTACAGGAGTATTTTCATGCAGAGCATTAAATATCCAGTCAAACTATTAACGTACTTGAATATCTGAAAAAGTAACCATGCTGTTATATTGCATTATTCATGCCAAGCACTACTCTTTCATATAACCTCTGGGGCATTAATTTTGCTTGTGGTAACTGGAAATTACTTATTAAGTATGGGATATTCTATTCAGTTCATGGATTTTGTTTTTTTATTAAAAAAACATAAACACTCACTACACATTTTATTATATTTTTGAATAACCAAAACAACCAGAATTTATTTCTGTTGCACACTCAGTAATCTTTTACTGTAACAGAGTATTATGTGTAAGCTCTTCAAACTGGTCCTCAGGTGTTGTGGTTTGGACTGGAGCAAAAATGTGTACCATCTAGGTGTTCCTGACATCTGCTGACTCTACTCAGAACCAAAGTAATGTCTGTGTTCACATTGGCCCTACAGCCCTGACTGATGTCCATCCTGCATCAACAACTCAAGCTCACACAGATCCAAGTCTTGACATCTATCACTGGCCAAACTTTAGCCTTTTCAAGAGTGATAAAATGGATGGATGATTGAAAAGGAAGCAGCTCATACTAGCCTTCCTTCCCTATGCATTTTTCCCTTCGCTCCCTCTCCACCGCTTCGTCAGTATGTTTAAGTTAGCGTCATGTCGGAATTCACCACACTCCTCTCCCGAGAGCCTGTCTGTTTACGGTTCACACCAAAGTCCCCTTTGAACTGCCCTAACGGGCCTCCAAACATCAGCAGACATATACAGCAAGAGGTCTGCCCAATGCCAGCTAATCAGTTTGTGGCATTTGTTTGGTAAACAAAGCAATTCTCTGGTGCAATCCATCTCTGGTACACTCTGTCCACCAGGGCATAGTGGAAAGACGGTGGTGGTGGGGTCATGCTGTGAAAAGTAGTTGTGGTCACAGGACACTTGTAAAGGTGCTGATTTAGTCATTGCCAATTTGCACTGAAATTATACAAGCCATGGCCTGTGGAGCAGATGGTTTCTTGAGGTGGGTGCAGTTTAGCATTAAAGTACACTACATAATTGAATCTGAATCCTATTTAAAGAAGACTACTTAAAAAAGCAAACCAAGGCCACTAGCAATACCGCTGATCATTGTAATTCACACCACTAACACCTAAACACAATAATGTTGACTATTTTTTTATATGATTGTATTTATAATGGGACCTGCCAGAAGTGTGGGATATATAAGACAGCAAGTGAACATTTCGAGCGTAGGGATTTTAGCCACTTTGACAAAGGCTTTATTGTGATATCTAGACAACTAAGAAAGCATCAAAACAGCAGGTCTTGTGGAGTGTTTAGGTATACAGTAGATAGTATCTACCAAAAGTGATCCAAGGAAGAACAATGGGTGAATCAGCGACAGGGTCATGGGTATCCGAGGCTTACTGATGCCTGTGGAGAGTTTAGGCTAGCCTGTCTGGTTCAGTCCTAAAAAGGAGCTTCTGTTGCACAAAATGTTAATGCTGACTATGACAGAAAGGGGTCAGAACCCAGTGCACCACAGACAGAGCTGTTTCAGCAGCATGAGGGGGACCTACTTAATATTAGGCAGGTGGTGTTAATGTTATGCCTGATCAGTGTGTGTGTGCATATATGTATTATATGAATAATATTCAAAATGTTTCTTTACATGTTGAAGAGCCATGGTTTTACATAAGCAAACATGCAAACAAAGGCTCATAGATTACTCAGACCTTAAACACTGGACGAGACATCCTTGTTTCACAGAAAAATATGTGCGCTTAACATGGCCTTGCTTTGCGCATGTTTGGTTACCTCTCTGCTGGCTGACTGCTCGCTGCTGCACGACCCACCAAATCACACAAAGGAGCATTCTGAGAAGTAGGCTAACACGCGGCTGCTCTTTCAAAAGGTTGAAGAGCGCATTTAACCAAGCAGAGCAGCAGGACTCCGCATGAAGGTCAAACCAAAATGCTTGTGTGCCGCGTGCTAATGCCTGTGGTGTGTGGTCAGCACAATTTCTTTCATTCAGCGATACGAACAAAAGGCTAGCATTAGCTTCCGGTCCTGGGGACAGTACCCACTCCTGCATAATCAGGTTTCGTTGATCCAGAGGTTTATTCAACTGGCCTTTCTCAGCCTTTGTGGGCTGATGTGTCAGAGGATGAGCCGTACAGACCCTGCACACACTCACACACACAAAAAAAAGACTAAAATCTAACAGGAAGTAACATCCAGCCACATGTGAGCACTTTGTTCTAGCATGGCCTAAATATAGAAGCAGGTCAGGAAACTACAAAGAGATTTAGCATTTATCTTTAGTTTATTTGACCCAGGCCGTGTCAGATGGAGACAGCAGCCTTTTTAACCGGCTTACGCTGGCGCTACGTCAGGCCCGTCCTTTGGCACACCCGTCACAGCCGTTAATGCACGCTGTGGGCCGCTTATCTGCCCGTGGGCCACTTTAACTGCCCCGCAGGTGCTGTCTGTTTGCTGTCCTGCTCTTAGCGTTTCACACACATGCATACTTTTTTAGGATGGGTCCGTGTGCCAGGCCTGGCGTGCCTGCAGCTCCCTCCTGTATCGCCACTGGCCAGGTTCCCAGCTCGCACAGCCTGGCAGCCGAGAGAGAGGAGCTCTGAGGCGTCAGCCGCTTCCCTGCGAGTGCCTCAGCCAAAGACGTTAGTCACCGGCCCTGCTGTGACACTGCCATGCCTCAAAGGGCCCAGGGCCAGGCCTGAAGATCTGGCTATGTGTGTGTATGTGTGTGTGGGGAGAATCCATTTCAGTTGTGAAGTTAACTTGTGCCACCCTCAGTACAGTGTTGAGTATATTTGTTATGAAAGATAAATGGGAAGAGTTACATTTGGAGAAAAAAAAAAAACTTTGAAGAACTGCTGGAGGTTTGTGTTGACTGTTGGCTATAGTTGACAAAATGTGAAACTTTAATAGCAAGGGAACATTTACATTGGCACTAAAAGAAGATAAACAACATTGTGAGTGGCTAGTGCTGGAATGAACCACTAATTAATCTACTAACTATGAATCAAATGACACAACCAATCAGTTATGCCACCTAATCAGATATTCAGTTGAGATTTTTGAGAGAAAGTGCAAAATCAATACAGGAAATAAACCTTTAAAACGAACAAATATTTTCACTGCCAGAAAAAAACATGTATCTCCACATTGTTTTCTTTATCATGTTTTTTTTATTTGTTAAATGAGGTTTCGGGAAAGAATGGAGCTGAAAATGTATGGACCAACAGAAAAGTTGAACTTACAGATCTTTTATAAGCGATATAAAGCATTTTGATTTAAGATGGCCCTGCCTCTCCCCACATCACTAAGCACAAGGCTAGTCAGTGTGGGTGTCTGCTAGCTGACATAATTGTTGGGGATATTGTGTGATAGGGAGAGGCCCAGCTAGTGGGTGGAACTATGGACAAGATAATTGGGCAGAAAATCAAGAAAACATACTAGACAGTAATAAACTGTAATTCAGTATAAAATGTAATAATATGTAATATATTACTATATCATTATTACTACAATGTAATTCATTATGTATTTCCAACATTGTATTTGAATATTCTAAGAAAATAACAGTAATAATATTAAAGTGCTAAGGACTAAATGGATGTTGTTAGCTCATTCCTTACTGTTCTGATTTAAAGAGGGGCAGCAATGGCTGCAGGCTTTTCAGCATTAGGCTTCTGTGCAATGTCCCTATTTAACAGACTCCCCTCAATGGATAGAAATGATGCTTTCAATGAAGCTGCAGACAAGTTTGAACTCCCTCACCCCTTATACACACTCTCACACACACACACCCCTATTCGCACTCCCACCCTTTTTCTGCCCTTCCAAAGCCACCATGACCAGGCTGCTATCAGTCCTCACATGCCTTCAAAAGCCAAACCCTTTAAAATAGGGGCTCTTTGTTGCTGCATATGCTTGCCTTTCTCCATGACACCATTTTCGGGCCGATGAAATTCAGAGGAAAGGAAAACATGGCGTAATGGAGGAACAGCCGCGCAGTCAGTCACCTTGAGCCGCCTCATGTAACCGATCGTGGACGAGCGGAATCAACTGGACGGCCGGCCGGTTTGTTATGACACTAAACAACAGGCCCGCTGGAAAAACAGACAAAAGTAGAAACCAGAGACGGGGAAATGTTCGAGAAAAAGATAAATAACGTCCAGCAGCTAGAATAACCAGGGCTCCGCTGCTGTCGAACAAATATACAACGTTCGTTTATTTTCACAATAAAAGGCTTAATGGGTGGACTGGAAATGTGATTGCAGATGATCGGGGGGAAAAAGCAAAACATTTGGCGAGTTTGGTCAAAAGTTTAAAGGCCCAGTCACACTTGCATTTGCCAGTGTGTTTTCACAAGTGCTATTACACTGATTTAAGTGGAATTTGTCATGATGAGCAATGAGCAACTTTGCATTGTGAACTTCCAGGGACATTTCACATGCAAAGTTCTTGTGAACTTTGACCTGCAAAATTTGCATCTTTAACCATTAGCGCTTATGCTTTGACCTCTGAAAGGGTGGCCCTTCAGCTCTGAATATCCAAAACAGGAAAAATGATAATTTTAGCAGGGTAAAAGCAGGAGCTTTTTAACATTTTCTCCCCACTAACTATAAAAAAACATGTGTGTGTGTGTGTGTGTGTGTGTGTGTGTGTGTGTGTGTGTGTGTGGTGGGGGGTAAATTAGCCGTCCCTCCCCACATGCATCAGTGAACCTTCAGTGCCCATTACCATGTTGCTGATTCACCGGTCGTGCTTCCTTGGATCACTTTTGGTGGACACTAACTACTGCATACTTCTAACTACTGCACTCCACAAGACCTGTTTCCAGCACATCAACTTCAAGCCCTGACTGTTCACTTTCTGCCTGTGGGCAGTAGTGGCCTAGTGGTTAAGACACTGCCTTTGAGACCTGAAGGTCGCAGATTCGAGTCCCGGCGCGGACACGACTGAGCTGCCCTTGAGCAAGGTACCGTCCCACTACACTGCTCCCCGGGCGCTGTTGGTAGCTGCCCGCTGCTCCACGTGTGCA
>JBBPDA010000039.1:10906546-10909046 GCA_037974385.1 Arnoldichthys spilopterus
CTCAGTAGTGCCCGGGCCGGGACTCGAACCTACGACCTTCAGGTCCCAAAGGCAGTGTCCTAACCACTAGGCCACCAATGCAACCCTTCTTGGTGGATGTGACACATTTTGCTCACTCATAAATTCCAGAAACAACCCAGTAAAGATCCTTTTGTTGTCTCCAGTTTTGTCAATACACAGTCATTGCCGTGCAAATTCACTCTGTAACATTTCATTTCTGCCTGTACATACATATACTAAGCAAAGTTATCATGCCCATTGGAGTCTTCCTCTTTCTTGTTATCTCATTGACCTAACGTGAAACTCACTCATGTTTAGCAAACTGAACATTCTCCACAAGGGGGTGCTATCAGCATTTAAGTAAATTTTGTGCTTCTAATGAATGACTTATGTTTGAGCATGTTATGTTTTAGACCACTTAAAAACTCTGCCTTGTATTGATTGCCTTGTGCCTTGAATATAAAGATAAAAATACTCCAAAATTACTTGGAATAAAATGTATTTACATTAACTTTCAATAAAAGCTGCACATGTTTTTTTTCCTTCTCCTGAAAAATTACACTTTTATTTTATAGTTGAAGAATATGATCTGACAGTGAAGATACTGACTACACCAGGTTCTTTTATGGCTTGACCCAAGATGAAACACAGATGCTCTGGAGATATTTAGAAGTCTGGCCTGTGAGTCTGTGATTAACTGTACTATAGTACCAAGAATCTCAGGGGTCTGTCTAAAAGACCAAATATTCCTATATTTCTCCTTCAGAGGCTTTTCTCATTTCAAACCACTGGAGTCATTTATTCAACATTGTCTACACTCTTTAAAGAATTTAACAAAAAAATCAACATCTAGAGCTAGCTATCGCATGTGCATCGTTATCTTTAGTATCAAGAACATCTTGCACTGAACTGAAGGGCTGTACATGCTACACAGGTTTCAAGGCCCAAGTCAAGGCTGCCATCCTTCAGCCTTGCCCTCAGTATTGTCAACAGAGTGCAACAGAGACAGAGGAAGTTTATGAAGTTTCTACCACAACTCTCTCTGAGCTCAGCATCCAATGACCTTTGCTAAATTTCCTGTTATGCAATTTTTAGACAGTGCCTACTTTTTTTTTTTTTTTTTACAAATTTATTGAGCGTTGGTCAGCAGAAGCTTATGATCAGTCTTTAAATGCTTGTATCTACATTTTTGTTGCATTGTTGTCCACTAATGACATTTTCCAACATCTCTTTATGATGCGCACTCGCAAAAATGGTTCTTTAAGGGTTCTTTAATAAAGGCAATGTAGGATCATGAACATTCAAAGATTTTCAATTTCATTGTTTGACCAAATGATTCTCAATGATGGAAATTCTATTATAAATGGCTCTTTAACAACCTTTTTTTTTTTTTTAAATGGCTCTAAATATGCAATTACAGTACTGGCTGAGAATGACTGGCTAAAATGCTCCTTATAACTTTACTGTGAATGGGCAGTGCTGGACAGATGTAGGCTGAATATGCAGATATATGTAATTTTGCTCGATATATGTCTTTGCAGCTTAGTGTACACATATAGGCCATTTAAAGTGGGGAGTGAATGGGATGGTTGGAAACTTTAATGTTTCATACTACATCAAATACTGTTATTTTAAAAAGTGAAGGCAAATTTGGTTTTCCATGAAACTGATGATTAGTCAAAGTGCAGTACTGTACGACAGCTTTGGGGTGAAGCTCTTAATGTCATAGACAATAATGATATATAGTTAAAGAGGCTGGCCTGTTGACCTGGGCTCATCTGTTGCAGCGTGAGTTCAGGATTTGAAGCTTTCAATGGTTCTTAGACCAACCCAAATGGTCGCCCTTTGCCAGGAACTGTGAAGGTGTGCTCCTTGGCCATTTTCTATGTTGATTAAGTCACGTGAAAGACAGCGTGAAGAATGAGTCTGTGAAGAACCCTTTGCCCCGGCTCTATGCTGCCGACCCACATACTGAACGCAATTACATCTAATCAAGCCAAGAAACCTGACGATTATTGCATTCTGTCAAATAAAAGCACTGGAAGAATAAGCCATTATCAAACACATCTCAGAAAGGAAAAAAAGAAAGGCAGAATGGGGGAGGAGGTTGTGTCGAAGTTAGTGTGAATTCATCTGGAAAATTTATTCTGCTGTCAATATCATTTGAATATCTGAGGGTGAGGTTGAAGGCAGAGCAGTGGGAAGACTTAAAACAGCTCAATTAAGGTGTTATATTACTAACGCAGAAAGAAGCCAAGAAAGGCTTACTTCAGGCACTCATACAGAGCAACAAGGCTTTATTACAAATTGGGCCTTTCAAAGTATGAAAGAAAAATTCAGACCCGTTATAACCCCACTGCGTCTTCCTCAGGGTGTAGCTGGAGAATGGATGTCAGACTAATCTTCTTTATCTTCTGTCAGAAACATTTTTTTCATTTTCTAGGCAGGTGAAATACTGTACAGGTGTTCTATTGAGACGTCATTGTCTGTGCACTGTCTC
>JBBPDA010000039.1:10914046-10920853 GCA_037974385.1 Arnoldichthys spilopterus
TGGACCTGCGACCCTCCGGTCACATGGGCAAGTCCCCTAACCACTAGGCCACCACTGCCCACATTTTGACCATGGTAAATTAGATCCGAAAACTTCTTTGGGGGGTTTTTTTCTTACAAAACCCAGCATGCACCTCTCCATTATCAAGAGCCAGACGGCCCTATAGAGCCCCCCAAATTATGCAAGGGCCCCGCCTCCCATTGTGCAAAACGTGTGTTAATGTTTAGAATGACCCCCAACCCCTAACCATTGACAAACTGAACCCCTCCCACAGCAAATCAATTTTGCTTAGAGCCCCATGGGCATCAGGACCAGCTCCACCACCACGGGTATATATTAAAAATTCCGTTTAGGCCAAAATCTCATTGCCAGACTATCATACCACAGCATATCAGGCAGCAGGCAGCTGCTGTGAGAGGCTTTAAGAATTATTGAACAATTCTAAATTGATAAGTTTCATTTGTGCATTTGACATCAAACCTCCCTGAAAGACTTGGTTTACATCATAACTAACCTCAACCCATAACCCTTTGCCCAAGTACAGCAGATTCAGTCAACATGTGAGCATCATGTCTAATGCCACACATGTGTGAATGTGAATGAACTGATAACACTGGAACTAAAAAGACACTGACACACATTTTGTCCAGGAATATGACCGCACACACCTAAATATGACCAATCACAGGGGTCTTAAAGGTAGATACAGTAGCAGTCTGTGCAGCCTATAGCTCCCAGTACAGTGCATTCAGTCATTAGTGGTCAAAGCTCCACGCTGGTTTATTCCAATGGCTCTCGGCCTAAGTGCACCTAACTGCAGTAATTGCTTTTCCACCTCTACATTTATCATCATCTGCAGAGGCTGTCAAGCTGACAGAGGGAGAGGGGGACTGAAGAAGCTTCCACTCCGTGTACTCCACTGGCTGTGGGCCAGGAGAGGGATGATGCCCATTTTAAATCAAATGGACCATCTCAGCAAACTAATGAAGTAGACTTCTGACAAGCCGGGACTACAGCAGGTTCCTGTGAAGTAAATGTAGGCTACTGGGGATCCGTGGCAGTTGACTTGCAGATCGTGTATGTGTAATGACATGCACTTTCTCAAATGACCAAATGGGCAGTGTCTTCTGGCCGGTACAAAAGGCCAGTTAGGGAAGAACTGCTTTTGTGATAAGAGACCATAATGATAAGACAATGCATTGAAAAGGAAAGGTGTCCAGGAATGATAACTTTAAGTCAACGTAAAGTTTCAAAAGACAACCTTTAAAGAGCTATGTAAAATATTTCTAACTTTTCAAAGTACCATTCATTCCCTAGTACACACTGCAAATGTGATCGGCAGGTAAAATGCCCTTAAATCTAGACAATGTATCTTATATTTCTCTTTTTGAGATGCAGGTTGTAAAAGAATTATATTTTAACTGAAGCAATCTTATATAGTGAAACTCGTACTGTATTGGCAAATAATTATGTCTGTTTTAGACTAAATTTAATGAATAAAATCATCTTCAAACAAGCAAAATGGGAAATTTTTCATATTTTTAAATACGATTATTTAAAACAAGTAAAAAAAAAAACCAAACAAACATTAGAGGAATAATTCAATGAACAAAGCTGGAAATATAAGATACCAACTAGACTGAAGAGGTTTTCACTGGTACAGTCCATACATGAAAACCAAGCTGCTAAACCAGTCAGTTTGGTGTTCTTTGCATTTGTGATGTCACAAAATTCAACACATTTACCTACATCCACCTATTTACTCTACAGCAGTTTAGCCATTTAATATCCTGTGTTGTTTTTAAATTAAGCAAGGGCAGGGCAGCCTATCAGAAGATTAGCTATGTACATAGAAAGGCATGATAAAAATAGCCTTCAGTGATAAAGAGGCAGAGAAATGAAAGAAAAAAACAAGAAACTGCAAGATATGGGCTGCTTAAGTGAAGTGGTATTCCCTAGTAGTTCTCATTTCCCTCTAACCCCCCTTTCATGAGCAACTCCTTTTTGTTGCACTACACAGAAAGCATGAAACTACAACAGCGAAATGAAGATAAAGGAGCGACCAGTCTCACTATGGGCAAATTAACCCCATCCTTTTCACCCCCTACCTGAGTCTCAACTACTCCCTATATGGTGCATTACACAGGTCATTATATAATGGCTTTTAGCCTTGAAATAGTGCACTATATGTGCAATTTTAAGGAGCCACTTGGGTATTAGGACAGACTACATCCATTAGCCAACACCAACATTGTGGGAAAGTGCAAAAGCAATGCAAAAGGAACCACGTTTTTTTTTTTTTTTTTTACAATAACCCCTTAAAATAACCTAGCATGGCCAAGCGGACGCATGGGCACACTGCTGGATGGGGATCCCCTTCCTGCTCGCACTGCTTCTTGGCTGTTGCTAGGTGATTGTGAATGTAAAGCAGCTCAAAATAGCACCGTGCATTCACACTGAGCACAAAGCCAATTAAATATATCTCAGGTCCTTTTTTAAGACTTTTTTTAAGACATAGGTTTTGTAAATGGTGCCAGTAAAAGGAGGAAGTTATTTAAACAGGCCATTAGCCACATGCAACACCAGTGCATCTGTTTATGTGCAATTTTCCCTCTGTTCTTCTGAATCCTTCGTCATTAACATACTAAGCAAAGCAGAAAACAAATGATAGTTTTGCCAGCCACAGCAGATGAACAGAAAAAATCCCCACGGTGAAATTAGGGCGTACAGTGTTGAATTAGCACCCACAGTGGTCAGGTAAAGCCCCCAGAAACCCATACTTTATTTGGTGCATGTACAAAGACTACTATGAATTATGTCCCAGTGGCCCATACGTGGCCATGCGAGCAGTATAACACTGAAGCATTGATCTTTTAAGAGCACAATGGTTTTTAATATCTTTGCACATATAATGTAAAGGTGTTGGCCTAGTGGGGGGCAGTAGTGGCCTAGTGGTTAGGACCAAGGACTTGTGAACAGAAGGTCACTGGTTCAAGTCCCAGCCCTGGTACCACTGATGTACCCTTGAGCAATGCACCATCCCACTACACTGCACCCCAGGCGCTGTTGATAGCTGCCAACTGCTCTACATGTGCATGTGTGATGGGTTAAATGCAGAGGCCCTTTCATTGTGGTGCAAAAATAAATAATTGACTAATTAATTAAGTAATTAAAAATTGATCCAATAACTTGTGATATATAGAAGGAAATTTAAAAAAATAAATTATTAAACAATATAAAAGGAGCATAGGAAAGGTATTTGTGGACAGAAAAAGAATGAATGAATATAAATAAGCACATTAATGTATATGAATGCGCCTATTGAGTGTGTTGCAACAGTTTCAAACATGGCCCAGCCAATCAGATGTCTCATTTTCTACTCACATCAATACCTTTCCTGAACATGAAGGAATCTACTCTACATCAGAGAAATCCGGCCTTGCCTCACTACTGACACCACTCAGACACCCAACCAGGCACTTGACATCTCAAGACTGGACTACTGGCAGCTCACTCCTGGCTGGCCTCCCTCTGAGGACCACAAGACCTCAATAACTAATTCAGAATGCAGCAGCACGCCTGGTCTTCAATACACCAACATTTTTTCACACATCACTCCACTGATCCAAACCTTTGACTGCTTTCCTGTGGTGCCGCATCAGATTTAAAACGTTAAAGCTTACGTACAAAACCAAAAAGGTCCAGGCCCTGTTTACTGGTCTACAATCATCAAACCATGGGTCACATCTTGCCCTCTTAGAGCATCATGCCCATCCTGACAAGACCATCATCAAGATTCTTCTGTTTTGCCACCTAAGTAGTATGAACTTCCCTTGACCATTAGAACTCCAGGACCCTCGCTGCAGACCTTCCTTCGAAGAGCATTTAGGACAATGTCTCAAACTAACTAACAAACTTTCTTACAACTAACAATACATTACAAAGCAAACACACCTTGTCTTCAACTCTGGAAGAATCTTGGTTGACTAGTAGTTAATAGAATATACAAAGCATCCATGTACATTGTTTTGGATAAGAGCCTCTGCCAAATGCTGTAAATGTAAATGTAAAGTAAATGTAAATGTCCAACTGAATTCAAATTAGCATTACATTGAACCCAGGATATTTTCCTATGTGGCCCACCATGGTGAACTGGATTGTGCTGATAATGCCAAATACGTCCTGTTAACAGGACTCTGTAAGATAGTTTTGTGTCATTCAGCACTTTTGGGATTGCACAGGACATTTGATTCCCTGCTGCAAGTCCCTAAAGTATTTACGAGAGTTCATCAGTGTATGCTCGACAGCCCCTGCACAGTGTCCGTGTAGGCTCTTGGGAGTAAAGGTGTTTCCACAGATGAAATCTAGATGGAAATGTTCCATACACATTTGCCCATTGAAACAGATTAAAATACATCAGAGAATCTTCAGAAACAATGTAAATGTGAATGATCTGCATACACCGATCAGCCATAACATTAACACCACTGACAGGTGAAATGAGTAACATTGACTATCTAGACTATCTGTCAGAGGGTGGAATATATTAGGCAGCAAGTGAACAGTCAGTTCTTGAAGTTGTGGTGCTGGAAGCAGAAAAATGGGTGAGTGTAAGGATATTAGACACATTGACGATGGTCTTATTAAGATGGCTAAACCACTGAGACAGTAAATCTACAGTTCTTGAAGTGTATTCAATTTAAGTAGATAGTATTTACCAAAAACTGGTGAATGGGTGACAGGGTCAAGGGAACCCAAGGCTCACTGATGTATGTGAAGAGCAAAGGCTAGTACATCTGATCTGATCCCACAGAAAAGCTACTGTGGTTTAAAAAGTGAATGCTGAAAGGGGACACTCAATATTAGACAGGTGGTGTTAATGTTATGGCTGATTGGTGTAATTTAAAAATGGAAAAATAAAAATTATTTCTACAAGGGTATTGCATATATCACAGCAACCGTACCCCCCTACACACACACATACACATGCAAACATTGCCCTGTTCAAACAACATACATGATGCCACTTTGGAAAGGCCATATTTTATGAGGTCAGGGTCAAAGCCCTGAGGACACCTCGCTTCCCGTTTCCACATGTACACGAAGGGGCAAAAGCTGGTTTTGATCACAGGGGACGTCAGGGAGTCAACTTCCTCTGAAGTCTGAACATAAAGGTGATTTAAACCAAACAACTAAACAAAGGAAGTTGCACATTCCTCCCTCTATGCCAATAGATCTTCAGCATGAGGGCCCCCAGCCTCCTTCCTGCCTTACAAATATGCTACATACTTTTGCTTGTAACAGCTGTGTTGCTAGTTTTTAGTTCCAGCTTGATTTAGCCCTCAATGGCAAAGCAAAAAAGTTTTCCACCAAAGTTGCTGCTGACGATCATGAGCTTTTAGTTATTTGCTACACTTTATGGTCCATTCACTCGTACCATTCCTTTATTACACAGGCCGTCAGTGGCAAGTTAGTATTCATTTTACTGCAGTTGTTGACTAGCTAGACATCTTTTGCTGACAGAGATGTGGCAAAGGTCTTCTCACCCCTGTTTGAGGAGTTCAGTAATCACCCACACGGACACATTTAATGCTTCAGGATTAACCCAAGAATAATTTTTACCATACCTTATATCGCAGAAAGACCATGAGCTCAGTAGCTGGCAAATCACAAACAGAAACAGAAGCCTGATCAGTTTCCCTGTCCCATGCATTGCTACTGCAAAATAAAATAAATCATTATTAGTATAATAATAATGTTATAATTATTATACAAATAATAATTTAATTGTAAATCCTTAAGAGCAGGCATAATGGGAGCTATAAAATACATGTCTGTCATTTTTTAGCCTTTTTAATTTATAGAGAGTATTATTATGCTTGTTGTATCTGAACTGGTTATTTCTTTCATATTTCATGCAAACTGTCCCATTGGTTACAGCTTAAAGAACTAGACATAAGTCCTGTGTTGCATGTAAATGTAAGATTTATTTAAAAAAATGTTTGTGCTGATTAGCTTTAGTGGTAACATCCTATTAGGAAATAAGCATGATCAAAAACAGGGTTTTTTGAAAGGGTTTGAGCAGTGGGATCAGTTACCACCCTTGCCCAGCGCCTGTAGATAAAGGTGATTATACACACATAAAACTGAAATTTTACACACACATATAATAAAAATGTTGTAGTCAGTTTCATCACTTAACTAAAACACAGATCAATTATGTGGACAAAAAGTAAGTACACCCTTACATTTATCAAACCTTAAAGTTTGTAAAACTAGAATCAGGTTTTCCAGATTAGATTAGATAGTGTTGCTTGGCAACAGAAACACTACATATGTGTGGTGTAGACACAGGCAAGGATCCCCATGCCAACTGTGAAGCATGGCAGTGCAAATGTTATGGGTTGGGGTTGTTTTGCTGCCTCAGAGACTGGGCAGCTTGCAGTCATTGATTCCGTGATGAACTCTACATCATATCAAAGAGTGCATGAAGATAATGTAACGCCATTTGTCCAAAAGCTGAAGTTGAACCAGAGTGTTGCATTGTAAAGTGGCCAATAATTTTAGCAAGTAGATGTCAGAGACTGGTGGACAAATGCCTACAAGAAGTTATTGCTGCAAAAACTCTCTTCTAAGGCCAATGGTGAACCTACTTTCTCTACAGAATATTAGTAAATCTGTTGATTTTTTATTAATAAACTATTGAACGTTTTGTTCAAATATATCACCTAGGCACTGTATCAAATAGTGTGAAATAATTGCTTGTTCAAGTATGATTTTTTTTTTTCCAAGGGCATTTTACATTGA
>JBBPDA010000039.1:10920953-10952165 GCA_037974385.1 Arnoldichthys spilopterus
GTTTGTTCAAGGGGGGTTTTTTTTTTTCCAAGGGGACTTGACGGGGAAACACCCCCCCCCCCCCCCCCCCCAGTCCAACCCCCACCCCCTTTCAAACCAACACAACATCCTGCTATGAAGTCACACATGTTTCTGCTCATGGACTGATCAGTTTGTAACTTTATTCATATAAATGTTCTCACTGATGAATGCGAACGACAGATTCTGGATGAGGACGGGCTCAGGTCCATTACAAGAGGTGAGGGAAAATAACATGAAGGATATACGATACGTGTAAGAAATGGAAAGCAGCCGTGTCGGAGTGGGGCCACGGCTCCAGCAGCCTGCCGTTAAGGAGACGGCTCATAAACGAAGAGGGAGCCTGGGGCTGGAGGGCCAGGGGCCTGCAGAGGGGCACAGATTACACACGCCACTCAGTGGGGGCTTAAAGAGAGGTTAGAAATTTGTGCTTAACTGCAGGCTTAAACCATAACCGCTAGTCGGGCTCTACAGTGGGCTCAGGGAAGGCCATGCTTGGTTAGATGGATATCTCATTACATAGGGTATGTCTGCTCTTGCTGAACAGCAGATATCGTAATATGGAAGATAGAAACTACTTGCTATTCTGAAAAGTTGCACATGGTTATGGTTCTGTTTATGGCCTTGTTCGTGTTTTGCTTTGTTTTTATGCATCCAACCAAATTTATATCAGTGTACAATGAAACCGCCCACAACTATGCTAATTTGTATTTGTGCAAAGACTAGCGCCACCAATTTCTCACCACACCACACCACACCACACATCCCACCACACACCGCCAAACAAACAGAATGTTTACATTTTACTTTTACACACTTCCAAGTGTTCAAATGTAGATACTTTCACTGAAAAGCATTTCTGACTCCATGCTCCCATGTAAAACTGTGACAAAGTGCCAGAGTTTCTCTTAAGTGCATGCTGTCTGTACTTTCTTCATCCCTGTTGGTTTAATATGACTTAAAACAAGGATTCCTAATGTTTCAGCACTAGGGGATGTGTGTGTGGACGCGTGTGAGTAAGCATGCAAATGTATGTTTTACAAGTACCGATTTGGTACTGCCGCCCCCCCGCCCGAAGCTAAGTTAAGGCCCAGCATGAGGCCGGAGGCCTCTGGAGAAAGAGATAGGCTTGTGTGTGTGTGTGTGTGTGACACAGGCAGCCTTCACGCCTGAGCCCGTTTCCCCTGCTGTCAGCAGGAGCTACAAATGGCAGGACAGAGGCCACGCTTCCTCTTCATCACTCGCCCCCTCAGTCTTCTCTTCTACACACCCCCCACCGCCACCCCGCCACCCCCGCACCCCCTATCACCAGCACCACACACTCCTCCTCCACAACCTCACAATACACAGCTCATTTACAGTGCATCGTCAATGCACCTGTCAAATCACATGACAAGACAGTAAGCCACACTTCCCCACTTCGACAAGGGGAAAACATAGAACACTGTTGAAATATTCAGCGCTAATTGTCATAGATCAGAGCAGCTTGTACAATGGGGAACGTTCTTCAGCAGAGCACAGAGAGCAACAACATTCACTACAAAACCACAAAGCTGAAACAGACTACTGCAAATGAGTAAACTGATTACAATTACTAGTTACTGCTTTCAAAAGTAATTCAGTTACTTTAGAATGAGCTGATAGAGAAAGTGATGTTTGCTTTATTTCCAGATGTCAGTTTTTAATTGACCACGTGGTTCAGGAAAGACCAGCTGTGTGCCTTGCGAGTCCCCCCCCCATGAGTATGTGCCGCTGAATCAGCATTACGTTCCCGTTTGAGCTGAAACCAGTACATAATGCAACATCAGCCAGGTGATGATGGCAGAGACTTTAAAACCCCACTCGACCTTAGGAGGAGGGATTTTCACCATGAGCAACCTATAACGTCCACATGGAAAAACTTTGGATTTTGATCAGTAGACGGCAAAATTAAAGAAGCTTGAAATAAAGCTGAAAACGAAGATGTTGCTGTCAGACAAAAACCTTGTATGTCCAGAATCTTAAATTACAATGCAGGTTATTGTAAAATGTACCTAACTAAAAGTAATTAAGAACCATTTCTTTCCTTTAGAATAGAAATGTCAGAAGCTGATTTCAAATTCTATAAAAATGTATAAAATGACAAAAATGGAGATACAAGGTTTTGTGTTGACAAGCACAACATGCAAGTCACGGTAAACATACCATTCCTCATGGATATAAAGCACAAAAATAGATATTTAAAAGGTTAGAATGAATAATCAAACATCATTTCTGACTCATTTTAAGCGCTGTTGTACATTAGTATTGTAGCGGCGGAGGCTGGTGTGAATAAGAACCCCCACTTTAATGCTGAGCAGCTGCTGGGAATGTTACACTCTGCTTTGCTCGTCCTTCTGTTCGTTCATCATGCTTTTGGTTATACTTCTGTGTTTGTTAAGTTGATTAGCGCTGTTTGTTGTGTCGTTAAGGTCTAAGCTGGCCGTCTCACCCTCCTTGTGAGTTAGGTTTATTGTATTTGTGTTATGTTTACTCTGCCCCTGATATGCATCATGCATGCTTGCACTCCGTCTTCCTAAGGGGTGGTAAGTAAGTAAAATAAAGGAGGTGAAAAAGCCTGTAAACCTTCAAGCGATGGCTCTGTGTCACTTTTCCCATAAGCTTCTGACCATATTTTCACGCAGGATAAATGTAACGAGCATCAAGCTCATTGAAATTGCAGATACATTTGTAGATACATTAGTCGTTACCACAATTACAGTAACGCATTACTTTGTGACACGTCCAACACGGCTGGCTAGCGTATTGCTAATGAATACAGCACTGTGCGGAAGTCCTAGGCCCCTAAGTTAGTAGTTTAAAGCCATTGATCTGAGCAGTGAGTTTCTTTTTGCAGCAAAAACATCGGAATCAATGCAAACAAGCAGGAACGCAGTGAAAAGAATGAAGGATTGTTTTGGTTGTAAAAAGTAGGCGATGTTGTGTGAGCTGGTTAGGGCCAAGATTTCTCCTCCATGTCTCCAGTCATTGCATGGATGTGTGGGACGTTCTAATGAAGGACTGATTGAGGTCAAAACAACTACAAGTAGTTCTGGGCGTCCACTAGAAGAACTCTGGGAATGGTCAAGCCAACACACGGACACATAAAATCACTGACAAATATTAGTGTTTTTTAAGAAAACAGAAACACTTACAGCCCAAATAAACAGCTTTTGCACAGTACTGCTATGTTCTCGTGGAGGTGTGTTCATCCGTGTTTATGTTCCCACTTCAAATACAGCACTTTGCCATTAAGGCCTTTTTAGTCTAAATGAAGTGACCAGTGAATGTACCCTGATGGTGAATACTGGAAGCCTGGAAGCCTTCTACAAGGTGATTGTGACAAGAGAGTGGACACTGATCGTGGGTACGGCCAAAGCATGTTTGTTTTGAGCTGCTCTGGCCAAAAGTCAAGGGCCTGTATTGGATCCCAGTTCGTCTTTGCTTCCAGCTGTCCCTTTAAAACACTGATGTGAGGTTGTGGCAGGGTTAAATCATCAGAGGAAATGGGAGAGAAGCAGGGGTGAATAACCAGCAAACAAACAGTTTCTATTTTGACTGGCCGGCCTGTGATTTAATAAGCACTTCTCTGGCATTAGGGAAATGTTTGTTTGCCTCCGCGCGGAGGCTTAGGCTGCTTTTTTGCCTTTATGTTGTGTTTTTTTTTTTTCCGCCCTTTCTCTTTTTTCGAGAGAACAGACAGAGTGAGAGGGAGGGAGAATGCCCCAGGGCCATCCGAGTTCCTCTCCTCCGCAACTCGGCTGGGCTGCACGGCGACAGGATAGGAGCCTTTTTCCCCCCAGAGACCCGTGAGGTGGGCAGCAGACACAGTAAATAAACAACCCACACTCCGTGTGTGTACACAAGGCTGCGAGGCCCTGGAGGACGGCCTTTCTCTCTCGCTCCAGAGACAAGTCTGACACAAAAAAACAGCCATGCCAAACGACACCCCCTGCCCCGAAAAAAACCCTCCCAAACGCAGCGGATCAAAGCCCGCCAGGCATGCAAGCTTTGTCGTTTTCTCTCTCTGTTCGCAACCCACACTGTAGCGGAGTTTGGGGCTTTTTTTTATGTCGGAGGAGGTTTGAGGAGCAGAAAACAATGTGTCGCTGGCGTTGTCCTGAGGGGGCTGCAGCCAGGAGGAGAAATTTCATTAGCAGAGGGAGGAAGAACAGATACATGCGGTTCAAAGGACCATGCTGTTACTGTACTGGAAAAAGTGCATCATTCCAACTTCTGGAAGTGTGGAAAGTCACATGAGCACAATCACTTGGCAAGGCCACGTTTCCTGAAAGCAGCGTACAGCAGCATGAGGCAGCATGAAGTTGCATGTCTCATGTCCATCAAAACGAGAGCCCTTCCGACCTGCATTTCTTCACACTTCTGCAGCTCCATAGAGAGCCAGTCAGACCACACACTCCCACTGTTTCCAGCTCTAAACTGTATTCAAGTGTCAATTTTTGGGATGATCTTGTGGGTGTTTTAGCAGCCGAGCTCTCACAGTGTGAAGGCTGCTCTCCTCTGATGCAGCAGTAAAAAGTTGGGATTGTGATTTTGTTGAAGGATCTGCTGTTCATGCTGTCAGGTTTTAAACCTGATTTAAAACTCTCCAGTTAGAGAAGAATTAAGAAAGCATGAGTTGATTTTCCCACCTGCCGTGTGTACAGAGGCACTACAGACTGGATCCCTGGTTTTCCTTTATTAATTTGTATGTGATTTCAGTCCCACAAGAAGCCTGAAGGAATACAAACAACAAATGTCAGGTTTCCCGACACATGTCAGTGGCCACTGGTTCTTTGGTAAGTTGTAAGGATTGCTGTTGAGTCCAACTGTCCTTAATCTAAGCAGATAATTGTTTGTCTTGCTCCCGGTTTCAGTTTTCCCTGCCAAAGACAATTGTTTTTTGTGTATTGCAGCAATTTATTTGCTTCTTTTTTTAGCTTTGGGCAGTCAATAAAATGATCACTCCCATTTCTTGTTAAGTCAATTGCACAACAGCACTTTTCCATTGTGAATGGGTTTTTTGCTGGGTTTGAGCTGAACACTGAGTAAGTGAGTAATTATTTGTCATTGTGAACACACCATGGCACAGCTCACTGTCCTCGTTAGTACAGTGGACAGTATCGCCGCCTGTCAGACCGGGGTTCGTTTCTCCGACGGGGAGGTGGCTCACCTTGGGACAGTGGTGGCCCAGTGGTTAGGACGCTGTCTTTGGGACCAAAAGGTTGCAGGTTTGAGTCCCGAACCCAGGGCACTACTGATGTACCCTTAAGCAAGGTACCATCCCCCTACACTGCTCCCTGGTTGCTGTTGATAGCTGCCTGCTGCTCCATGTGTGATGGGTTGAATGCAGAGCTTCACGGTCAGTCACTGGTGCTGTCTGAATTGGCTGTCCATAGTGGTGAGGTCTGGTTCATCTTTATTAAATAAGTAAGTAAGCTGAGCAGCGACCTTCAGAGGGTCAGGCGTAGGGGGGGCTGGCGCTAGAATGTTTTTCATTGATGGGGGTAGGGGAGTGGGAGGGTACGTAATCAAAAGATTTTATTGAGGACATGGGGGGTGTGATAAAAAAAAATATTGTCTGTCAGGGAAGCCCCTAAAGCCACACCCAACCCCCCACCACTCCAGAAGTAAAGGGTACATATGACATGCTTCCCTTTATATGTTTCCATCATTCTAAGGAGATCTGGTCCCCACAGAGAGCTAAATACCAACACATACACACACACCATGACTGACCCAGTTCTGCCCACTCATGCTATTTGGCCCGTGCTACGGTCGACTGAACCGGAGCCACACCTGATGAATAAAACATTTCATTTCTATATAATAAGCGTATCAGTGAAATCTCCCACCGGCTCCTGACTCAGCTACATCGCTGACCCAGGATCAGCCCTTCCTGTTCACTCATAATTATCAACAGCAGAAACACACTCAGTGGGGCAGAGCTGAGATCAGCTGTCTTTGCAGCTATTCCCCAGTGAGTGTGGACACACTATGTGAAGAGCAGAGAGGGTGGGAGTGTGAGCAGCTGGGGTTTCTCCTCCATCTTACACTCCTAGCACACACACACACAGCCAGGAGCGAGATGGTCCGTATGAAACAAAAGAGGCTCCTGCGTTCATGCGCTTGAGTGCAGGGACATGCACTAGTCCCCAGTGGCTGTCTCATCACTGACTGACCGCGTTAGGTAAGAGTGTTTAGGACTACACAGACACTGCACATCAAAATAGTACAATCTGCTACAAAACAGGAACATCTGTCGTCTCTTACAAAATACCTCCAGGCCTAAAAACAGCATTGTCCGTACAGCGTATCCTCATACTGCGATTCAAAAAGGATTTTAGGCCATAAACATGCCAAGGTGTGTGTCATCTGCAGGGAAGGAGGATTCTAACTTTGCCGTAGCCTCAGGGTGTCCTCCCACTCAACTCCTTCCACACATACACGTACGCAAGTGTGTAAATATGGAATTCCACCCATACACTATTAACATCAGCTCCATCTTTACTAAAGCGAGCATCTTGCAAAATGTGGGCCGTGAAAGTCTAGTGGTTAGGGATGTGCCCATGTGATCAGAGGGTTGCAGGTTCAAGTCCTGGCCAAGGTACCACTGCGTTACCCATGAGCATGGTGACGTCCCACCACACTGCTGCTCAGGCGTTGTTTATTGCTGCCCGCTGCTCCATGTGTGCATGGGTTAAATGCAGAGGACACATTTCATTATGGTGCACTTTGTGTGATGGGCTGTGTTCACAATAACAAATAGTCACTTTTAAAATGGAAACATGCCCGATTACAGTTACAAAAAACAATCTTAATGTCTCTATAGATGGGTGACCTGCTTTATGTGCAATTTGAAATTGCAAATTTAAAAAAAGGAAAACCTCTCATATATTGCAAAAAAGTTGTTACGCTCCAATGAGACGATTTCACAAAGCAACACCACGCAGAACTGAAATGGAAACACATTTTGTGCATATAAGCCGCACAACATACCGCCACTGTGCCCCAGGCATCCAGTTTACGAGCGATGGCCCTGCATCTCGTGCAAGATATGGCAGTCACCATGAGGCGTCCCACTGTGCAAAACTACTGTGCATCAAATGTTGGAAGGTTTGGATCCACAGGACCTGATCCCTGATACAGCCCCTGCCAGGTATAAAGGGACTGCCTTTCTATTATTACATGCATTACATGCCCTCGTCTCCTTCGATCACACATTACCATGGCTACTGAGGTGGCAAAATGGGTCAGATCTCGCTATGGTGAGAGGAGGAAATCAGCTTTAATCACATAACATCACTTAATGCAAACAGACCATTCACATCTGCGTTTTGTCAGGGTTTTATTTATTTATTTATTTTTACAAAAATCACTTCTATTTTGCACAAAACCGCATTGGAAACCTGCCTCATGCCTTCTGTCCTTCCCGTGTGCTCGCTCTGTCTGTCTCTTACTCTCACTCCCTCTGTCCATGTCTTGGCCACTCGCTCCGTCACTGTCTCTCAGTCCATCTGCTTCTCTGCCTCTGTGCATTCAGTTCAGTTCAGTAAACTTTACTGATGCGACCATGTTTAGTTACAGTATTTCCAAAGCACCACTGAAACAGCACGAACAAGCAACAAGTTAAGAATTCCTATTGGTAGTGCAAGGCCGTGAGGGGGGATCTGCACACAAGAGATGTAATTTAGAGAAAGTGAGAGTGTGTGAGAACAAAAAAACAACTGTATTTTACAAACAAAAAACAAGGTATTTACTCTCTTTTACACTCAACCTCTCTCTCTCTTTCTCTCTCTGAGTGAACTGCTGGCCTGAAGCCCAGAGTTTGGTCTTGAAGTGAGAAGTGTCTGCCTACAAGGCTTTGTGTCCACCCACAGAGTGGCCATTCTCAGCAGCCACCAACCCAGTTCTGCTCCAGAGCCGCCCTCAACCAGCCTGACCAGCCTCAGCCCGAAGCACTGCCAGAGACCACAGTGGCACACACACCAGAACCCAGAGCATCCTACTGCTCCACCACACATGCTAAGCATCAGTGAGCTCCAGCAAAAACACAGCAAGCACTTCCCAGGCTTTACAGTGGGTTTGGAGAACGCTAATAGCAAAAGCTGAGTCAGTTCAGTACAGGGTGAAATTCAAAACTGACAGTTAGCAAAGGAGGGTGACATGACTCATGACATAAGGAGGCCTTGTTTTAAACCTGTGGAAGAGAAAACAAACATAGAAATTCATATATATATATATATATATATATATTGGCAGTGTAGATATCTAGATATTTTTGTTTTTTCTTTGATTATTTTGCTTATTTCATAAAAATATTAGTCTAAGTTTTGTTTTAACCACTGGCCCCTCTGGTAGATTTGATTTTTTTTTTTTGGCAAATATAAATGTTTTAGATGTCATTTTCCATTTTCTCTAGTTGTTTTTTTTAATTGTTTTCATCTTTTTGCAGCACAGATGTCATTAGAGAGTGCATGAGGCAAATGGGGGAATACAAGGACATTTACTATAAAGTAAACTGGTTGCATAGTCACTATGCTCCACCCACAAATATGTTCTTTCATAGCTACTGCAGCAAAGGTTGGAGTACCTTTACAGAACTCTGGCAATGTTGTTATTTTTGCTTAGGCATAGAAATGAATCATGTTAGGCAGCAGGGAACAATAAACAAAGAAGTAAAACTGTTAAAAATGAACTTGCAAAGAGAAATTGCTTAGCATTAAAGATTTCTCGGAAATCTCACTCCATGTTTCATAAGTGTTCTTGTATAAACTGGACCCTTGTTCCCCAATACAGAGCTAAATTGACTTTCCCAAATTAAAATAAAAACGTTTTTTAGAAGTTTTTCAACTTTTAATAGGCCAACTGGGTGGAGGCCTGACTACTGATAGGACAAATTTAATGTAGTTTTACTTTTCATATAATTATGGCAAATGAATTATTGCAATTTCCAACTTTTCTAGGTTCTTTTCAGCTCAGTAGTGAGGCATTTAAAAATGGGGACGTTATGTAAAGACAAAGAATGATAAAATTTTCAATGGATTCAATGGAACTTCTGCCAGTTGCTGTGAAGGAATGCACTGCGGTCAGAACAAAGAGTCTGAAAATGTTTTTGCGCAGCACAAAAACTAAGCCTATATTGCCCCATTGTAACCCCCTACCCAGGATGCCCCATTATAACCCCCTACCCAGGATGGCCCATTATAACCCCCTACCCAGGATGCCCCATTGTAACCCCCTACCCAGGATGCCCCATTTACCTCCCAACCCAGGATGCCCCATTGTAACTCCCTGCCCAGGATGCAGCATTATAATCCCCTACCCAGAATGTCCCATTATAACCCTCTACCCAGGATGCCCCATTGTAACCCCCTACCCAGGATGCCCCATTTAACTCCCAACCCAGGATGCTCCACTGTAATATACAGTGTGTTATGAGGTGCAAGATTAATGCACCTCATAACACACTGTGTATTATAAAACTGTTTATGGCACAACTAATTATAAATGCATAGGTCACTAATACTATTATGCTACATCAAAAAAAATTAGGTCGACTGAACCTTCCAGAGGAATAAATCCCAGGAATGCATCATATATCTTTCAAAATTAGAGCACTGCCATTCGGTAATTAGGCTGAGATTAGATTTAGTCATGAGAGAAACTAAGAAGGAGGGATGTCTTACCCCAACAGACACCCCACCCCCCATTTTAACCAAAATTAAGGTTAAAGTGGGGACATTTCCTGCACATTGTTTCTGTGTGAGCTTCAGAGCCGGAGTTCTAAAGATGCCGCATTCTCCAGCAAGATGAGGAACTAATTAGCATGCTAATTCCCCCGGCGACTCTGCCTAGCAACCTCCCCCTGCTTCATTAATGATAAACGATGGGGTCAGACTGCCATGTTCTCCAGGCCAGTCACACATCAGCGTGATCAGCACTTTTGACAGGCAGACAGGATTATGGATGATATATCGGAAGAGCATGTCAATATCCTTTTGCTTACTCATCCATGCACATACACACACACATGCCATTGAATGCTTGGTCTGGTTAATCCAAAGCAGTTCATAGTGGCTGAATGTATATTGGAGGTGTTTATAATTCAGCCGTACACCCTAATCAGTTATGAAGGTAGAAGTTAAAGTCAGTGGTACTGTGCCATAGTAGATTTGATAGCTAGGGCACAGAAGATCTATGGGCTTCAGAAAGTAGCATGAGAATTACCAGAAAATGCAGATGCAGGGTCAGGCCTCATTTACTCTTCATAACTTGGTCATTCTACATAAACTGGACAATTAGCATTGCCAGACTTTGAAACTACTACCCATAAGTAAACTAGAGTTTGGGAACAGCTGATTGGTAACAGGGTTTGGAATTGAACCCTAAGTCAATTGTTATAATTTACTCGTGTTGAAAGCCATCAGACCACGTTTCCATACTGAACATGATATACACTGATCAGCCATAACATTAACAGGTAATTGAATAACATTGACTAGATATTTTATTGCAATGGCACATCAGGGAGGTGGGATATATTAGGTAGCAAGTGAACAGTCAGTTTTTGAAGTTGAGGTGCCGGAAAAATGGACGAGTGTAAGGATCTGAGCCACTTTGACAAGAGTCTTATTGTGAAGGCTAGACAGCTGGGTCAGAGCATCTCCAAAACAACAGGTCTTGTGGGGATTTCCAGGTATGCAGTAGGTTAGTACCTACCAAAAGTGATCCAGGGATGGACAACTGGTGATAGGGTCATGGGCACCCAAGGTTCACTGATGCATGTGGGAGTGAAGAGTAACCCGTCTGGTCTAATCCCACAGAAGAGCTTCTGTGGTTTAATAAGCGAATGCCGACTCTGATAGAAAGGGGTCAGAACACACAGTGCACCACAGTCAGAGCTGTTTCGGCAGCATGAGGGACCTACTACAGATGGTGTTTATGTTATGACTGATCAGTATATATTATTGATATGAGTGAAGGTTTTAGGTTATTAACTTGACAGGCTTATCCATAATGAGGAATACAATAAAAAATGGTCCAATATTTTAAAAGTCTTCTGATCAAATGATTCTCATTTCCTGTGACTCATGCTAATGTTATGAGTGTGTGGATGATAAAAATACATGCACACTTACAGTAACAGGGCTGACTTAGCAGCTAAAGACACAAAGACATTATGTTCTTTCACTAAAATTCACAAATGCTAGTGTGGAATACAATTAATGCAATCTGTTGCATTAAATGCGGCAATACGTTTTAATAAGACTGAAAACTATTCTTTGTATTATTTTCCATCAGAAGTTGCATGGAACTGTAGGATAAATGATTAGAAATAATATATATAATATAAATTATTATCAAATAGAGGTAAAGGTAAATAAAGAGAAAGTGACTCTTTGTCATTGTGAACACACTCAAGCACTACAACGAAATGTGACCTCTGCATTTAACCCATCACACGTGCAGCAGCAGGCAGCTACCAACAGCGCCCGGGGAGCAGTGTAGTGGGACGGTACCTTGCTCAACGGTACCTCAGCAGTGCCTGGGCTGGGACTTGAACCTGTGACCTTCAGGTCCCAAAGACAGTGTTCTAACCACTAGGCCACCACTGCCCCTAAATGTAAAGGTCATCATATCAGTGGTAGACATCAAGTAGATGGTCTTAAAATGCATTTGTAAAAAAGTGTTTTTGTTATTTTGTCCTCAAATTGTCAACATTCTACCAGTTCTTCTACCAAAGTTCTACCAGAAGGGATGAAAATGTTCCTGTTTTGCTAGAGTAACCCAATTATATACTCTTGCTCTGCTTCACACTGGAAGCAGAGTGAAATGTGCATATAAAAGTGCTAAGAAAACATTTTCTTACAAAAATCCTTGCAAAAGCACAGGATCTCTGGAATCCAATCAAAAGGCTTCTATGGAGACTTCTTCAGATAACTTTTGTTGAAGCGAGGTGTCAAAAATCAGCAAGCTTTATAGCAGATCGTACAAATGGCACTCGTGGCAAACCCACTAACGTTGGCTTCTATCCTGTGAAGACGCTTGTTTATTCAAGCCTCTCCACAAGATATAACCCAGTGTTAGTGAGTTTGTCACAAGTGCCGTTTTTGCAATCTGCTATCCGGCTTGCTACTTTTTTGACACCTCGCTTCAACTAAAGTTATGTACATATCTGGGAACAATGAAAAAAAAACAGTAAGCCATATGTTTGTATCTGTTCAGCATTTCTTCGCCTGCGTTCTGTTCCTCACTCAGTTCCCCTTCATAGTTCTTTGAAAAGGGAACAAGGCCAAAAAGCTACACTGTTGCCAAGAAACCCTCGTTTGCCTGCTGAACCCGAGCGAAACGCACACCCTGTTTGAGAAAGGCGAGAATGCGTGCAAATGTTTGCATATCTAACCTCTAAACAAGCGCGATTGTGTGAAAGGTCTGAGGTTAGGATTGTTATGAGTTGGCCGTTCTGAATAACAGACTGCTGAAGAGAGCGTCTCTTTCAATTTACAGAGATTGTTGAACTCTTTCCTCCAGTGCCCGGAGGCTTAGATTCGCTATTTCCGTTGCTGCTGTAAAACTGGTAAACGTACTACTTTATCACTGAAAGGGCAGGTGTGTCAGTGTGTCAGGCCATGAACTTTGATTTTGGACAGTGCCGTGGAGACTGTGCTGAAAAGCCAAGTAATGCAAGCCTATAAAGAAAACAAGACATCCATAAAACCTTCCTAAAATGTGTGGCAACACATACAATACACAGCTATCTGTCCACTTTGATGGACACATCTAACCTGTGGGTTCACCTTGCAGATGTAAATTATTGACAACAGCTCATCTGATGATGCACCGTTTGTGAGTCGTCCTCTAATCCCTCATCAGTGGTCAGTTTCTGGCCACGGGACACTGTGTGTTGGATATTTTAATAATACCTTCTACACCAACATGGAGCTGGTTCTGTTTTGGTTGGTCCAACAAATGTTGCAAGTTTCAAAGCATTTCCACCAAAATTAAAGCCCAACTTGAATTGTGACCGTTTCAGTGGACATGTCATCCTACGGTTTGGAGTGAAAGCAAACCACAGATATGGAAAAGGATCAGTCTTATAAATAATGCTTGATTTTTTTGACGAAACAGTAACATAACAGAACATTTCAGGTAATTAATGCAAGACGCCATCCTGCTAATACTGTTTACTCCCGATATGCAACGCCCTAACCACTAGTCCACCACTGCCTGTAAATGCATCAGCCCATGAAGCTCAGTCACAACTATGAAGCAAAACAACAAACTGAAATACAAGAGAAAGTCCACCTCTGAATGACTCAACAAAATGAAGGTTGGCATAGTCGGTTGGAGTGGCCTAGTCCTGCCCTGAACCCTACTGAGATATGTGGCAGAACCTTAATTCATGCTCAGAGCTTTCCAATACAAGTCAAGTCAAGTCAAGTAGGCTTTTATTGTCATTTCAACCATATACAGTTCTCACAGTACACGGTGAAACGAAATAACGTTCCTCCAGGACACAGGACCACAAACACTACACAACTAACAACATAAAGTGCATTTTGTGCAAGGATGTGCAAACATTGCAGGATAGTGCAAAGACAGACAGATACAAACAAAGATACAAGCAACAGTGACCAGTGCAGTTATGGGACCACCAGGTGCGAGGTAGCAGGATGTGCAAAAATACAATACTATGATTGTAACCAATGACACAGGGAGCAGGAAGAATGGAGCAGCATAGGTACAGTAAATACAGACAAAGTAAGGCAACTCTGCAAATAAGAGTGGCCCAGAAGTTCTCCACAGTAATGTGAAATACTACCATTTATTACATTTAGGGGCAATTACTTTTTCACCTTGGTGATACAGGTGCAGAACAATAAATGACAATCAGTTTTTAACTTGCTTTCAACCATTTTTGTGTTACTTCATGTTCCCATTGTCATATTTTATTTCACATTTTGTATGAGGATCTGAAACCATTTAGTGGGACAAATATGCAAAAATAAAAGAAATCAGGAGTGGGCAAATATTTTTATTCTGCATTTTATAGTACAAGCAAGAGTTCCCCACAACATAAATGTTCACGTTTTTATCATTTGGGGAATATTTGGTTCTCCCAAACAGCTAAAAACACAATCATTCAAGCTTACCCTCTCATTCTCCAACGACAGTGCTACTCCTGCTTAATTAATTAGATGTCCCAGCCATCTCTGGAAGGCAGCTTTGGCCTTTTTTCCATTTGTGCTGCCGTGTTTGGATGAGCCCAGTCTCTCGTTAATGTAAATAATTCACCATTACCTTTATCCTGATGGAATCTTAATTGTGCCTCTACAGTGCTCTTCTAAAAGCCATTCATCACACACACACACACACACACACACACACACACACACACACACACACACACACACACTCCAACACATACACATACACACACACACACCAACACAAATGCTTAATGACATTTTCCTGAAATCAAACGTGTACTTGTTGCTGTTATTTTGATTTCCCGGTGTCCTATTGCTATTGATCTTTGTGTCAATGGTCACACACAAGGCTGAAAATATCACTGCGGCTTTGCTTAACACCAGCTAGGCCCCAATCGTTTCTGTGCTTCTTTGCAAACATGTTGACATTTTATTTTCAGTTGTAGTGCTGCTTAATTGTATACACTATAGCATAGCCTGGAGGCTACCTAGCATTATGTAACCTGATTTAATTACATAGGCCTCAAGGAATGTGTGTGAAGCTGAGAGAAGTACATTGTGTTATCAGCTATGTGTTCTTTTCACTCGGGTCCTACATGAAAATGTCTTTCAACATGCCTCATTCACACGCACATTACTGCACTAGGCTGGAATTTTAATTCCACCTATAGAGATGAAAATCCCAAAGACAGTGTGCTGCACTGGGTACTATGTTACTGCATAGAAGTGTAATGATACCTCACGTCATGGTAAAAAAAAGAAAGCATCTGCAATAATGATACATTTACAGAGAACTAAATATTCTTAATTTTTAATCCACAAAAGACAATGAGGCTATTGGTCTGTTCTTCATAAAATGTTTGCACAATGTTAAGAACAGTTGAGGTCGAATATTTTTGAAAAATGCCAAAGAAAAAAGTGGACAGTGACAATATATATTGAAGTTGGATTTTATGTGTTTAGATCAGGGGTCGCCAGTCTTATCCACAAATGGCCAGCATGGTTGTAAATTGTAGATTCCATTCTATCCAAGCAGGAGCACACATGATCAAACTGAAACCAAATGATTTAGCAGAGCCATATTGTTGTAATGAACAAACTTCGCATGATGTTCTTGGGTCAAGGGTCAACGTCTTACGTGTAGATCAGTAAATATTAAGTGACACTGATAAAAGCAACACTGCACATTAGTGCTGTTCAGTCTCAGCACTTAGCTTAGCAACATACTTTGTATTTAAGCCAGCAACTGGTAGTTGCAACAGAGGAAATGGCAAGAGAGTGAAGGCAGGTAAGTATGTTTTACTACTAAACTGGCAGTTTTCACTCAGTCTAGAGTCTTGCTATATAGTTTAAAAATTACACCCTCAGATTTAGCGTGAGCTATTTTCATTTACAGCATGATTTACACTTTAGTGGATAAGACTGGGCCCTTCGGGTCTTGACTCTGTAGAGACCTCTTTCAGACAGAACATTTTTTAAATGCCTGTTTGCTCCAGTTCTCTAAAAATAAGCCCCTAAAATCACACCCCCTACCAGACCCATGGAACAGGGAAAGTGAAGGAGAAAATTTGTCATTGTCAACACACCCCATCACACAAAGTGTACCACAATGAAATGTGACCTTGGCATTTAACCTATCCACACATGGAGCAGTGGGCAGCTATCAAAAGCACCTGGGAAGCAGTGAAAAAGGGTTCCTGAGTGGTACCTGGGCTGGGACTTGAGCCTGCAAACCTCTGATCACATGGACAAGTTGCTAACCATTAGGCTACCACTGCCCACTAAAGTGGGGGTGTTGAGGGTACTGCACATTCACATTTCATGATTATTATGAATTAATTTGGGTGTTGCCCTGCAATGGACAGGCAACCCCAGTGTTTCTCCACCTTTAACCCTATGGTATAGACGCTGACACCATCTTTGTTAGGAAAGGTGACTCAAAAAATGGCTGAATGATATTTCAAATATTTCAATAATTTGCAGTAGCAAAACACCGTTAGTCTTACCACTTCCCTCTCTGCTGCCTCTTTGTAGGTGTGTCGGTGTTGAGGTGGCCAGAGTGAAAGCTCTGTTCTCTATTTCGCCCGAATATTGTTATACTAAACAGAAAATGTATCTAATACAATAATGTTCTGGGTTTTGGATACAGGCAGGACTATGTGTATATTGGTATAGCAGGATATGACAAGATATTCAATTTGATATGAAATTTTCCACAAAAAAAACATATTCAGTGATGTCACAGTGTATGTTAGCTAACAGTACCCACAACTTAATCACCATCCCATCTTAGACCCCCCACAATTTCCTAGTGGGCCCAGTTATTTAAACATATGTGTGCATAGCAGAAGCCCCGCCCCCTCTGCTCACTTTACACTGAGAGGATGTACCCAGATGCCTAGTTTTGATCAACGATGATGGTTTCCATGAAAGAAGTTAAATGAGGGATGCTGAAGAAAGCAAGGTGGATGGGGTGGGTTGGTGGGTGGGGGTCTGGATATACTGGTGATACATTTTTTTTCTTTTTTTACATTTTCACTCTTGTTGTTTACTATAAACATAATTTAAAAGGTAATGCCCTTAATGCACCTGTTTTACATGTGCCCATCATTTGCATATGAATAAAAAAATAAACTACAAGAGAAAAATATTTTGACACTTTGTCAAAATTAACCAAATTAAGGGCATCACTTTTATAGTTTGCTACCTATGTGTGTATATTGCATACTGCTTTTAATGTCATTTTTGTCCTAGTATTAAAGCCTTTTTACTCCGTTGTTTACTGCATTGAATGTTTAGCACCAGCATGACTGTCCATCTGTTATCTACTTTAAATACAGTTGCGTTCAACACTAGTTTATCTCAGTGCAGTCCAGTTACGTTCAGCCGTTCAACCACTTCCCTTCTGTAGAAGAGCGCTCTCACACCCACGGCCCTCGGCAGAGGTCATCAAACACACATTTTCTGGAGGCAACTTTCATATGCTGTACTTACCACAACTTACATACCACAACTGTTCGTTAAAGGGCATCATGACAAGTAAGAGCTAAACATGCAATGAATGTGCAGTTTTCATATCCTGTGTTAAGGCAACAAAATGTTTTACTTATCTTTGTTATTATCCGATTGTCTTAAGGATCCCACAGTTTCTCTCCAGGATGTTAGTGTTAGCTTTCATAGAGACACTCACCTTGCAGTTACCACACTATGAGCACATAGTGACTTACCTTAAACCCATTATATTGGTGTACAATTGCAATTGAACCACAATTTCTCAGCCAATCTCCACCCCATTCATCACTGGTCAGTTTCAGACCACAGGATCGCTTTTGCCCAGATATCATCATATCATTTCATTGCCATGTTAGACGCATGGTTGTGTATGCAGTGCTGGTATGAGTGTATCAGGCAGTAGTGTTGCTGGAGTTTTTACATGTTTTTTGGTCCATGGTCCCAAAATGCCAAAGCACCACTCTGGGGTCAAAACTGAAGAGCTAGAGAATGATCTACGGAGGGGTTACAGTTTTAACTGTACACCAACAAAAGGTATCTAAACAATAAGGGTCTTTCCTAAGCCCCACTGCCGGTCAGTGCACTAAACTCTCTTTGCTGCCTGAATAAACCACCTAAATCGCGAAGGCCCATATCTGCATCACTAACACATTAGTTTAATGGACGTAATGGAAGTAGTTGTCGAAAATAAGGATTAAGACAACTAAGCCTAGCCTTTAACAGGTTAACCAACAGGTGTGTTGTCTGGTATTACAGCTGTCTAGCCGCCCTGTGAGCTGTCAAAGCCTCATCCCTTTTTGCCCTCTTTGCTCTTCCCTGCACACTCCCCTGCTTTCAGGCACACCTGGTTTGGCCACCAGCCACTTCGTCTCTGGCCCAGGCAGCGACAAGAACAGGCGGCCCTCTGTGTTCTCTCGATGCTGATAATCATCGCATTACTGACATGCCTCCTGCGGGCCCGGCTGTACTGCATCTGCTTCACCGTAGATCAGTGGTGTCACACTCAAGGCCTGGAGGGCCGCAATGCTGCAGAGTTTACCATTCTACCTCATTTAACACACCTAATCCAACCTATCAGCTCATTACAAAGGCCTCAGTCTGGTTTATTTCTACATCAGGAGCAACTATAGTTTAAGCGATTATAGAACAGACCAGAAATTTTAATTCAGGGCAAGCTTGCAAAGTGGCTGAACCCAGAGTTCCACTCTTAAAAAACTCTCAAATATAAAGGGTCCTTTGCTTGATGAGCCATTTTTGAACTAAACACCCTTTCAGTCAATGGTTCTTTAGAGAACCATTTTTGAAAATGAGACGTGTGGACCCTTTTAAAGCTATAAGGAACATTCTCATAATATAAAGGTTCTAGGAAGAACCTGAAACAGAGGAATATAAGAATAGTTCTGTGTCATTACTTAAAGAGCCCTCTGTAGCACTTTTTTACATAAAAAAATGTAGCAGCAATAGTAGTTGTAGTAGTAGTTTCGTTCCAACTCACGCTAATGGAGTAACAGCACAGACATGGCCGTGTGTCATGTTCTCATTGTTTATGAATGTATTCCATTGGGTAACAATTACATCAAAATCTGTCCTACATATTCCCTGCAAAATGGCCAGTCAAATCTCACACAGAACTCACACAAATCTCATTCTCCTGTAAAACTAATTCAGCTCTATTAGCGCTTTAGAAAAAAGAAAAAAAAAAACTCTGCAGGGTTGTGGCACTTGAGATTGACACCCTTTGCTGCAGATGATCCAGGACGACCTCTGAAAGCCCCGAAGCCCCTGTCAGCCTCACAAAATGCAGGCACAGGTGTGCTCAGGGCACCCAGCCAAAAGTGGAGATAAATGGGTGTGTTAGCATTCCCCTCCACAAGTGAGCATGATGTAATGAACTTGTGAAGGATCTTCGAAAAAATGTTGCAAAGCACATTGACCAATGACAAATGTGCTCTGTACACCTTCAAAAAAGGGTTCTTCATATGTCATTTGAATGCATAAAATGGTTCTTAACATGTTTAAAGGCGCAAGGCTCAAGTCAAAAGACCTTTTCAGGACTAATTCGAGTGCACAAAAGAGACAAAATAAAACAAATTAGTCTTTAGTTTCCAAATTACTGCTGTTCATCCACTGAGAAATGACCCAGTTCCTCCAGTCTGTTGCATGTCTTCTTTAAAATTAAAGGTGTCAAAAAAATGTTGATAGGTGTCAAAAAGGTTAAAGCAATTCCAGTCCCACTTAGTTGACCTGAAGGACTCAGATTTGTAAGAAAACTTTTTGTAAATGAGACGTTTGAGTGTGCAGAACCTTTCTAAAGAACCCCCTTATAAATATCATTGAAAGGTTTTTCTTGGAAACGTACATCCATGTAGGAGCTGTTCCATTGCCAGCTCTTCTGCAGGGCATTACTTGTCCATGCATTAATTCACGCTATCTTCCTGCCTGCTATCTTGTTTTGCACAAAGCCAGCGAGAGGCAGATTGCTTATCACAGCCAGCTGTCCCAGGCATCCTGCAGCTTCTCGCCAGGAGGCCGCTAAGGTTGCAGAGCCAGGCCCACAGCAGATGGACACAGGCCAGGATCAATCTAGCAGTTCAATAGGCAGTGTCAGGCGAAGGAGAGAGGGGAAAGGTGAAGCCTCAGAGACACATGAGTGCGGGTGAAAGAAGAACAGGTGGTGGGCAAGAAACGCTACCTGTGTACTTTCACTTACTACTACTTCTTAAAGAAGAAATATAGTAATACTAGTAAAACAATCTGTGGGAAATATGTTTTGTATTTTTTTACTGCAAAGGAGAGATAGAGAGATGGTAGGCGGTATTATGACATTCACAGTTAAAGCAACTTTTAAAATTTTAACGGTCAGTGCTTAAGTTTCTGTTCGTGAAAAGTGATAGTCCATATTCATAAAGAGATACAGAACTGTATATGAGAAATTATTTTTCTTTTGAAATGATGTGTCATACTGTGACTCAGCCTCAGTCATACAGAAAGATAAGTTCTTGAAAAAAAGATCTGAGTGATCTCTGATCCCCAAAGAACCATGTTGGCGAATGCGATTCGTGTGAAGAATCTATTAAAGGTATTAAAAATCCTTAACACAATGTAAAGGTTCTTCACCAGTTTAAGGGCCCTTCTATCAATCTTTCATTATATAGTGGTTCTTTAATCTTTAATCAGGTTAAAAAGGTTCTTCACTCTCACATATATGTTTTATAAAAAATGCCTCTTCTTTGGAAGCATGAGAACTTCTGGCCCCTCTGTTTTAAAGAATGTTTGTTTTTTCACCTCAGTGGTTTTACTGAATAGAGGTGGATTACACAAGTGGACTATTACAATTTACACACACATATATATATATATATATATATATATATATATATATATATAGTCAGCTGTAAATTGTAATAATCCAATTGTGTAATCCATATATATATATTTTATATACATGATTTTAAGAGCAACTTTGGTGCTTTTTAAAGCAGGTTTTGGAGAAACTATTCTCACCTTTATGTCCCGCAGGGTTGACTATGCCAGATTTCTTCTCACTGACCTCACTGACTTTAATTAGACAGCTTATTCAAAAAGTGCTTGAATTCTGAAAATTAAGAAAACAGAGCACATTACTCCAGTTCTTAGGGCCTTACATTGGTGTCAGATACAGAAGTGAATTTAAAATGTTAAAGTTTTAAGTTTAAGTGTTACTTTCAAGTTTTTAGGTTGGTCAATGGATATCTCTGTAATGTTGAGTATCAGCCTTGAAGATCACTTAGACTGGCAAGCTGGTCAGCTGTAACTGTGTCCAGAGCTGGGTGAAATGGTGTCTAGTCATTATGCTGCTCACCGCTGGACCCAGCTCCCCAGCAGCGATCAGATCTGCCCCAACTATGGCCAGTTTTATAAAGAGGCAAAAAAAATTTTTCCTAAAGTTTTCTACTGCCTTCAATTAATTAGTTAGCACTACGTTTATGATATTTTAAATCTTACTTTTATTATTCTATCTGTACATTGTGTTCTTTCATTCCTTTATGTTGATATTAATGACTTTTTAATGTTTTTCTGCTTGTTTTATCTCTGTAAAAAACACAGAATAGCTTCTGCTTATGGTGATGTGCTATATAAGTAAACTTGCCTTGCTTTACCCTTAATTATAGAGTTGAAGGAGCTATAGGTAACATAACATATGCAAGATGTAAAATGCACAAGCACTACCATTCAGAATGGAATTACTTTAAGTAATTTGTTTTTTATTTTTAGTAATTTAAACCATGTACATTTAAACCTGCTAAAATAAAAATGCCTTATTAAAGTGTTCAAATGTAGGAAAATGTTGGTTGGGTTGGCTTTGAAAGCACAGCATCCACTTATACAGACACTGCTACACCAGTTACCGTTATAGAAATGCAAGGTTTTTACACGACAAAGAAGCCACGTAAACTCAGACGCCTTCCAGTACTGAAAGTACGTCTTTCCTGTCTCAGCTAATTCTTGCTGAGTCAGAGCATATGAAGTGAAACTTGATGAAGTTTTCATATGTAGGCCTGACCATGCCCAGCCACTGTTTACTTCCCTGACTGTCCGCCTGGTGATGGAACATGAAAGCTGTTGAGTTTGAATGTTTTTCTTCTTAACTGTGACACCTCCTCGATCTCCAGGATCCTGAATAGGGCTCTAATTCAGTCCCCAGACAGAAGCAAACAGATGATCACACACACACCCCGCCCCCTTTATCCCCCACCCTGAAATAAAACAGTTCGTGCTGCGGGGCTAATGAGCTTAAAAGCCCATCCGTCTTGCTGAGTGGAGGTGAGGCTTCTTTAAAACTAAAAAGGCCGAGGTCAGATATGGAGCTCCTGACACTAGGCTCAGGCACTCCATCACTGGCCATGGACCTGTCTGTCCACCCGCCTGGCTTAGCATCTGCTTTCTGTTAGCCGTGTTAGCTGAGACAATCCAGACGCTATTGTTTCTCAGCTAATCTCCTTTTCTCGCTAGCAAGCAAATCCCCACTAGGCTTCTGCTGGCCCAACGCACAATTGAGATGTTTGTCCCTAGGTTTGGCTGCCTCTTCATGAAAAAAAAAACTGATGTCTATTCATTAAATGGAGGCTAAACACTGATGATAACCTTAATTAAGGTGAGATTGAGATAGCAGCTGTCTGTTGGCTCATTTTAGTAGAAATGCTGAAATTAAATGTTGACCTGCTCTATATTTCCTCAGAAACATATGCCAGGCAAGGTACAAACACCTTTAGCATGTAACCTTTCCTCCAGCTACGGTGCTTTTACTCAGTGATTAACACTGCTAAGACAGAAGTCATGGGATGCATCCTGGTCCTCAGGGCTTCCTGTGGGGGCTGTGTGTCCCCTCCATCACCTGCTGGGAGAGGAAGTGAAGTGTAAATAGAGGGATTCCCACTTTGGCTTGGTTGCTGTTGTTATAAAGAAAGGAACTGAATTCTCATAATGGTCCTGGCAAGGGAGCCATGCCCCCTGTGCTGCTCCAGATAGTGCCTGCCTCCTTACGAACAGCTATAGTTTTACCAGCATGACACACTGTAAATACTTCTCTTATAAAAAACGTCCCTAAAAGCACCTGTTGTTAAATTAAGCGTCATTGTCTCTTGCCAGGACGCCGCTGTAAATAGGAATTTTTTCTTAGTGGCTAAGAAAACGGTTAGCTAATATTAATCTAGAAACTAATCAAGAAACTGATGTGGTTTCGAGACAAAAATATCTTGCATATTTGCAGTGCTTACAAAGATGTTTTTCTCTCCAGATGTCAGTATAGAAACCTGGATCTCTGGATTCCACCCAAAACATTGCACCATTATGTGTAAGCAATAGGTTTGTGAAGCTACAGACAACAGATCAAGTAGCATATTAATATCATGACAAATTGTACAGCTTAGTGTTAATGAGGCGAGGCAGATTTTGAATTTGAATTAACATATAAGTCACTAAATGTATAAATAATATATTTGCACTCCATAAAGAATGTTATTTTACCCAACAGTTCAGTTTTGCCCAGTGTCTAAGAACAGAAAAATGAAGGGAAAACAAAATTAAAGCAAACAAGAACCAAAGAAAGTATTCGACAAGGTGTAAAACACTTTTGTGAATCCGGCCCAAGAGTCAAACTCTGAGCTGGTGCTTTGTCACACTTGAAAATACCATCTTCCATTCCTGTTTCCATGTGTTCACAGAGCGTTTTTCAATATTTCATGCTAATATCAAAGAAGGAATGTAAGCAATCCAAATGTCGGTTTATCTTTTCAGCCCACCATTGATTTAATCTTGAGATTTACAGAACACTTTCCTTCTCCTGCAGGCAAGAAGGAATATCGGCAAGAAGAGCAGCTCACAATGAGATTTTTCACCCTTCCCACATTTCAGTCGAACTTATCTCATTTGAATGATTTACTCGCGTGCATGAAAGAGTGCCTGGTAGAGGGCTATTGATTGGCCAGATTTAGGACCTGCTGCTTTGGCTAAATGTTATTCTGTGCCTCTCAGATGTGAGTGTGGGAGGTCTGGCCATCTCCGATTCCATCATAAAAATATAATAATCCTCTGTACTGTAATAAGGTCAAGCGAGCGTGAAAGCATGCTCTGGTTACTTACCTCTACAGGGTGCGCAAAAACAACAGTGTGTCCACTATCGTCTGTCTTTAGGAAAGCATGCGCGCAGGCGAATAAAAAAAAAAACATTTCTCATAGGGCACTGCAGTGCTGCCTCATTCCTGCAATGTTCCTCAAAGTTCAACATGGAGAAAACCATTGTTTTTGTGATCTGACAGTGGTGTGATGATCATGAGAGTAGCATGTGGAGGTCAAAGGATTGCCCATTCCTTCCTCCACCCTCACTTCCCCCGACTCCCTCCCTCCCTCCCTCCCTCCCTCCCTCCCTCTCCCTCTCTCTCTCAGGCCAATGTGCACCAATCAATACATAATATCTTACAAATTGAATTCGACCTAGATCGACCCAAAGGGGCCGGCACACTGCTCTGTTATTTGTGGCCGACTGCACAGTAAATTCTAATGATTAGCATAGTGTTTGAGTGGTTTAGGATGGGGGTTTCTTGCTAGAGTTTGGGGGAAATGCATATTAGTGAGAAAGGATGGAAAAGGGGAACTGCATTTGTCACTTTAACGTTCTTTGTAAATTATCCCATGCGCCCACAAATGCGTTCTCTCACAGAAACTGAAACAAAGTTCAACAAGCTTTAAGAACATTCTGAGGAGAAATTGTACCTCAAAGGCTGTATATAAAGAGACAACCTTTGAACAGGTGTGTGTATGTATGAATAATATGTATGAAGTGTGCTGATTATGCTAACCTGGCTGGGATCAACGATGCTATTTACCACCATTCTGACGTTAATTTTTGCTAAAGTTTGGTAAAGCCTGTCTACCCTTGCATGACTTGCATGCACTAGCATGACGTTATAAAAGAATGCATTTGTAGCCAGAGTATCTAATGTAGGACAATGCAATATAACAATATTTATCGTTATTATGCTACATTACTTCACAATATGCTTTACTGAGCATATGATGGATATCATTAGCACTTCTAGAACAATGACCGACTTTCCTTATGAACGGAGTATAATCAGTGTAACTGGATTTTGAGAAGTGCAATGTGTGAAATGTTGAGTGAAAATCATTTGTATAGTCTTTATAGTAGAACCGCTGCTTATTTTTTACGTTTCAACTTATCAGAAATAAAAATATACAGCAGTATGAATCGTGATATATTTTTCCCATATTACCCACGACTTTTAAATCACAAACAGCTAGCTGCATTCAAAACAGTATACTACCACGCTAACTGGTAGGAGCGCAATCACCATAGGCAGATTTTTGCTCCAAATTTAAGACTAAGTTACTATTCTGTGTTGAGAAGCAAACCTTAAGATACTTGAGAAAAGCTTGATTTTTCTATGATTTTAGTCCATTATATTTTAATATTTAATATTTTATATTTTCATCACTATGAAATATCTGAACTCTTCCACGTCACATGTTTACAATGACAAATAGTCGCTTTCAACGGACATTTTGACATTATCCAAATTTACTGAAGGTCACTGGAAGAGAAGTCATTTCTCTTTTGTTCCATTTTCTATGATTTTGTGAGATCGACTGACAAGATCATCTTGAACTTTCTACTCTGTTCCTCATGTTGTAGACTGAAAATAACTCAACTGAAAAAGACACTGTAAAGTAAATTATTCGAATTTCCTTAGTGTCCTCATTTCCCGTGTCCAGAGAAGTTGGGATATTTTTTTCCATTCAATAAAAAAAGCAGCAAAAACTAAAATCTGTGAAATGTTAATTCACATGAGCCTTAAGGTGACAAAAGTAACTGACCACCTCTAGATCACAAACAGCTAGCCTTGCATTCCAAACAGTATACTACCACGCTAACTTGTAGGAACGCAATCAGCATAGGCAGATTTTTGCTTTTGTTACTATTCTGTTGCAATTTTAGGAGGAACATGTCACGTAAGTGCATTTTTGTTGTATTTAAATGATGATGCTACATGCTACTGTATCTTCTTCCAGTGCAGTTGTAATTTTTAGTTATACAACCTCTTTTGACTCCAGGCTTTGCTGTGTTTTTGTATTGTAAAACGTTTGGAAAAGGTAAAAAAGGCACGTTTCAAAAAGAAAAGTGAATGCTTTGTATCTTTGCTACACAACTGGATGTTAAGAACCATGTTGTACCTTTGAAGGCAAATTTACACTGCTTGTATGTTGTGGCATGACAGTTTACCTTTGTTGAAAAATGTATTAAACTTTCATTTAATTGCCAGTTTGACCCATTTATATATATATATATGAAGAAAACAACTATAAAGTTCATGATTGACGCAACCCTTCTGAACAGCATGCCAAAATAGTACCATCATCAACAGGGCATTCATTAGTAACATAGGTATAGTGTAGTGCTGTGTGATGTTGGATACAGCTGCTTTGCGTTGCTAAACACGGTCTCCTTTAGACAGGTCTGCTTTGCATTGGTTCCAGTCTGAGGTGGCAAATGAAAGAAAATAATCTCCTAGCAGAGTGTTTTGAAACAGCGCTGAAAGTTCCGCTTAAATCAAAGCGCTCCATTGACTTACTTTAATTCACACCAGATCTGTTTTGCAACACATGTTCAAAGCAGCCCATTTCAATGTCTGCTGCAGGAACGGAAGGTGACAGTGATGCATTAAGAGCACACGTATGGGTCTCCTCTCATGTGTGCGCATGTGTGTGTACATGCGAACCTGTTCGTGAGTCTGTGCGTGTGTGTGTGTGTGCGTGTATGTGCACATATGTAAATGTATGCATGTGTGTAAATGTGAAACTGGGCTCCAGGCGCTGCTTCGCTTCTTTGGCTGAAATGACACAACTGATGTTCCTGTGAAGCCCTGTGATGAGATGTTTACCAGAAATGACTTCAAAAACACACCTCCGACCATACCACGGACGCCGCTTCGGCTGAAAATAACACACGCGCTGATGTCATCGCAATAGCCGGCACTGGAGCTATTTGTTTGCACTGAAAGCCTGCCAAACGATTCTCTAAATAAAGCATCCCTGCATCCGAATAGTTCCTCATGGTGAAAGTAAATAAATAAAAAGGAAACTGACAAAGCCGGGACAGTGGGCCTACACTGGTAGAGACTGCATGCGAGTCTCTGTGGGCACCCTAGGGCTGTAGGAATGCCCCCAACACATTGATTCTTGAATGTTCGCATCTTTGATAATTGTTTGCAACAGGATTCCATGATTGGGGAGCCATGTGTGTCCCACTGATGTAATATTTACAAGTATTTACAGATAAAAGACATTGGAAACAAAGGCAAAGCTTACTCGACAGCAGCTTCTGTTCGTGTGTGAGATAAATGAGTTAGAGCATTAATGAAAACCTGTCTAGCACTTAGAAAACAGCATATCCATCCATCTGTTCCAGCCCACACCTTCACTTGACCTTGAAATATAAACCTTAAGACACTTTAGAAAAGCATAAGCTCATCACTAGTCCATTACATTTTAATATTTAATATTTTGTATTTTCATCACTATGAAATATCTGAACTCTTCCACAAGTCACATGTTCACAATGACAATTAGTTGCTTTCAATAGGAATTTTGACATTTTCCAATTATCCCATTTACTGAAGATCACTGGAAGAAGAAAAGTAATTTCTCTTTTTTTTCCATTTTCTGTGATTTTGTGAGATCGACTGACAAGATCACCTTCAACTTTCTACTCTGTTTCTCATATTGTAGACTGAAAATAACTGAACTGAAAAAGACACTGTAAAATAAATGATTAGAATTCCCTTAGCTGTAACCTAACTGTAGCAATTTTGCAATTGGAAATTTTGTCTATTCTTGCTTGATATATAAGACCTCAGCTGCTTAACAGTCTGCGGTCATTGTTGTCTTATTTTCATCTTCATGATACAGAATACAGTTTCAGTAGAACACAGATTGTGACTGGTAACAGGCTAGTCAAGCATATGCACACTGTGTCTTTGTCTTTCACTGATAACAATCTAGATGGCCTTTTTCTTCTGAAAAGAGGTGGAAATGTGGTTTCTGACCTTGCCCTTTATGCACTAAGATCTCTCTAATTTTCTCTAAATCTTTTCACAATATTATGTACTGTAGATGCTGAAAGACCTAAATTCTCTGCAGTCTTGTGTTGAGACACTTTTTGAATGGACTAACAATTCTCTCATAAATTTTGTCATAAAGGGGTGAGCAAGTGTGTTGCAGCCATCAAATTCTAAATGTGTGTATATTTACAATATGCAATTAAGTTTGTCAGTAAAACTACTTAAAAAAATGTTCTGTGCTTTTGTCAGTACGATAACAATGTATGTAAATTAACATATCAGACATTTGTGTTTTTATTGCATATTAAAAAAAAAACACCTTTTCTGAAAATTCAATCTGTAGTTCACAACATTTCATGCAATTGGTAAATCTGCTCAAAAAACTCAACCTTGTTACTCCTTTTATGTCACTGTCAGCAAAGACATCTTTCTAAATAGACGATATTATTTCTGAGGTGAGTGACATTCTTTGAAAGGTTAAGTGCATGTTTTCTTAGATTCAAAATTTTGTTATTTGTGTTTACAAGGGCTCAGTGAAACCCCAGTTGTGAAATCACGCAAAGTATGCACTTACATTTTGGTTAAAATAAAATCATAATAATAACAACAACAATAATAATAATAATAATAATAATAATAATAATAATAATAATAATAATAATAATAATGAATGTAAGAAAATGTACAAAAAAAATGTTTAAAAATCTAGCTGTATTGTTGGTTTCCAACTACTATGTATTATAGTTCACCCAATCGTAATTTTCAGTGTATTAAAAAAATCATCCAAATATGGTTGAGATTTCATGCTGCACTGTGTAATTTACAAAACAATCATAATTAAACTAAATAGTTGTAATTTAGGCTGACACTTCTAAAGACAATCAAGGTTAAAAGCCATTTTTCGAGCTCATTCTACTGACATCCCCTCATCATTCGACTGGACATCCTTGCTGGTAAGTTGCGTCGATACTCCTGCACCAATTCACCTGAGTCCCAGTGTATTTCCCAACTCATCGGTCACACACCAGTCACCAATCACCAGTGGCCAAAGCCCCTCTCTGGCTGTCTGCACCTGCCCCCAAAATCCCTATAACAAAATCCCTATCGATTTAAGCTCCCCGTGCACCAGGAGGCTCCAGACTGAAGTAAGGACATCTCTCCGGGGTTCTCCACTGATCCCACCATGGACAATTCGATCACACTGAGAGGTGTTTACTTCATGTAAAGGCTTTTCGTTTTTGCGCAGACGTGACAGAGCGCTAAAAATAGGTCAAAGAAGTAATAAATATTGCTAGTGAAAACGAAGTGCGCCTGAAAAAACTTTGTACAAATCAGTCAACAGCTGTTATTTATTAGTGATGGGACGTCTGCAGTCTGCAGTGGTTCTGAAACGACGGAGACCTCTGACCAGAAAGCTAATGAGAAAACAGGACATGGTGCATATATACACTTCTCAGTGCCGTCCTCATAAGATCAGTCTGGGGAACAGATGCATGTGCAGGCCAAGATATTCTGAGGTGCCCTTTAAGAGTGAACCATATGCATTTGGGGGGATGACATTTTGATGGGGTCAGAGGACAACAGCTGAAACATTTTAATCTGTTTAATATCTTGATCTGCGACTTAAATATCACTGCATTAATACAGTTTGCCAGACGCTGGGGACACTAATGGTTTTAATAATGTGTTCTTTGTCAGTTTGCTTAACTTGACATGTTAAATACAGGTAAAAACTGCAAAGCTGAAGCAAAAGTGCGACTGAAGTGATGTCAGCACTCAAACTTTCTGGTGTTTAAATACTCTCTGCGATTAAAAAAGAAGGCATTTCTGAACATGAATTGAATGCTGAAAATGCACAGAAAGCATTAGCAAATAGTGGTTTTCATTCGTTCTCCAAACCCCTTATCCATTTCGGCTCACAGGGAAGCTGGAGCCAATCTGACTATGGGCCCCAGGCAAGGTAGAGCCAGGACAGGAGGCCAACCCATCACAGGGAAACACAGAGATAGACAACTGTTCAAACACACATCTGTGGGCAATTCAGAGTAAGCAATCAACCAACTGCAAGCCTTTGGACAGTGGGGAACCCACACAAACATGGAGGGAGCTTGCAAACTCTGCACAGAAAGCCACCTGTGGCCGATCCCGAGAACAAACCCAGGACCTTCTTGCTTTGAGCCAAGAACACTAACCACTGAATCACCATGTTGCACCAAGTAGTGGTTTATGTTAATAAAATATCTCAGTTTTCTCACTTAACTGTAAACAAAACAGTTAAACCTTAATTATATATTATTATAAATAAATGTGCCTATGGACAGACCAGACATTTGAGTGCCTTTGGTTATTTAGCTATTTTTTCCTTAAAAATTCTTCACTATGTTACACAACTAAAACACCTTATCTGTAACTGCCTGATAAGACTAGCTAGTCCATTTAATCCACACTATTAGCAATAATGGTACAAAAGACGGCCTCTTTGGACTGATCCCACTGATAAACCACTTTTGGTTCCATAAGGGAGCTTTTAACCACCATTTTTTGTGAATAACACTTCACTTCACAAGGGCAGGATTCATAAGGCTTCATGCAATCCTTTCATGACAACAGACATAAAGCCACATGCACCTTTATCCAGGCTTTTGCAATAAGCATCAGTTGTCATAAAGGCTGCTTTTGTCCATTTGGATTTTACCTTAAACAATGATAATTGTTGAAAAAATGCCTTTAAAATGACAATGTGAGTTGATGTCAGTGTTCACGAATGGTTTTTGAATATGTAATGTAGTCTTCTGAATACTATCCCTCAGTGAAGTGTTGGCAGAGGGATTTTACCAGAACTGTACATGCAAGAGCCATTTAGGAAGCTTCACTTTTAAGAATACTGTAATCCTATCTGAATAGCATGTCCAAAAAAGAAAACGAAATATTCTGTTGTGTTGACCATTTATTTGTCAGTCTAATTCGGGCCCGTATTAACTAAATATAGATATTGTTTCTTGCCACGGAATATTTTTGTAGGCACTGACATCCAGAGCCGATAACTTTGGTTACAGATGAGCTTAACGTATGTCGTTAGCTGTCGTGAAGCCACATGTCTGGTCTCATTCCAGCTGGTGTATTTGCTCAGTGTTGGGTGTCAGCCACTTCAGACCCGGCTAAACACAGCTACATCCCCCCCAGCCGCTAGCAACCAACACATGCTGGTTGTAATGACACTTGCTTCTGCTCTCTTATGCCCATATCAGAGAGGGAGAGAAACAGAAAGAGAGAGAGAGAGAGAGAGAGAGAGAGAGAGAGAGAGAGAGAGAGAGAGAGAGAGAGAGAGAGAGAGA
>JBBPDA010000039.1:10953538-10966130 GCA_037974385.1 Arnoldichthys spilopterus
GAGAGAGAGAGAGAGAGAGAGAGAGAGAGAGAGAGAGAGAGAGAGAGAGAGAGAGAATGACAGACTGACCTGCCCCCATGGTGGCGAGACAGGTGGCTGAGTGTGGAGGAGGGGTGTTAAGAGGGGTCTTAGATATTGCTGTACGGAATCTCTTGCAATGTTAATGATCATATTCAAGGGCTCCAAAGCAGCACAACCGTCTAAGTGTTGGCCCTATCAGAGACCAGAGACTGGAGTTCAATTCCCATCCATCTGTGGCTGGGAGTCCTGGTTGTCCCTGCCATTCGTTCTGTCACTCATTATGCTGCAAGTTAGCAATATGTCTGTTTGCTGATGTAACTGAACAGTGTTTTCCTTCAAACATGTTGATCTGTGCAATGATGCTGAGTTAGCAGCAGTTCAAAAAGATGTGCCTTACATGTTTCAGAGGAAGAACATAGCCTATAACCTCCCTGTTAGCATCTTGTAATAGGGGGAGACCCATCTAGCAGATGGAATTGGCCAAGGCTTAAATAGAGCTAAAAATAGGATGAAAACATAAAATAATTATTGTATTCCATTATAAATTATGCAGTGTAGACTGAAATATATTACATTAGATGGCAGATGGTATTTGTATATGTTTTATTCAATATTTCAAGCCATTTGAAAGCAGTTATTGATTTACAAATTATGAACTGTAATAGTGTGTATGCATATAATATCACAGATCACGGTGGTTACAGTCATTGAGTGGCAAAAAGGCTTTTACTGAGTGGCTGCATTAGCTTTGAGCATGTTTTCTATGAAAACACACAAAAAACACATCTAATATAAAAAGAGCTGCTGTCCAATTGACTGTACAAATAAACTGAACATTAAATCTGAGCAATATTTTTACAGACCTAAGCTAAAAAAGAAACAGAAGAAAAAGGATCGCTGCAATTTGAGATTATCTACTTAACAGGGATCCTTACAACTTACATTAGAACCTCTATGGCAAATGACATGTGGCCAGGAATCCAGGCCAGGACCGTTCAGCAGCAGCCAGATAATGGCCCAACACCCCCACTAACACGAACAAAACACTGACCCATACACAGAGGAAATATGAGAATATAAAAGTCCTAATACAACAAAATAAAAGTCCTAATATTACAAAGTAAGTCCAAATGACAATAAATATGATAAATGTGCTAGTTTTACAAAATAAAAGACCTCATAATACAAAAAAAAATCCTAAAGGCAAAGTAAAAGTCCTAATATTATAAAATAAAACTTCTAATGACAAAATTAAACATTAAAACAATTTTTTTTACAATTGTGGTGCACTGCCATCCAAGCCACAACTGTTTGAGTCAAATTCTCGAAGTTTATTCATTAACTTTTGCTTTCTAGTTTTTTGTATGCCTTCCGGCTCTGCTTGGTGTATTTCCTCACCCGGCATCAAAATCAGGCACAAATAAATGTGCAGCAAGCTGATGTCTATGGAGTAGTGCCTTCTTGGTAAGCTCTATCACAACTGAGTCCAACTGTCTTTAATTTAAGCAGTCAATCTTATGTTTTACTCCTGGTTTTTTAGTTTCTCCTACTACAAGCAGCCATGTTGCAGAATGTTTTGCCACTCCTCCAGATAGAGGGGGGCGTGTTCTGATGGGAATGTGATATCAGTGAATATCCTCCATTACTACTTCTGATGAGGCACTCTCTATAATATTCTCCGTATATTTAGTTCTGCTCACTTTCTGTGTGCACTTCAAAATGTGCTGATGGCTTTTTACAGCTACAAATGATCTGCCTGCAAAACATGTAGTATGTAGTAGTTTAGAATCCTGTTACACATGTATTCACAACCAAATTGGTTTATGTTTTGGAAAAAGGGATTCCAACAGTAGTGATCACACCCATGCACATGGTGATCAGAGGGAGCTGTGTGTGAAAGTTTGTGGGGAAAGGGGGTGGCATTGGTACAGATTCATCTTCCTTTCTGTGCCACCAACAAGCTACACACACACACACAGCTCAAAAGAATGAAGATCTCAGTCCAAAAGCGCTCAGAGTGTGAAACTTGACAATTGTTCTGAGAAAGTCGCTGCCAAAAGTGGAAACCAGTCAGCTCAGCACTTCATTCAGCCTCAGCACCACGTACACCAAGAAATGAGTCTAATGGGCTGCTCCTCTTACTGTCACAAAATCTGACACTAGCCTTAGTAAACAGCCCCCACCCCACTGTGGATGACATGCACAACTGCTTTTTTTTGCTGAGCTAGAAAAGTCAGCTGAACTGAATGTGAATCAAATGACCTATGACCTTGTATATATAATATATATATATATATACTGTATATACTAGTGAAACAGTTTAGCTTCCTAACTTCTCTGACTATCAGGAGAAAATTATTATGGAAATGTTCCTCCCATGATGGGGAGCTCTGCCTCGCCGACATCTCTTTTTTCATTCTGAGAAGACAGTGCCTTTGTAAACATTTGGCCGCCCTCTTTCTGCAGTATTTCTGAGCGAGCGTTTTTAAAGTTCATCCCTTTCTTTTGTTTATTTGATGTCTTGGGCAGCTGCTCTCTCTGAGCGCGAAATGACGTCAATAGAGAGCGATTCGCAGCAGCTCCACCAGGGCTCTTGCTTTCAGTTTGTGACCATAGCAGCAGCCCCACTTCCTGCCCATGTGAGTTTCCTGTGTTCATTCACTTTTTTTTTTTTTTTTTTTTTTGCATTCGTGCTCCTCAGCTGGGCTTACTGCAGCTCTGTATACACTGCCATAAAAGGATATGGGCGTACTTTGACTTCATGAGTTTTGCTCAAATGTATGATGATTTGCTATTGTATCTCATTTGATTGCAATACATTTATTATATTGTTTTATGTTTACTTTTCATTTATTATATTAAGTTTAGGTTTTTTGTTTTTTTTTTTGGTTTTTACATTATTTTAGCTTTATTTTTTTTTGCATTATTATGAATTTTGTTTTTGTACTTTTTTCCAGTTTTCTTGATTGGTTATGCATTAATACATTATAACTGCTATTTCTATTTATTATAAAAAAGGATATTTACACAGGAACAAAGAGCCTTTATTTTTCATTGGTCTTTGTTGAAGATGCAATAATAAACCCTAAATAGACGAACACAGAACTGAAAGCAAATGATCGTTAAATTAAGTTAAAGTCATGTTTATATACATTTGCTGTGATAATACACATAAGACACAAATGATCCAGTTAGTTTTTATTGTAGCTTTTACCTTAGCACTTGTCAATTGTTATACTGTAGTAGTTTTTTTAAGCACCTGGCACACGTATCTATTGTTGTAGTAGCTCTCTGTAGCTAGTGTAAGCCCCTGGCATATGTATGTATTACAGTAATTGCGTCTGTTATTTATTTTATAACTACGAGCAATGCGTTGGTCTCCGTGTAGCACCACTCTCAGTGTTGATCTATGCAATGCGAACGCTTGATTGTTTCCTCTGTCCTGGAAGTCGCTTTGGATAAAAGTGTCAGACACATGAATAAATGTAAATGTAAATGAACACAGAACTGAAAGCAAATGATGGTTAAATTCATGTTTATATACATTAGCTGTGAAAATACACATAAGACACAAATATACGTAAGAAGGTCATTGCCCACAACTCGAGTGAATGTAATGTGATGTAGAAATTTCTTTCAGACTCTTTGTTAAGTAAGGCGAGACATTTCTGGTGTTTTAAGCAAGGGAAATTCTGAGGGAAAGTGTTGAAAAGATCTTCAGCAATTTGCTCTTGATCTGCATTCGTATTACAGGAATTACTTTACTGAGCGTAAGCTTATTGTTGGGTTTTTACCTGCTATTGTTTTGTACTGTTGAAAGCAACTAAGGCTGGTTGAATTCTAAGCAAGTCACATGCACGTATAATCAGTATTTTTTATCTCATGTTTTGGGTCTTCTCACGCAGTTTCCTGCAGTTCACAGCTACTTGGTGCTTTAAACTCATTTCAAATAATCACAGCTTTTTATGTTCTTCTCAAGGGAATTCCCCCCACCCCCCTTCTTGCAGCAATGCAAAATCCTATCTCACACCTTTTTATTATATAGACAGGGCCACCAACACAGCACATATGTAAGCGTGTACACGGAGGAGGGGTACCAGTAATTTAATTTTGCAGGAGCAAGATGAGCCCACCGTGTATGCAGAGAGACCATGACATCTGACTTCTCTTTCTCAAGCTGTTTTTCTCTTTTCGGTTTGAGGCGCCAGAGAAGAGATCGTCTCATGGGCCGATCTGTTTCATGTGTGTGGGTTTCTCTGTGTTTTCCACTTATTCAAACCTCAGAGACCTGTACGATCTTGCACACGTGGCTCACAACTTCAACCACATCTTGGGAAGCACAAACCTAACCGAGCTTCCTAAATTGGCATGCTGTTGTGACCAAGACCTGATATTGCTCCATTGGAAGGCATATCCTTAAGGTCAAAACTGGCACCATATCAGGTCTTGTGTTTGGGCTCGCCAATGATGTGAACTGTTTTTTTTTTCTTCCGGAAAGTACACCTCAAACTTCATAACTCCTACTGTCAGTAAGAGCAGCTTCAAACTGCTGTTCGAAGATCAGCTCAGCCTTCCGTTCTCGTAAAGGCAGCTCTTGACATTTGGAAGGCGGTAATCTTAGACTGGCGTTTAGCTGAGGCTTCTTTAAGCCATCAAGTGAAGGAGGCCTTCTTGGAGACGCAAATCAGCCAGCTGCACTTTCACCTGCTGAGCGAAGGAGCTAAAACGATGGCTTGGCCTTTCAGAAGGCCCAATCATTTCTACAGCAGGCCTCTCCATCCACACCACCCCCCTACCCCGCCAGCAGTCGCTTAGAACACAATTAAGTTCGACAGCTCCTAATTAGACTACATGTCTGGGCCGTTAACTGTGGTCCAGAGACACAGTCAGCAACAGGTTATGTCTTGTTGTCATGATCGGTAAATGAGATGCGATGAGGGGTGGTGATTATTAATTTCTGGGGCAAGCATGTGGCTTGCGGATGAGCGTCTGCAGGGGGCGGGTGACGAAAAGGTGTTGCTACACTTGCTAAAGGTCACTAGCATTCGCATAAGTGTGTGTATGATGACCCTTTTACTAGAGAGCTGGAGCCAGACCACTCATAAGTGAACTCTACTAAATGTCTCCAAAACACAGTTAAGAGCTAAATGCACAGGCAGTGAGCTCTGCATTTGTGGCGGGAACTAGAGTGTGGGTGGATGAAACTGCACCCTCACAAGCATCAGACAAATAAAGCTGTTTGCATATCAGCACCTGTCTCTTGGGGGGTCCCTCAGGAGGCCCTACAGCATGACCAGACTGGTTGCAGATCCCATGGCTTCCTTTTCCAGCTAACGATGAAAGGGTGGCCCGTAGTGATATGGTTAGACAGCTGGAACAGCATGAGAGGCATCCAGCACTGTGCTCCACAATCTGGGACCATGGTGAAAGACGGGGGGAAAAAACAAAAATACAAAATGGCATTAAAGGTTCATTCAGTTAAAGCAGCTGCATAAATAAGATCCATGTGACATTTCAAACAGATCGCCATTCTTCCTTTTCAACTGTGCTGGGAACGGACAAGCGATGGACAGAGAGCAACACATTCCATCCAAAAACAGGAGGGATTCAGGCTGTACTCACAAAGCAGAGCTATTCTGTAACTCAGTAGCAAGACCCTTTTGTTGGTAATACATAAAAAATAAAGGCTTTTGCTTTTTTTCCCACTAAAACAAACATCCTTACATTTTGCAATCATTGTTCAAAGGTTTGCAATCACTGTTTTCTTTTATGTGAAACCAGTGTTGCAGACACCTATATAAAACTATACAATTATTTTACTTTACAATTTCATTTGAACCAGTGTATAAAGCTATAGAACATGCTCAGAATAATGAACAGAGCTGCAATGACTAAAAAGCCTGTGGGTCATGAAAGAATTCATAATGCAATTAACATCCAGTATGTATGTCGGTGATCAAATCTGGAGGCAAGTAATGTATGAAGGAACTGCTGTAAACAGATGTGTTAGTGTGTTAAAGCCTAGTTGTTCTAAAGAAAGGAATAAAAAACCTTACATTTTGCATTTGTTCAAGTTATAGTTCAAAAAACAAAACAAGAAAATATTAATAAAATGATAAAAGGCTCCACACTTCAAACAGACATGTTTTACACTCAAGCCTCAAATGAACAACCTAAACGAGCCCTATGGTGCCATTGTGGTCCTTGAGCGAGATATTCCAGTTTAAAGACAGGAGAACGCCCTTCTGATGTTATTTTAAAGGTGGGAGGAACTTTAAAAAAAAACTACTTTGGGTGGATTTTTGGTGGTGGAATGTTTTGAGTTTTTATTTCCTTATTTATTTTTGGAAGCTGGTTAATGGATATGGACGTCCTTACTTTATTGCTACAAAACTGATATTACAAACAAATAGTTCTGCAGCGATATAACTGTTCTTTTCAAATCACCAATACGGGAAACAACAACAAGCTAAACGCTAAAGTAGCTAGCTAGCTATCTCAATAGCTTACCTGTTTGGCTTCTTTTTTCTGTAATAAAAACTTCTCACATGTCCACTTTGTGTATAAAGTCTGTCCGCATAAAGACAAAATCATTGGTTTATTGAAGATTTTTTGACAACCAATTTAAAAGGCACATAATGTAAGCTTAAGGTTAAGCAACTCACTAGACGGTGGTTTGATTCCAGCGAACGGTGCCTTTTCTCCGGCGTCGAACGCACCTTCCCGATCTCACTTGGGCAGTGGTGGGCAAGTGGTCAGGATGCTCCCTTTGAGACTTGAAGGTTGCAAGTTCGAGTCCCGGCCTGGGCACTACTGTGGTACCCTTGAGCAAGGTACTGTCCCACTACACTGCTCCCCGGGCGCTGCCGATAGCTGCCCGCTGCTGCACGTGTGCATGTGTGATGGGTTAAATGCAGAGGTTGCATTTCGTTGTGGTGCTTGAGTGTGCTCACAATGACAAATAGTCTCTTTCTCGTATTATTAGCCTATAGCTTAGTGGTTGGGCTAGCAGTCGTATTTGTTTGACACTACTGGGATCCCCAATGTTTGTATGCTGTATTAGCATGACGCTGGTCATTATAATGAGAGAACGCTGATACGTCAAAACATGAAAACGACACAACATCGTGAATTCCGTCTATCCAATGAGGCTAAGGCACACAGAATACAGCAGAATACATCATGAAAACATGCTAAACGTGATGTGCCAAACCAGTCTTTATACGAAAGACACACGCTTCAGGCCTTAAAGAAAACCTTGAGTGAATAACTACATTTGAATTAAGGGGGAAGTGTGTAAATTTGTGGAAAACTCCAAAAACAATCCATATCACTCATAAATGATAATACCATCTTGTTTTCTCTCATTTCCCCATGCATGCCACTCTAAGGCTTTTGTGTGTACCACAGTCATCATCACATGAGCAGTTTCAGCTGTGTCTGGCATGAAGAGGAGGAGGAGGAAAAGCACGATCACCCGTGCGAAGAATCTTTGGGCCGTTTTAGAACGCAACAGTGCGGTGGAGGGCTCTAGCCACAGCCGCGTCTTTCTTCCTCAACGCTCAGTTTCGATTTCAGCGCTATGCAGTGCCACGTGCGCACCAAGCCTGTCTTCTCAGCAGTCGTGTGTGTGGAGGCAGATGCAAAAATCAGCCAATGCAGACCCAGGCCGTGCGTTCTGGGAAACACTCTCAACTGAAATCATAGTATTACTGGAAACTTGAATAGGTTGACCCTTTGACCCCGCCTGCTAAAACAGCTCTTACATGCTGTGGCAGCAGTGTCAGGTAGTGCAATACTTTTGCAGTGATATCGAAAGCCAGCTCATTGACACAGAAACCATCTATGGCCATAATCAAATACTAATTATCTTATGTTGTGGCTGTAAAATGCACCCAACTGTATGGAGGATAGCATGACACTCACTCCCAGATGATAAGATCATTTTAAATTCATTCAGATGTACACCGATCAGCCATAACATTATGATCTCCTGCCTAATATTGAGTAGGTCCTCATGCTGCTGAAACAGCTCTAACTACAGTGCACTGTGTGTTCAGACCCCTTTTCTATCAGAGCAGGCATTCACCTTTTAAACCTCTTTGGGCTTGGACCAGTTGTCCTTATTTGGATTTCTTTTGGTACTAACTGCTGCATACCTGGAACACTCCAGACTCCAGACCTGCCGTTTTGGAGATTGGTGACTCAAGTCGTCAAGCCATCAAAATAAGGCCCTTGTCAAAGTGGCTCCTTACACTCACTTCTTTTCCTGCTTGTAGCTCATCGACTTCAAGAACTGACTGTTCACTTGCTGCCTTATATATCCCACCCCCTTGAAAGATGCCAGTGTAAAGAAATAACTAAGATAGTCAACGTTGTTCACTGTACCTATCATTAGCTCATTAGCTGCATTGATCTGAGTGGTTGATAAGCAAAAAGAGTATATGATTCATAATGAAAACAGCATTCAAATTGTTCTTTATGGTGAGCCTGAAATCAAAACAGGCGCTTGTTTTAATTACATCAGAATGAATCAGTTGGCAGAGAAATATAATATTAACCAATAACCAATAACTTCACCTCCAGCTCCCACAAACTCCAACCTATCACACTCAGCTAGCTTAGACCATCTCCAATGCCATAACATTAACACCACTGGTAAAGTGAATAACCTTGACTTCTTATTTCATTTCAGCGGCACCTGTCAGGGGGTGGGATATATTAGGTAGCAAGTGAACAGTCAGTTTTTGAAGCTGATGTGCTGGAAGCAGGAAAAAGAGTCTGAGCCACTTTGACAAGGGTCTTATTGTGATGGCTAGATGATTAGTACCTACCAAGGTGATCCAAGTAAAGACAACTGGTGAATCGGCAGCAGGGCCATGAGTACCTAAGGCTCACTGATGCATGTGGGGAGTGAAGGCCTGTCCCAGAGAAGAGCTACTGTGGTTTAAAAAGTGATGCTGACTCTGATAGAAAGGGGTCAGAACACACAGTGCAGCACAGTCAGAGCTGTTTTAGCAGCAAGAAAGGGACAAAGTCTATATTAGACAGGTGGTGTTAACGTTATGCCTGATCAGTGTACAACAATTATATTGTTACCCTCATGATCCTTTGTTCTCACCCGATTTTGGTTTACAGAGCTAGATGGAAGGGATCATGTCTGTACAGTGCTATGGAACTGGGCATTCCTGTCAGCATTTAGATGGAGTTAAAGGATTGGAACATACTGTGCACATGATGGCAACTGTTTTCTTTGGCACGGATTAGTGTATTAGTGCTCTGTCTTAGACCTAGGATGGCTCAAAAGGATGATTTTCTGGCTTAGTGAAATGTTTGCATGATCTGGCTTGTTAGGATTTAACGTGAGCACATTGTATGATGTGGTGAAAGCTTCCACCATCTCAACATTCAACCACTAATTATCTCTCTTTCTCTGTTATTAGTGCAACATGAGCCTTAAAAACTTCCCTTCTCTTCTGAATTAGACGTCTTCCATCATCTGCCCTTATCCTCTGTGTGAGTGGCAGGTCTGGAGGCTGAAAGCAATGAATCAGGAAAAATAAATGTAAAAATGTAGTCAGATGAGCATGTTCAGTGTTTTTATTTTGACACTGTTAGGTTAATCTCAACTAGAACTGCTTATGTGGTTTCTGATACTGTATGACATACTGATGTATAAAAAACAGTAAGGGACTTTCAGGGCTTTCTAGGCCTAATGTAATTTTTACCTTATTTTAATGTAACATATTGATTATTTTTGTATTTAAAATTCTGTAAGTCCTGAAGGTAAAACTATTATTAAACTGTTAAATTTGGAAACAAAATGGTTAAAATATTCTAATGTCCAACCACAAATTCTCCTGTCTGGATTTTTTTCTTTGTTGTATCCACATCTGTCCCATTGGTTAGGACTTCTGGGGCTGGACAGAAGGCCTAACATGACTGATTAATCAAATAACACTGGAGTTGTTCGGTTAATGCTAAATATAATTGTTTATGTGGTTTCTGATACTATGTGACCTACTGATGTATAAAAACCAGTAGAGGACTTTCAGGGCCATCTAGATTACTATGCAAAAAATCTTGTCCAATCTGTTATTTTTCCTCTGTTCATTATATAGATAGTGAGCTCTCCCATTGGTTAGGACTTCCGGGGCTCGCCTAGCATGTCAGATTAACATAATTTTGAACTGATATTCAATATTGTTCATGCGAATTGCTGTTAGCTTAGCACTAAGGTACATTATTACAGCGGTAATTTTTTTTTTTTTGAGTTTTGACATTTATGTCCTGAATTGATGGCCTAGCTTTAATAATAATGGTTCACCACTGATAAAAATGGACAAAACATTAAAAAAATTCAGGCTTCAATATGCTTCTTGTTTTTTGCTTTGCTGTGTACTTTTGTCCATTGTTTTGACCAATATGGGATTACAGTTCCATGTTCTTTGTGCCAAGTGTGTGCCTTATGCATGCTGTTAACATCTTGCTAATAGGTGGCTAGCTAATGTTAGCTTCATGAGCAAAGTTTAGACACCAAACATGTCTTAGCTGATCGACTATGTTTGCCGTTAGGGGGGAAATCGTGTAAATTGGTTTCTTTGCCCCCGATCAGCAGCCTGCCTACTGCACAAGCCCGAGCTCGAACCCGACTCATCCCCCAATCTGTCAGCTTGTCTTGTGTTTTTGTGTTTTCTCCTGTGGTGGGAGAGCGGGCGGGCTGACAGATGGGGGAAGAGCGTTGGACTCTCCATGAGCATCCAATCCCATCCCAAACCCCCCCCTCCCCTGGAGCCTGGCTCTGATCCGGCCCCCCTGCTGCGGAGCCAGCAGCAGCCGCGTCCGCTTTCATACCACCTTTCATCATCTCCATACAGCTGTGCAGCCGTGCGGAGATGGCGCAAGGCAGTGTGTGAGCGCGGCGTCCCACTCGCTCACTCTGATCACATACACCGAAGGGCATGGTTCAGGGGTATGAATGGAAATGAGGACAACATGGGAAATGTGGAGATCTTGGTATAGTGATGTCAATTTCCGTTCACTATGTTTATTTTTCTTGCAGTGTAACATCTTTTAAAGGCCTATGCAGGATCCCACAGGTCTCTGCCTAAACACCTAAACATTTTATTTTATTCTGCTTATTAGAATAATCAATGACACAGACAACGCAACTATTTTCTTCCAATTTATTACCTAAAAAAGAAAATGTCCTATCACAAGTCACACTGAAATGTATTGCTTAAGAAAAAAATATATTTAGATATTTTCTTTTGTTGGTTTTTTTTTTTCACTTGATTATTTCCATTATATTCCACAAAAACAAAAAACGGGGCATAGCCATACCCCTTTTCGGCGTCTCCCACTTTTAAAAAATGCACAAAGAAATACATAATTCACAGTTACCATTTTGGTTTTTATAAATTAATACAGTCACACATGTGCTACACCGGTCTATAGCTAGAACATTGTATTTTTGACTCTTGTTATTATCTTTAATTGTTGGCTACAAGAAAGAACAGGCAACTTAAATGATGTGAACTTCAACAAACTGTATTGTAAACGCCCCCCCTGCCCCACCCCACCCCTTAAAACGTCCCACTCTCAAACTTGTAATATTTTTTTTTTCATTTTCGATTTTTTCTCATTTCACATATAGGTGAGGCACACACAGAGTATATTTCATACATATATGGAAATTAAAAAAATGTTTTTGAGGGGGTTGGGTGGGGATTGGGGGGGCGGGGGCAGGGTTCTTCCTTTGAAATCTTTTATCCAAGGAGGGAGGAAGTGCATGTAGTAACCTGTCCTTAAAGGACATCTCCGTTCAGAGTCAGGGCACTTTTTAGCTGTAGCACTACAGCGGAACCTTCCTCAATATTTTTCCATTATCTTTTTTTTCCGTTTTTTTGTTTTGTTTTTTTTTTACATTTGTATATTTGTTGCTTTTCAGCTTCTTGGTGGTAGGACAGATTAGGGTTTAAAGGATATGATTTTACAACAAAGTATGGAACACACTAATGAAACCTGAAGCCATTCCTCTTACATCCAGGTAGTGCTGAATATTTGCAAATATTATTATTATTCTACCAGAGCTCATATGATACTGCTGAAGAACCTGCAAGGGTTGGAAAATATTTTTGTTCTGCTTTTTTTTGTTTTTCTTTTCTCCTCACTCGCTGAAGGGCAATTTTTTTAAGGCACAGAAGCCTTGACATATTAGAGCCTCCACCTTCAAGAAATGCAAAGAGTTGCCCGAATAATTGGAGAAAACGATGTTTTGGCAAAAACACAAAACGAAAATATTGACAATAACAAAAAGAATACATCCCTATCTAGTCCCCCAGTCCCCAAGTGTCTCATTGTGAAAGTTAAGGCCACTTGAAAAAAAAAAAAATAGACTAGGTTCCCCTCCAGGCAAGTAATCTCGTTGCAAACTCAGTGAGTGCAATCATGGTTTTCTTTTCATTTTTCATGTTTTTTTTTCATTTAATTTTGAATCTTGATCATAGTTTCAAGTCAGTAGGGGCAGACGCTGGTCCAACATCCTGGTTTCTCCTGCTGGGGAGGTGGG
>JBBPDA010000039.1:10978272-10989327 GCA_037974385.1 Arnoldichthys spilopterus
TCTATCTATCTATCTATCTATCTATCTATCTATCTATCTATCTATCTATCTATCCCTCTATCTATCTATCTATCTATAATCATGTATGTATTATGCAGACGTAAAGTTCAGGAGGAAGAAGAAAAAGGAACTGAATTGGCGATGGATCTTTTCCTACAAAAAGCTTATTTGCCTAAAAGTTGCGATAATTCAGAATACCTGAAAACGTTCCAGAGAAAACTCCCGGAGCGTGGTTGACAAAGCTTTCGATAATAGCACCTGGTTTGCGGGAGCGCGAGGGAGCGTTGCAGTTGCTGGCAGTCTTAGCAGTACAGTTTGCCTGTGGAGGACATAGGCAGGTGATAAGAAAACGGTCCCTTTCTCAGTCAATGTAACCGAACCATTATAATCTTGTGGGATTTGAACCAAAACGATTGAGCCTTACCTCTGAACAGGGGGCAGCAGGGCTGGGGCTGCTGGGGGAGCTGGGACAGGCCGATGGGGGCGCCTGGGAGCGAAGGAGGCCATCCGGGAGGGGCGAGGGGCAGGGTGGAGTACTGCAGTGTCTGGAGGCCGAACTGGGATACATGAGAGGCACAGAGTGGCCAGAAGGGGAGGGGCTAAAGGCTGCAGGGCTGGGCGGGAGTGTCGTGTGCGGATGGTGGGGCGGAGCATTTTGATGCGGGTGCGGGTGTGGGTGCGGATGGGGGCTGTGCGACATTCGAGCAGCCGAGCCCACGGCCCCCGTCGAGTGTCCCGTTGTGCCCTCCGAGCCCCCGCGTGAGATTAGGTGCCGGTGCTGCAACTGCTGGCCGCTGGAGTGCTGTGCTGCCAACTGCAGCTGGACAAACATCATGTGATCGCCTACTCGAAGAGCCAGGGTCAAAGGAGAGCGGCCAGACAGGAAGTCGCTGACCTAAGAGCAGGAAGAGAGGGAAAGGGAGGATTTAGGAATCTCCCCGATGCACGGCACTCGACTCGACCCGGAATATCAGAATGAATGCAAAATTGTGAATGGTGCTTTAGGAGAAGCGTGTTTATGTAAAAGCGCACACAGAGTCGCACACAAACACTCCCCCAGCCCTGAACTCTACCATTCAGTACACCCACAAAGGGCGAACTTCTGTCTGGCCTCAGGCCTGAAAAATCCACCATAGTAACAGGATGCAGACCCTCTCGCTTCGCAGCCACATAATAGCTGATTGTTCGAGGGGCTGGGACGGATCTGGAAGGCTTGCCCATTTTAGGAGTGCCCAGAATGGGAAGCGGAGCCAAGCATGGGGGCTCTGACCCCTACAAATCAGGAAGGGAAGCACACAGGGCTTGTCTTGACTTGGCTCCCTGAGCACACTCATAACAACTTCCCTCTTGTCCCATCTCAGCCTCAGGCTTCCTTTGTAACAGCTGCCACTTACTGGTTTGGTTGGAAGAAAGGACTCAATAGCCCAGTCTTGGGCGAGAATCCCTCCTTCTCTTTCGCTAACTTAGAGTTAGGACATTTCACAGATTTGACACATTTTTGTTGTACATATGTCCATTAAGATCATAAGATCACGTCATCTCTTAATTCTAAAAATGACAGATGCTTTGGAGAAGAGGTACGGAAGTCCTTACTCATTCTGGTTCCAAAAAAAGCAGTAGTTTATGTAAAGGGGACATGTGCATAAACCGTACAAGAGAAGGTTCTACAACATAACCATTTGGTTTTGCAGTGGGCTTGTTCTAGCTGAGCTGCTGCTAACCTTCTGCTTCAATGGGGGCCTGATCCCCTCCATCCTGTTTGCGTTATATGTTGCTGCTATTTTTCCATCAGCAGTTCACTCTCAGCAGCCCAGTGACCTTTACCACCAGAGCAAAGATAGATAGGCTCTCCTTGCATATTCATCACCTCATCATCAAGTCATAAATATAAGAATGTCTCACAACTTCATCCACATATTTTGACATGAAGACAATATTTTGAACGTGAGGCCACAGGGCTGTGGGAAACTCCATGCAAAGGTTACCAATGAGTCACCCCACAAGGTGGGCAGAGAGGATCCCTGCACTGATTGACAGCTGTCAAGCAAAGAGTAATAGTGATTTGCATCAGCCTACACAGTTCAGGCACTGTAGAGAAGTCCCGGCAAGAGCCCTTTGAATAACCTCTTCAGAGGCAAGTGGCAAAGCCTCCGCATCAGGTCGCGTGGCTCTATCGCGAAGCCCCCAAGGAGTGCCATGCTTTGGGACTGCAAGTCAATGAGTGGGCACAGCAGACCCCCGCATTAGCCTCGCAGATCAGTCCCCCCGAGCCAAAGAGCCACACTGACTCATTCGCGAGGCCCAGACACTACCCACATAATGAGAGAGTGCGCTAACCCCAACCACCCAGTAAAAGTGGCCCTGAGAGGCGAGGACAATCTGCAGTCTGCAGGCGGCAGAGACATTCCCCACAGCAGCCCGTCGCTTGACTCAGAGTCAGACTGTCAATACATCGCCCACCACACACTTCTCTTATATAAAAAAAAACAACAAATGACCACTGCAGGGCAATGAGTTCTTTCTTTAACTTCCTCCTCTGTTTTTCCTGATATGAAAACTACCAGCAACCAGAGACCAGATTTTATTCACATGTAGAGTCCACACCAATGGATAGAAAAAGGAACAAATGAAAAAAAAACATTAGAAAACCATGTTGGAGAACATGCACTAGCTGTCTAAGAATGATCCTAGTCAGCTACCAGACCTCAGCATTCTTCCTTTCACTTACAGAGATGAGGAAAACACATGTGACCTGTGGCTAGAAATGTCAACGAGGTTTAAGTTAGAGGAGGCAGCACTGACAATGTGGGTGGACTGTGACCCATACAGCCCCTATTGGCCTACCGAGTCTAGTGTGATGGCCTGCAATCTGTAGCACCTGAAATGATTCAGGCGTTCGAAAGCGACCGCCACAGCTCTGTTCAAATGCAGCTCTTTGTTCTAAAGGCCACTGACTTCAGCCCTCGCACCAGAGATGACAGATCGTGCTCTGATGGGGCGTTCTCAAACGACGGCAGAAGAATGTCTTTGAACTCGTCTGACCTTCAAACAGGGCCCCAACCTGCATCTTCCGCCCTAACCCCCCTTTTGCTCTCCAAAAGGCCAAAAATATGGGCAGAACGAAGCGAGACGGTATTGTGACATAGGGCAGTTAGAAGAAGTGAGCAATGTGGTTCCTAGATAAGGAGCACACATGTGAACGGGTGCCTGCTTGGACCACCTCCAAGACCCTAGCGCAACCACCTCTTTACCTTTCATCCCGTCTGTTTGGCTTTATTACAGTGGCATTTCGCTCTGCAGTGGGCTGCGGTTGCTATGCAGTGAGGAGAGAGAGTGAAGGAGAGAGACCGAGAGACGGGGGAAAGGCTGGGGGGGAGGTATGCTCGGTTGCGGGAGAAAGGGGTGGGGGTGGCAGCAGCGTGGAGATACTGCTGGATGGTGATGAAATATTCAGTGAGAGTATGCCTCTGGCTCCTCATCACCCATCCCCACCCCACCCACACCCAGAACTCAGTGGCTGAACGTGTATGTATTGGGGTCCCTGTGGTTCAAGGAACTCATTTGCAGCCTTTTCTTCTTGCAGCACACCAGGCCAAGAGCTGGAGCCTGGAAAAGACAGTGGCGCCATTCGGTCCACTGTCCAATCACTCCTGTCTTTGACAGAGTGGCATAAGGAGTCAAATCAGAAGAATAACCGTTTCAAAGAGACGCAACGTCCTGGGCATCGTGTTAGAGGACTAGGTCAATGCAGAAAGTTCCGAACTATCTTATTAACCCCTAGCATCGACATGCAGGTTTTCATCGCTCTGGGGGTCTATTGATATAGTCTCCCCAAAGAGGCGCATTTGGTCAGGATGCAATAACAAGCCCTTGTAAAATAATCAATGGCTTGCATCTTTCTCCAAAGCTTGAAAAGAACACCATCTTCAAAAGATCTCACTGAAGGGATGCTGACCTACTCAAGGTCTCGTTGAGGTTTGGGATGGGGTTGGTCCAGTGGGTGATGGCTGGATTTGATCAGCTGAATGATTACCAAATCCAGAGTGGCATGCCTGATGGGTTGCCTGCTAAAGCTTCTGTCATCCGACCTGAACCCAACAATCAAATCGCTTTGAGCCGTTTTGAGGGCTACAAAGAAGCAATCCACTTAGACGTTGCTCTCAACTCCTGCTGGGTCCTCCCTCCCTCCTTTCTTCATGTTCTGCCTTCCGTGTGATCAGAAATATGAACCGTGAGGGCTCAACACCTCCTGACTCAGAGTGAATTGGCTCGAATAGGTGCGAGACTGTGCTAATAATGACTTTTATTTCACACGTCCATAATAGTGAGGCACAGCTGTATTTCATAAATATATTTACATGCGTTTAAATGCCACTCCATTGTCAGTCCAAATGCTAATAGGTCATTGTGAGAGAAAGGTTACGCCTTGGGTGCTTTTTAAGGCAGTATTTTGAGTCCTCCAACCTTATCTGCAAATAAGCCTTGTAAAAAAAAAAACCCTTCAATTACAGGGACTAAAAGGAAGAGGAAGATGGAAGTTTTTATGCAAGTTTTTTTTTTTTTACCAACCCTTGCAATGTAGAGACACACTGGTACACAACCCTAAACTCTTAACATCATCAATCAGGGAAATGCAAACTAATCTCTCTTCTTGTTAACCCAGCCATCCCATGCACAAACTGGTCATACGGCAGCAAATAACACCTCATGATTTGCACTATGTTCTCGTTTCTGATGAATGATGTTTCCTTTTAATTGTTGTACAATTCATCGTTGTCCAGTGGGGCCATGTCACTGCAACCTTTTGTGTGCCTATTTTTATCTCCTGCCAATATGCAGCATTCTGAGTCACCGCTGTCCTTCCTGGTAATTTCATATGCACTCCATGAGAGCCCAAGTGGGGGCATCAGAAAGGGCAGTTCTCAGCCTGACAATATCCGTCCCTTCCGACCCCTCCCCCGCCGTCCCCCTCAGCCTCGGCCTGGGTGGGGGTTGTGATGGGAGTTACGAGAGGGGTGACGGAGAGGTGGCTCGTCCGATATTGTTAGATCACACCATTTGCATCTGTCCGTTTTCAGACACAATGACAAGCCCTGGCTCATTGTGGCAGTGTTCTGAAGAGGGGCGGCGGTAGTTGTCAACACAGGTGGGGAATTACGACAAAAAATATATCATTGAGACCATGCAGTCGTTTGAGGAGACACACTACACTTTATTCCCAGAGGACAGAAAGAGTGATGTACCTGCCTTCTCAGGCAGGTTAGCACAGACGTGGCCAATTAGGGAACTCACCAGCTTGGGGGAATATGACACTGGCCATTATTTCCACTGGAGGGTCAGTGGTGACCACGTTGAAACTGTTATATGCTTGCTTTCAGATCTTCCTGTGTATCTGCTGATACCCACAGACCATGCAGGCACATTAAGTTTGGATCTGAATTCTGATGGATGTCAGTGAAGTAAAAAGGCAGTACTACACGCTTTGGGTCGGATTCCCTTTCCTTCGCCTTCAGATTCCTTTTTCATGACAGCAAGAGGGGGGGAAAAACTCGAGACGTCACCGAGACATGTAAAACCACGTCGGCCTCAAATTACAGAGCTGCAGTAAGAAGGAAAATACTATTCCAATAATTGCCAGTCTACCTTTTCCATAAACCACTCTCCATCTCATTACATGGAAGTCCAATATAGATCTTTCTCAGGAAGCTACCCCAGTGCTCCAGGGCTGGAATCCTGACATTGCCGTATGGTGGCCTTATCTGCTGTAACTCTATGAGCATGGTTCCAGACACATAACCTGATCTTCTTGCTCGGGTTGACACTGACATACACATACACACAATAATTCACCAGATAACTGGATGACTAAATGTGGTTTGGTCAGAGAGTTATTTTCTTTTTGTCACACCTTATACATACTTGCCTGCTATTTATAGTCATCCAGTCTCAAAACAGTTTGGGACCAGCATGTTATCAGAACTGTACTGACGGGGCTTACTCTAAAGGCATTTCTTGTAAAAATCCAGTGACAATGTATCACAAATTCTTAAAAAAATATGAATTCCCCTAATGCAAAAGATAAAGAACCATATACATATACATACATAACATTATTGAAGCTCTGTAACTGTTTCTGGCCAACGGTGCGCTGGAAGAAGCCATAGCCCGGAGCAGGGCTACATTCAGAGCCGAATGAAAAGCTTTTCTTTAGGAAACAGCCGACGCTGCAGCTGCTGTGAGAAGGCGTGCAGCATGAGAAGAATGGTGCACTCCCCTGCCAACCCCCCAGCATACATACACACACACAAAACCTCCCTCCTCCTCTCGTTCATACACACAATCTTACTGCTCTGTCATCACTATAAGCTTTTTATCGCGCTCATTCTTACATACATATGCACATGCATGCACACACATACGCAGGCAGCAAAGCAAGTATAATAAGTATACCTGTGACAGCAAAGAGGCTGCATTCTGAACAACGAGAAGCTAGAATTCATTTCCGATGCCATATAATAGCACATGCAAAGCCCAAAATACTGTCTACATAATGCTAATGGACAAAACAGCCCTCAACAGCAAATGAACAAATCAGATATTGTTTAAAATAAAGGAAAATATTTATTGAAACAGCAAATAAATATCAGCTTGCTGATCCTATTCTGCTGCAGCTCGACTCTGGAAGCATATGGTTGCCTTCAAAGAGGACTGGGGTCTTATTGAAGTGGGTGCTAGGTGGAGCTTGCCCTGGCTTGTCTCAGCTCAGAGATGTTGCCAGGAAACTGGAGGGTGTTTCTTAAAATATGCATACTAAGTGCATTGAGGTTTTGGGTTCAGCGGCACACACACAGCCCCCTATTTAAGCACACAAGCCTTATCTTTAGCATATACACGTCTTACCTGCGTTTCCGTCAGACTCTCCAAGGCCTGCATCACTGACTGCTCGGGTCTTGACGCTTGCGACTTGAAAGAAAAGGGAATTGAGAGTCAGTTTCTCTGCCCGTACTTTCTGATTGTGCAGATTGTGAACATGTCTGTTGCATGAAGTCAGTGGAATCATTACCATTAGACCTGCTTCAACTGTCGGGACGAGAGTCAACTTGCTCCCGTCTGTAATGCCCAAGTCCTGAAGTTTTCCTGAGCTCAGGCGCCTGCAGAGAAGATGGAAACTCAAATAAGCACTCAGAGCTCACTGGCGGTCTTAAAAGATGAATATGAATGCACTCATTTCACCAGTCCGCCGGTGACAAGTCAAAATCAAAACGAGTGAATGAAATGTATGTTATTACGTGACAATTACACATGTGTATGATATACAGGGAGCACGATGCTGGGTGACAGATAGCGCTATCAAACTATGACTGGCGGCTTATCAGCAACTTAGCCATGCAAATACATTCAGTCTCTGCAAGATACAGTTTCAGTCCCCTTCCTTCATGATCATAAACTGAAATGCGGACATTTTTATTAAACTACCATTTTTTGATTAATACAGCAAAAATAGTCTTATTTAGTCTAATAAGATGGCCTAAAGCTTCTAATGCACCTTCTATTATTAGGCAATCCAGCGAGGCAAGCCCTAAACTGCTGATGTACACATATAGACATGTGCTAGGGCTAAATGTCACCTCCTGCTGAACAAAGGGACTCAGTGCATTGCCTGGAGGCACCTAAACCAATAAGAAGAAGATTTAGCAAGAGCCTTTGCTTTTAGAGGATGATGTAATTTGGTGGCGATTACTGGCGGAGGTCGTTAAATTGGCCTGATTCAAGGTGAAAACAATGCAACTGTTAGGGGTCATTTGCAAGTGACAAAGAGGCTCTCTCTCGCTCTCCTCCCAGTCTCACCACCTTTGTGCTATTGTTAGGCGGACCGAAGAGCCCGCTGAAACTAACATTGCCCCCTTTTCAGTGTTAGGGAGGAATATTCTAACACACCATTGTGAATCTCCATAGGGGCACCTTTATTGTCCTGCTTCCACTTTTAAAATGACATCTGCTAAGCCAGGCTTAGTCGAACGGAGAGCTTCACGCAGCCCAATCAGGAGACTGCGCAATATGCATACCAATTGTCAGCTTAGGCCTTAATTCTAAGCTCAGAACTTCAATGCACAGAACATACAGCCACCGTATATGCGAGTGGAGCGGCAAATGCAAATGGCTGGGCATTGAAGCCCAGAGAGTGGGACTGTAGCACAATGGGAGCAAAGATCTACCCTGTCCAGCTCCCTAAATGCAAGATCGCATGCATATCCCCAAAAATCATATGATCACAGTACAAATGGGCAACTTTTATAAGGAGTGTGTGCTTTGCACTGATGCATGTAACAAAAGAAAGACCCCCAAACTCTCCAGTGTATGTGCAGCCCAATGTACCCAGTCACACACACGAGAAGCATGAGCACCACTGTAAGCCACTTAGTGTAATCTGCAAGGCTTCCCATGCTTAATCACGTCTGACCTATTTACCTTTGAAAACCGCAGGGGATGGAAAAACAGAACGACGAGAGGTTCAATACCTACACAACCAGGGGGGAAGCGATACTCACGTCTCTTTGTGCAGCAGAGCGAGTCTTTCCTTGGGCACCTTCAGCCTCTGAGACAGCCTCCGCTTCAGACCTTCCACGGTCTCCTCGGCCGGCAGGGAAAGCTCGAAGCGCGTGCCAGTCGTGGACTGGATGTGCAAACTGATGGGCGGCTCGCCTGGGACGGCCTCACAGGACGGTGCTCCGCGGCTCGCGCAGCTCCGCGCGCTCGGCTGCTGCTCCATTCGGTAGCCTGAGCGATGCGAGACGGAGGGAGGCAGAACGGGAGAACGGGAGGGAGAGAGAAGGGGGGAAAGAGGGAGCAGAGAGAGAGAGGGGGTAGGAGAGAGGAGAGAAAGAGAGAGGCTCAGTCCCTGTGCGTGTTGGCTCTCCCGACGACCCCGTTATTGCGCCCCTTCCGCCGTTCCAATACAACAAAAAATGACAAAAGTATTCCCAGAAGCGACGCGGACGAGACAGCACCTATTCCCCTTTCTGCGCTCGTGTCCACGTCCACGGCAGACGATCCAGATTATAATGTCGGCAGCTCAGCTTGCGCACGCAGCCCCGTGCATTAAACACCTCCCGCACGCAGCGCTCGGCATCAAAATGAGCTGCTTTTTTTCCTCCCTCCCCCACTTTACAACGCGCCTCGCTGCCACCGCTTTACGTTTCCACCCACACCCTCCGGCTCTCCCGTCCAATCCAATGAGGCGCTGGCAAAGACGTAAGCCAATCACACGTAGAAGTGGACACCCACGTGGCGAGGGTGCTCCGCCTATATACACCCCCCCGCCCGTCCGCTTCCCCTTTAACCACGTCTTTACCCTCATTGAGGACGAATCGCGATGGAGTGGGCGAGGCCTGAGCGGCTTAAGAACAGCGAGGCTCCGCCCTACACTGCTACACCATTCATAATGCAAAGTGCGACCATAACAAAAGGGAACCCAGCACAACGTCGACTGTTTTACTTACATTCAGCAGCACATATATGCTGGCACCGCGTTAAAAAATTCAGCCCACACAACCGAGGAAGGTGATGCACATTTTTTTGAGGATTTTATGAGACTTGCAGGCTTGAATAGATCTTGCTACACGTAACACCAAAAGGAGAGGCCTGTGTAGCCAGGCTGCATATATGGTAATAATAGTGCTGGTTATTCACACAGGTCAGTATAAATGGCAAAGCTGGATCACTGACTTGTTTCATAAAGTTATTAAAAATGTATCTTTCTTCCTCAACTTTCAGTGTATTTTGTATTTTTCACTTCTTTTGGCTGCCCCTGCATTTTAATATAATTACCATTCTACTGTATGTATGTGTGTGTGTGTATGTATATATGGGGGGCTGTATGTGTATATATGTATATACTTTATTATTCATTGTATTCTAATACTAATACTTTTATTTTGTATACTTTAATTTTTTTTTTACATTTCCACCTATTTATTATTATTTTTTACCTTGTATGACTTATTATAAAATGATCTTTTAACTATATCTCTAATTGCTTACTGTGTGTAGCTGCTTTGTATTTTCTTTATTTATTTTATCACTTGTGTATGGAGTTGCTATACAAATACAGATGATAATTATGACGTCGATCCTTTTATTTATTTAATTTATTTATTTAAAACAAGTCATTCATCGCCACGTTGTAATGAGGGCAACACGGTTTCACCCACATGTCACTGATCATAAGCATCACACTGCCAAGTGTCCTTAGTCCACTGCTGGTCGGATGTTCGCTTAGGCTGCGTCCCAAACAGCATATTACCGCACGAAACTGTGTGTGTAAAAATAGAACACACCCATTAGAAATGCATTCGGTCATGTGGAATGTAAAGGATAGATGCGTGTGGTTTGGGACGTAGTGAGACCAAAGGGAGGACACTAACCTGTCCGGGCCTTTCCAATGCTTACATTATGCCTATGCATATAGCATCGTTCATTGTCAGAGAGCCCATGAGAACGCAAGAAATATATAGATTTTTTTGTAATTTTGGGTGCAGTAAATCGAGATGTAGCATGAAAACGAACTCCATGATTATCATAATGTTGAGCAAAAGCTAACTATCCTATATATACACATTAAAAATTACATAGTTACGGGAACTCCTTCGTGAAAGCAGAACAGATACGTGATCGCCTACCAGTGGTGAACAGAGGCATATGGCTCGAATGCTAAAGTGAAGCGCGTTCCTGCTGCACAACACAATCCATCATTCAGTCCAATCTTTGATGCTCAGTCCAACAGGGAACTACAGCCAACGCGTTTCTTATCTTTGGTCTTTGTCATATTTAAATAAGAGTGTTTACGCCACAGCGTTCAGATGTTAAGATAGGCGCTATGAGCTGCTGGAGTCACAGTATGAAATGGATCCAAAATGTGAAAGCTGTACGCCTGTCCCCAGAACACATCAGCATGTGTTTTTGGATAGACACAAGCAAGAGGACCTCTGAAAACTGTCTGAAAGGGACATGGGGGGCTAGCATGATCTCTAAAGCCAACGCACATGCATTATATAT
>JBBPDA010000039.1:10999268-11014268 GCA_037974385.1 Arnoldichthys spilopterus
CTGAATTACTAAACTGTACAATATAGTCATTTTATTTCTTATTCAATAAGACCAATGAGCTTACACACGTTTCTCAGTTTTTACATGAATGTTGAGTGGTATCTGAAAAAGGGTATTTAAAAGAATATGTTTCGGGCCAAAACATTATCAAAGCTATTGTAAATCAATGTGTTCATGTAATAAAATAGAGGTTCGTTTATACAGAAATGTTGAAAAATTTGAGGCATTCCAATTCCAATTCAATGAAGAGTACTATCAAGTCTTTTTTGCTAGGCATAGTTTATTCTTCAGCCTAAGTGTCTTTTTTTATTGTTTTTTCTTCCTTTTGCAAAAGTGAAAAAACTGATTACTTAACAACATAATCTGTAGATTACTAAATTATTAATATAATCAATACTGAGTCCTAAATTATACTTGGTATTGCATATGATATGGTACAATGGCAACGGATAACAATGATTTGTGAATTTAAGTCAGGTTTCATTTGGTTTGTGAGACTCTTGGTGGTTTTTGGTGACTCTTTTTTCAGTGCTGATATGAACTTCCACTGTAAGTCCATTTGGTGATGACACTACCATTAGGTAGTTAGGTATCAGTATAAGTCAAACATTATACAGAACATGATCTATAGTCATGTGGCTCAGGCCAATCATAACCATGCTTGCGTTGAATGGAGGGTGGACTTTGCTCTGGCATAGGCCCCCATGCCCACAGCCTCGCCCATTCACTACCACCCTCACTGATCTACCCGCCTCACCCAGCTGGAATGTGACACTTTGCTCTCTGGAATGTAGGACTGCCACAAACTTCATTGTTAGCCGCCTGAGGGAGAGCGGGAGGCCCAACAGCAAAGCCATAGCTCAAGCATGCCTACGCCCCAAGTACATATGCTCTCAAATCTGCTTTGTGGAGTAAGGGTTACTCATTAAAACACAGTAATATGCTCTTGTACATTAAAAGAGTAGGAGTGTTTTCCACTTAAGCTTTATCAGCTGAATCTGTATTGTATGGTCAATTACCACAGACGATAATGTACATGCATTTAACTGTACTCGCTAAAAGAACAGAAATGTTGTAGTCAGATGCTGAAGCAATTGCCCTTTGACTTCTAAGTGCATTATGAAAGACTGGCCTAAATAGCATTTACAGGCTTCAAATATTTGATGGTATTTCTGAAAGTCACTCTTAAGACTATAGATTATATTTACATTTTATGATGAGCCATCATTTTAAGTATTCTGAACTGCAGTATAAAATATATCCAGTAGGAGACATTGATGTACTAATGAGAAGACAAGCATCTTGTGCTCAGTATGTTGCTAAATGTTCCCCGGCATCTCCACATGGATTAATATAGGGCACTGGTGGCCTAGTGGTTAGGACGCTGCCTTTGGGACCTGAAGATCGCAGGTTTGAGTCCCAGCCTGAGCACTACTGAGGTGCCCTTGAGCAAGGTACCATCTGGCTACACTGCTCCCCGGGCACTGATGGTAGCTGCCCACTGCTCCACATGTGCACATGTGATGGGTTAAATGCAGAGGTCACATTTTTGTTGTGGTGCTTGAGTGTGTTCACAATGACAACTAGTCACTTTTCACTCATTTAAAGATGTCGTGATTGTAGCCCTCATTTAAACCCTGCTTTTAGAAGCCTTGTAAATGTGAGATAGGAATAAGCATTTCTTTCTTTGTTGTCTGATCAACACATTTTCCCTCTGGTACCTGCTCTTTCAGCTTCAATGACCACATGAAAAGCATCGCAGTTCTTTTTTACACTCTGAGGTATCGGTCTACCTATCTCTCTGAAAGTGAACAATTGTTTGTCATTGTGAGCACACCATAGCAAAAATGCAGCCTCTGCATTTACCCATCAGCGTAGGAGCAATGGGTAGCTGATGCGGGCATTGCCCAGGGAGTGATACCTGTAGATGGTACCTTGCTCATGGGTACCTCAGTGGTACATTTACATGTCTGAGATTTGTACTTCCCATCACAGGAGCAACTCCCTACCCATAACTGTCTATTAATCTATCCAGCCGTCTGTCTATCCATCGGTCTATCCATCTACATACCTACTCATTCATTCATTCAGGTATTTTTCAATATAGAAACAACACCTGGTGTTTTTTAAGGCCTTTGGTGATGAAATGTGTTACTCTGTTTTATGTATCAAAAAAAAGCTGAAGCTTATGAATACTAATGATCCACTCAAATTTCAGTACAACAGACCATTGCTTCGACTTATTGGGGCTAGCACTGAAATGAATGACCATTTTCATGGCAATCAGCTGTATGTAGCAGATACACTTTCTTTAGTTAGAAGAAGAACCTGTTGACTCGAAACACACTTAGAAGCTATTGGGCGGTTGCTGGAATTTGAAAGGCAATATTCTTTCAGTAATGGTGACCTTATTATTCATATTTCTGTGGCCTTGCTATAGCCATTACTAGGACATTAACAGCAAGATTAAGAACAGTTTGTTTCCGACTAAAGGTTATATAAACTGTGTAGCTGCAGTGTCAGATGTTAGATAGCATCCCATCTAAGAAAGAAGTGTAAAATAGTTATAGTAACAAATCTGTTGAAGGATCCATGAATGCTGGAAATAAGACCTGCACATTAAATCAGAGGACAAAGCTGATTTTACTGTGGTCGCCGTAGTTGCAGGTTTCTCCGGAACACTTGCCCCAGATTCTATTTTTGGTGTTGCACCTTGCTGCAAGTTAGAGGCAGGGCAGAGCTCTGATTCACTTTTTCCTCCACAGACCCTTTAATGCACAAAAAGCAAGCGAGAATACCTGCAAGCTCATTTGCTGCAAGATAAGACATGGACAGATGAGAAGTTAGACAGATTAATGGTGCCATACCACTGGGAAAGCACATATAGTGCATACTGCTTCAGTACACTTGATATAACAAGTTTGGAGCCAAACACCACTGTTTTGCACGAATAGTGAAAGATGAACTAGTGACTACGACAGTTGGCCGATACCTTTAGTGTAGAATGGTAACAATGTCAGCTTGGAAGGGCCATCTCCAAGCCGCAGGCTGGGCAGCACTGACTATACCCCCAGCCCTCTGTCCCAGCCAGAGTGTAGTATCTCACAGCTAGCTGAGAGTCTACAGCCTGGGCCCTAGCACACAGCAAGCCAAAAACTGAAACATTGTACCCAGAACGTCCCTCAGCTCACCTTCAATGGCCTTGTCTTCTATTAAAGATCTAAACTCATCGTTTGCAAGCTTCTCAGTGTGGCAGGAATCTTCAGGAGTCTTCTCTTCTTCCAGAACCAGCTTTTAATTTTTTTTATACTGACAAAACCTGGGCCATATTCAGTGTTCAGGGTTCTGACCCAGAATCTTTACCTGTCAGTGTGGTGACAGCAAATAAAAGAGGAATCAGATTGTAGTTCAGCACCCCTGCTCAATGAAGTTTCATGAATACAGCAGTGTTCTTGATAAGTCTGGCCACTTTTAGTTGTACTTCACCAAAAGCAAACCCCAGGAAACATGAGACTCTTTAGATGAAATTAGTGTTTGGAACAGACAATAATGTTAGGCTCTTTATCCCGTCTGAAAGAAATATTATGCTCAAAATCCATGCTTTTGTATTTCTTAAAGGTGCAGTTAAAAAATGTACACAATGCCTTTCACATGCTACTGTACCACAATGCTAAAAGTTGACAAGGAATTAGGTGTTTACACATTTTTCAAAGAGAAATATTCCATTCTGTGTTCCAAAGTCACGTACCCACTAGCTCAGTTACCATTCTGGCCAACTATGGAGCTCCTACTTATCAACAATGGCTAAATCCTTCCAGTCTGGCAGCATAGAAATGGAATAAGATGTGCAATTTCTGATTTTGCATATAAAAATTCTTCGACAAACGTGGAGAAAATTTGGTAATTAAAAATTACAAATTCAGAACTATGCCTTGTGTTACCATGACTTAAGGCCTTTGTACATGTCCATGGAAGCCTGTCTTCAGATTTCACTCAGTTGGGTCCACCAATCAAAGGCTTTTGCCCAAACATTTGGAGTCCATGCCAGCCTGAGTGTATTATTAACACAACAGTGGAATATACCAAATACTAGATTAGAAAAGAATGCAAAATAAAAGCTAACAGTCTCAGATTTTTGGATCCTGCTCTGGATGTTTCAGTACGCTGATCCAGTAAAGGAAAGTTGGTTTCTGTGAAGGCGGTTTACTTAAAATGTCATCGTTTTCTGTTTGGCAGCGTATGCTTTCATTATATCTTAAGCAAGTGGTTGAATATCATTAACACAAGGACGAAACCCTTTTACATAACAGTCCTTACATCATATTATTCTATTACTATGTTTAAACATATCCAACTTTAATCACAAGGCAGACTGCCTCGCAACTACCTATTAGGGTCAGACAACAAAGCTTCTAAAGATTAAGTACCGTTTTCACACTGGTAAGGGAGTTTCAGTTACAGTATATTAAGATCATGATGAGACCTTGTTGTAATGGTGCTTCTTGCCAGTTCAGTGTGTGAAGAACAAGAGCAAGCTTGTGCATGCTGCCGCGAGAGCCCTTGAACGCTTGTAAAAAAAGTTTGTGGTTTTGTCTTCTGGAACTCCAGTCAGCACATGATTGTGGCTCTGCAAAGTTAACCTGCACTTAAGAAAACCCCAGACTTTAATTTCACATGGAATCCCACTTCAACGGGCAGTGCCATGGCCATCTGAGGGCAGTATAATATGAAGCAAAAGGCTAAAAAGACTCAAGCCTCTGGAGGATCAGGACGCCTCGTCTAAAACTGAAAATGGAACACAGTGTTCTAGCAATAGGACAACTCTAGCTGAACAAAACATCGTGTAAGCATCCTCCCTCTGAAATAAAAAAGGGCTTTGATGGAATACTGTTATTAAACAAACCATGTACAGGAACTGGGCCTTTAAAGCAGGGTTTCCATAGACCTCTACTGCCCCCTTTTGGTACTGTGTGGTACTGCATCCGTCAGAACAGCTGGAAGTGTAAGGATCCAAAATTGAATTGGCACAAAGAAGAAATACAGTAATGTCTTATTGTTTCGAGAGAAACACAATAAAAAGCATGAAAAAAATTAATTCCAAATAAATTTATTGGTATATTCATCCACTGTACAAAGCAATCCATATGTCTTGCAGTTACTGACTTAATTCAGGATGGGGAACCAGCAAAGATGGACCTTTTTTGCTTTTCACCAAATGACCAACCTAGAGACAAACACATGTGAAAATGAGAATTTGCTGTAATACATTTTTACACAACATAATGGTTCTGCTTCTTTCATATGTACATTTTATTTACTGCAAAATGTTCTCTTTAAACTCTTTTACATGATCTGTTTTACCATTAGCCATCTACACAGTCTGGTGTCCCCATGATGAGAAAGCATTAAGAAGGGAACCAATCTTTGAGTAGAACTCTGAGCTACATACCACTAAGCGGACGACAGCATTATTCCAGAGCTTTGACGATTGCCTCGTTGGCTTCTATGCTGACCAGGACTTCTGCCCTGGATGCCTCGTCTGAAGCGCTGACCAAATCTGACTGGGCCTTTTCAAGGTTAGCTTTAGCCGCCTGCAGAAGAAATAGCATCAGAAGACAGATGTTTGTTTGATTCCTATTTGTTCTCGTTTAAATTCTAAGTTAACCTCTAGCTTCGGGTCATTTTGTCCTCATCCGGCCTGGGTAACCGATAACCTTGGCCTTTCCTCGCTGCCCCCTAATTTTGCAAAAGAATCATGTAAATAAGTAACACCTTGCACATGACTTGCAAACGTGAATGGAAGTGCTCTTTAATGTGAACAAGTACACTTCAGGTCAAACCAAAAATGTTAAAAAATAATAGCACTTGAGAAGGGTGACGGCACCTCTCCGATACTAGAGCAAATTAACATGGCCTCTATCCTGTGAGAGACATTTGTTATGGTGGCGATTACACAGCTGTAAAGGCCAAACATTGCTGAGAGTTAAAGGTCTCCCAGTGGGGATTTGACACATCTGCTCCACTTCAACAGGGACTGACCTTTCCGTCCTTATTAACCGCACAGGCCCCCGAGCTCTGCTATCACTGGGAAGAATAAAAAGTCATCCATTTCTATGGAGTGATCTTGACAGTGCAATGCACTCTGGCAGCAAAAGTCTGCTCTAAAGGCATAAAGAGGTCCATTTAAAATGAGCATGTTATTGAGTAGTCGACATTTACCGTAGTGGAAGGAATTCGCTGACAGGGAAGTGGGAGAAAAGTTCACTTCCATTTAGTAATTTAAGGACAGGAAGAATCACAAACAGACTGTTTAAATGGTGGCTGGTTCTGGGGCTCCACCCCTTCACCTCAGAATAATGGCTGCTGGCTGAGCTCCAGTCCTTTAAGTCCATACAGACCGTGAGATCTCAGAGGTCTTAAGTTTACTTCAAGCCACAGTGTGACGTTGATCTAAAAACCCTGGGTGCAACATCAAGTTTAGAGTATGTAGACTGTACGATGGGAACACCTACTGAACCATAGCTAGGACAAGTCAATATACTTATAAAAAAGTCAAGCTCTGAAAGTCAGCATGTGTCATCCATCTGTGCCATTACAGCAGTACACAATATAATAAAGCAAGAAACGAGTTGATCAGTGTGTAATTATTATGCTGCATTCCTACTGGTTGGTTAGTATACATAGGTTGTAGCAGTGGTCACATGATTATCCTAAATATGACACTGACCATTTTTTCGCAGACTATCTTCGGTCAAAAGACCATGACAAAGGCCATCTTTCAGTTTCTCTCACGGTGCAGTGTTGGACCACTGTTTTGGAGCCATGACCAAAGGTGCGGTCACGTTTCTTTCACTTTAGTCAACTTTTGTTTGGGACAGCCCAAAATAAGCATAGCCACCATTAGGCAGCAAACAGATCTGGTCCTGATGTATCTGCTCAATGAACATCTGTATATTCATCAGCTGGATATTTACATCTATTGTAGCATCAATATCATGCAGCAATGTCCAAAATATGTGCCTAAACAAAGGACCATCTAAAGGAAATTCAATATAGGGTAAACCAGAAGAATACAGTACAAATGAGCAGGGCTTAGAGAAGCACTTTCAAATGTCAGAGTAAGGGATGCACTGTAATACTGGGATGAATCTGCAAATTTTTTGTTAAAATATAATGGCTAGATTCGATTTGACTGATACTTCAAACTGATATTTGGTGACATTTACTGACTACTGAAGAGAGGAATGTTTAGGTCCATTTTATTCATCTTACCTCTTTTGTAATCATACTTATCCACATAGATGCACCTGTACTATCAGCATCAGATACGTTCATGAAAAATACTGAGTATCAGCACTGGCTGAAAACTCAGATTCTAAAACATAACTAGCCCTTATGAAAAATCCACAACTGCTCTTACATAACTAGCAGTTCTTAACAACAGCCAGTTAGATATATAAATGTTCGTGGTTATTCAATAACCCAAAATGATGTGGCAAAGCACATATGGTTGTTCAATAATCCAGCCTGAAGCTGCAAAGCAGCAGGGTTTTGTCTCATTTCATTCAGTAACAGATGTGATTATATTCAATTAAATTTAAAATTGGTTTCATACAGCAAGGTCCAGATTTTCCAACGGAACGGCCTCCTCAGCAAGCAACTGCACTGAAGAGTCAGCGTTGACGGTGACGGAACCACTGCTCACTGTAAAACAGAAAAACGACACATCAGGGGTTTATGCAGGGGTCACTTATCACTTATACAACAGTGGAAGAAGAGAGTAATATTTTACAACTCCTGGACAGCAAGGGAATATTCAATTCACTCAATTTCCAAATCTGAACGAACAAAACATTTTATTATTTAGCACTGTATAATCTGGTATGAGTTTGCATGGTGCATTGTCAATTCAGCAAATTCAAAATGCTGTGATACACAGCAAGTAGCATGTCCTACAAAATCTTACGAGGCTCAAACCACACAATTAAAAATGTCAAGAGCCAGTTTATACTCCTATACAAGCTTTTCACTGTTATGACATGCTGGGTAACTAAACAAACTATACAGGGCATGTCCTGAATTCAAGACTGAGTGATATGCCTCATTAGCTTAACATAAATCTCACAATTCATTATTGTATGATCAAATCCTTACTGCAAACCTGTCAGTGTCAGCAGCTTACTCACAATCACCGTGAGAAAGATCCATGACCATGACATGGAAAGTGAAGAGTAGTCTATGCTAGGGTAAAGCCAGGGTTACACTACATGATTTTAATCCCAATTTTAGCCCCAGGGATCAACTGGCCTGAGGCTATGCTGGTTGGATCTAGTCTCCAGGTTCTGAGACAGTCTGAGTTAATGGGCGGGAATAAAAATAGAGTAGCAGCGGTTCTCAAATCTGGGCCTTAAAACCATTTTCCACTCCTGGATTTTGTAATCACCAGTAGTTACTGAACTGTTGATATAATTGATTGGCATATATATATGGTGATAACAAAATCCAGGACCGAAATAGGGAATCAAAGTCCAGATTTGAGAACCTCTAGAGTAGAGGCACAGGGGCACAGACTCCAAATGAAGCTTCAGACCAAAGTCAAGTCTGACCAACTGTTATAATTAATTAATTTATTTAAAATAACAGATTTGCAAATGCAAATGTTCAACAGCTTTATAAGCAGACGTTGGCTTAAATAAAGCAGGACAAGGTTTTACAGAGAAATATGCAGTTAAATTGGAATATTGCATTAACTTTTTTTTCCAGTAACCCAAGGACAGGATGTGATTACTGCAGCATTTTGTACAAACAAGCACATCATAGTGTAGCAACATGCCCACAAATAGATGCTGGATTGTACTGTTAAGGGATATTTTAAAAAAACCCTGAATATTGGTATGATATTAATACACATAAAAATAATAATCAGTTACTATGTGGTTCATGCTCAAAAATCAATTGGTGTTATTGTTCCTTAATGCAGTCAGTCAATCAATGAGCATCTAGCTGGAACAGTAAGAGTCCAGTGTTGTTATTTTATTTCAGTTTTATATCACACATTTATCAGTAGCATCGGCTGAAACTACCATTAGCCTAAAACTGGCTTGGGTGCTGGTTTTGCTTTGATGTGGGTCATGTGTGCCCTACAGTTGTGCAGAATGACAATTTGTTATTCAGCATTGCAGGAGAAAGCATGTATGTGTTTTTTCATTGCATGTATTACACTCATGAGTGTATCTGCATGTCTGCTGTGATTTATTTATGGTCGGTGTGTCAAAGTTCTGAGTGTAAAGATAATTGCGTTTGGGTTGTAATCTTGAATCTCCATTAACTTTAACTGTTACTTCAAGAGTTTAAATCCATTACAATGTACATTCCTAATCTCACAATGATTTCAATGACAAGAACACCATAGTTCCCGTCACTCTATTACTATGTACTACCTTTAGCATTACTTCTTTTGCACAATTCCTGTTGCACTGGCATCACTGTATGCACCATATACATTATGAGATTCAATTTTTGCCAGTGTACTATAGTCATTTCAGCCTGTACCTACTTAATGTTATTGGTACAATGTATTTGTATAGTTTGTATGCTTATTTGTATGTTATGTATTTGTATATTGTGGCTAGTGGTACCCAAATCTTCTTTGGGATTAATAAAATATGTACATACCTATCTATCTATTGGATAGCTTGGATTTTAAGGTTGGGGTTGGTCTCTGACTTCCCAGTTCAAATGAAAGACACCTTAACAGACTATGAACCAAGAGGCACTGAGGGTACTTTAAGTTGCCCAAAAGAAAAAAATTGGCATGAGAAAACCTTGACTTTTAGTAAAAACAAACAAACTGTTAGATAACTGTAATAGCTTACCTTTACAGAAAACAGGAAAACTGAGACATGGACCTCAAGTTTGTACTTTTTTCCAGTCATTTCACAAACAGAATGAACACTTACGTACTCAATTCATGGAGATGATGTTCTTAAAACAACATACAGCATCCACAGTGGTGCAAAATCTTACCAAAATACTTAGCTGACGATCCATCCTCACTGAAGACGGTGACTACACCAGGCCGAAGAACTTGCAGTGTGGGGACGTGGGCTGGGAGAATACCGAATGCACCGGTCAGTGTGGGGACATCAACCTGTTTTACACTGGCTTCCTTAAAGAACACCTGCAAAAGGAACAGACATGATGGATGGTGTGGGGGGGGGGGGGTGTTTAATTACAACGTTGTTTCCATAACTTACTCAACTTAAATGACCACCTGGCTGTGTTCTAATTAAACACCTTACTGCATCCTACACTCCAACTGTAAGTCAAGGTGAAGGGAGAGCTGGCATGACAGATTAGAGGCTAATGAGCTACTAGCTAACCTCTCGGTCTAACAGTGACAAGCTCTACAGTGGCTATTTGGGAAATGGCAAGTTTAAAACAGAACGAGCAAAACACAACAAGCTGCTTTACATTAAACTTCATTAAATACACACTGCACATAGAGCGCAACTTTAGCATTAGCATAAGCTAACTAACGTAGATCCTGCACATATCCGCTAGCAACAAGAACATGGTTAAATGTAGCGACAGCAATGTAGTGTTTCATGCCTTTTAAACAGAACGCGTGCCATAATGGGGCGCATATAATATCTTTCGCCTTAACTGATGCACAATACACTGGTCTGGCAGCGTGCGGAGCAGGCCGAGTGTCCCTACCTCGGTCGGCGAGGCGAAAGTGAAGGACATCTGTGGAGAAGAGGAGGGCGCTTCGGCGTAAAACCGCACTTGCCGGAGCGCAGGGGCCGCACGGCGAAGGAGGAACCTTGCTGCCATCATTTTTGCAAAAACTTGTGAAGAAAACGGACCTCTACGGTGTACAAAAACACAAACCTGTGACCCCCCAACCTGAACCAGTCATTCAGTGCGCGGCGGATAGAAAGGGCACAGCGGAGCTTCCCAGAAGCCCGTGCGAGCTGCATGTGCATCATGGGAAATGTAGTTTTCATGTGCATTACACTAAGGGTCGCATTTTCAATTTTATACCAAGAGATGTCAATGCTGAGTAGTACTGACACTGATCTCCTATTGAACGCGTTATATCAACGTACTGTTACAAGAATAAAATAAAACAAAATAAAATTACATAATTTTCAATGGAAACACAAATGATTGTGACAGTCAGCCCTTAATAACAGCAACAATTTGTGTCTTACTAGTCACACATCTGTTCATCTGTCATCCAATCATTCTGATGTTTATTGATCTACCATTCTAAAATTAACCACCTGCCCCATCAACAAAAGTTGTAGATCTGACACAAACACCAAACTGAACTCCAGATAGTCAGGCTGCTCCAGTATATTTGATGAATGTTGTTGATTAAGAAGAAATGCTCGTCGTTCTATCCAGTTCAATATTTTTTCAACACTTTTTTCAGCTCTTCTTCAGAAAATGTTATGCTATGCATAGTATAAATTTTTTTCATGTGATGGCAGGGTGGGTATCTTTAGTCCCGGCGTGCTGACATCCAGCAGAGTTTGGTAGTTCCCCTCCTCAAAACACACTCACTAAACCTGGTGAGCTGAACAGTGCTGCACACCAGTCCTCCATGACTTGCCCATCCCTGATCTAGAGCAATTGTGCTGTTGAAATGCTTCAGACATAGGTTTAGTCAGTATACTTCCCATATGTGCATTATGTCCAGATCTTTCTTTTCTACTTTTAACAGATGCGGGTGTGTTGACTTTCATTGCTGCATGCGTGCATCATGGCCACGAGGGGGCGCACAGTTACTATCAAAGGTTGGCACTGGCGAAAAAGGGGTTTAAATCTTCACAGCACGTTTACAAACCTTCACAAAACTGTTCATCCCTCCGAGTCAGTGCCCTAGAGGCTGTGCTGCCTGGCCTCGACAACTGATGAGGAGTAAGAACGTGGAGGGTGCATGCTGCCTGAGGTCCATCATCCGCATGGGGCTTAACGGAAGACGTTCGAAGCCTTGTGTGTGTGTAAGAGTGGTTGGGTGGATGGTGGTGGTGTTGGGGGTGGGGGGTGGCGATGATGACGGGTGTGGTGGGGGTGGGGGTGGGGGGTGGTGGTACCTCACTTCCATCATGTATTAAGACAGATTCCTGCTCTCCCCTCATTACTCATTCTGGAAGGAGCCCCATCTTTGTCTCCCCTTCGCCTTATCTCACCTTCTACGTCACACGGTGCTTTCCTCGCGGGGCGGTGGGAGGGTGGGTGTGTCTGACGCGGGGCTTCCATTCATAAATACACATTTTGGCGTCTGCATTCGCTTATTAGGCTGCTGGGAAGACGCGCGCTCGCTTTCTCGTACATGGATCCCGTCCATTATAATTAGGTAAGCTTTGCACGGGCCTCTGTGATTCTCCCCTCGCATGCAGCTCGGATGCCGTTCTGCTTCTGCTCAGCCGCTGCAGTCTCGGGCAGCACTGGCACGCGCATGCTTCTCATACGCCTGCTTCGCGTTCGAATCTCCCGTTTCACCTTAAACGGCGCGGCGGTTCCATTCTGACGCGCGCACAAGCGCCAGAGATGTTGGAGTGTTTAAGGTGGAACGGAAAATCCCATGAAGATTGTTAAGTTCAGAGGCAGGCAGAGACAGTCGCTGTTAGCTTCGTAGCAAGACGTGCAGCAGATCTTCAGTTTCGCCTGCTGTTGTTTACTATAGAAGTGAGCACATTTTACTGCAAGGGGAACATGTGGCAAAAGGAATGCCCTACTGCATGGGGGTGTCCATATCTGGTCCTGGAGATCTACCACCTTAGAGAGTTCTGATTCAACCAAAGGGGTTTATTTCCTGCATCAGGTGTGTTAGATTAGGGATGGAACTCATCTCCAGAGACGGGGACCCTTGCAGTAGAACATAAAACTGCTCACTTCTTTTAAAACAGATCTACTAGCTTGCAGAGATGAGCCTCCATCCCTGTAATCCAGTTAATAAAGACCCTTGGTGAGTGTTGGATCAGATCTCTCCAAGGTGGTAGATCACCAGGAGTGAAATTGGGCACCCCTGCCCTGTTGGCAACGGATGCCTCATCATCTCATAAATGGGACACTACCTGCTTGGATGTTTCCTCATATCTCCCTGGAGTACATCTTCCATTTACACCAATATGATGCTTCATAACTCAAATAAACGTCTGGTTTTTGGCCTCTCTGGACTAGCCTGTGTTATTTAGATTCTGTAGAGCATTCATGCGGTGTGCTGCCGAGAGTCCTGGTGGGGAATAGGCTAGGGAAAGCAGAACCAGTTGCATGCATTTTCAATTTGGCTGACTTCTGGAGCAGGAGTGATTTCCTGCCAGCATTGCAAAATAATTCACAGCTGAGCAGACTGGCTCCATAAATCGATCAGTTATTTGTGATGTGACATAGGCTACCACAACATAAAGGCAGTCCTGTCTTACCTTTAAAAGGATGGAATTAGGGATGCACTGATCTGATACTGATATCAGATATCAGTCTAATACTTGCTTAAATAGCTGCATCGGGGGTCTGTAACAATTGACCGATACATGTGGCTGATCAGTTCTTTTATTCTGTTATTCTGTGCTTGTGTACATGTGCTTATTAACTGTAGTTCTTGTTTATTTTTACGATTTGTTACCAATTTGCTAGTGCACAATTATTTTTAAAATAATAAATAATTCAGTTAATAGGTTTATATGTATTTTACAATTGGTTTTAAGAAGATAGGAAAGCAACGTCTAAGTCCAGCCTGATGTTGCCTTACACATCCCAGTCTCTTCCACGCAGTGAGACATACAGCTTATTAACTAAACCCTGGTATTGGATCAGTACTCAGAATCGGCCCAAAGCCCAGGTATTGGTATCAGGACTGAAAAAAAGTTCATCCCTAGATAGAAATGGCTTAAAATGAGTATTCCCCAGATCTCTTGACTACACTCATGTGGTATACTTACTAAAGGGTGCAGAAGTAATGATGATCTAAGGGGGCCTTATTTCCTCTAAAGGTTGTTGAGCCAACGTTGAGCTGGGAATTGCTTTGCCAGAGAGGGTTTGGTGCCTTTCTGTCCAAGTGCAGCATATGGACTGCTTTCCCAGGGATTAAGCCCAGTCCTGGACTATAAAGCATTTCGAATGGAGATTCTCAATTGAAGGAAAATGTAGTCCAGCACTTTGCTTAAAATCTGTCCAGGAAACTGACCCTAGATGTCCAAATGTTTATTGACACCTGTTAATGCAATGTTCATAAATCAAGGGTTTTGGCATTAAATTTGCTGCCGTAACAGGCTTTTATAAAAAATCTTTATGGTAAATATTAGAACATTGCTGTGAGGATATGTAATTAAATTGAGCCACAAGAGCAATTTAGAAGGATCTTCTCTGGATCACGGATGACACTCTTAACTCTTCTCGAAAGTACCAGATGTTGCTCCATCCCTCTAGAAAAATCCTGGGGGGGGGGGGGACTGGGTGCAGCATGTTGCATTCTACTGGCAGTTTTTCTCTTTTAAAGTTCAAAGAACCTCCACATCATGTAAAGGTTCATCTATACGATTTGAAGGGTTTTTCAACTAACTGGAACCTTCATTTTAAAAAGTGGACTTCACTAAATGTTGCTTGCCTTGAAGAGCCATAGCACTTATCGGAAGGTCTGATGGTTATATCATGTTGATTAGATGCGGAGCGTTCCACATCTCAGTGGTAATAAAGAGGCCGTCATTTTATGTGGGCTAGAGAGGCTTCGGAGAGAGAGAGAGCGAGATGTAAGAGAGAGGGAGAGCAAGAAAGATAACGTTGAGCTGTTATGAGACTCTACAACCAGGTGGGTGGGCAGAGGCTGGCTGAGTATGCAGCAGGAACTGAGGGTTTTGCAGCGAGACACACACACACACACAACACTGCTCAACTTGCACGCACTCCTTCACACACACACACACACACTCTGACTTCAGGCATCGTCTCAGCGTTGAAGGAACAGGGACGGTACACACATCCCTCTGCATG